>JAFMSR010000010.1:27751451-27792309 GCA_022818135.1 Saxidomus purpurata
TTATTAACTCTGTTTTATAGAGACTGACATATTACAAGTTCATTCTGGAAAATTATTTTGGGTCGATGACTCAGCTTTTTCGCAATATTCATCATCAAAGCAAGTTGCTAAATGCAGAATACACTAGAATTCGGGTATCGTAAACTATAATATGTGTGGTGTATTTTACAGTTTAGGTATGAACTTTCCATCTTTTCTATTGTAATATATCATTATTCAGGTTGAAAAATTGGGGATAGTTGTATTTTTATCGTCATCTGAATAAATATTAAGCTTCTTATCATTACCCCACCCACTTTATTAAAATTCTTGATAAATGATTTTTTTTTCGTGATAAAGGAATAACAAGGTTTGTGAGATATTTTACTTACAGTAGGATTAAGACCTTTGTTTTAGAACGCAAAAATAAAAAAATGGGGTTGATGTGTAAATAAGAAAGAAATTCAATAAAAACTGACAAAAATGTGGGTTTTTTTTATTTCGACGAACTTTGAGATATTACGGCATAGATCTCTAACAAAGGACTGTAACAGGAACCTGACAATTCCTCTTGTTATAAAGTTTAAGTGAATATCATAAATAGTTTTTGAGAATATTGTACACCTACCCCTATTTTGGCATATGGCAAAATTTGTCAATTCAGTCACAAAATGTGAAGTAAAAATTTGTTTTCTCAAAAATATCCAATAATTTTGCAATAAAATATTCCTATTGTGCCTAAGTTCATTACTGAATAATTGCTTTTTCCAGTCGAGTTACAATTTTTGAAATATAACAATTGTAGATTTACGAAAGTGCAAAAAGCCAAAACCTCACAAGTGATCCCTTTAAGCATAGACAATATCTTCGGTAATAAATCATTTTGTTAAAACAGTGAGCGGTGGTTAAGGTGTCTACCTCTCATCCCGGAGGTTGCGGGTTGGAGTCCCACTGGGGTCACAACTGTACCTCCACGTATGACCATAGTACTGTTTTTTCCAGGAAGCGGACTCGAAAGTGACTCGATAAGCTACAAGCTTTCTTCACAATCGAGCTAAAATAAATAAGTATAAAGGTACAGTGCTTTTTGTTATTTATTCGAGACAAAATACAAACTTTAAATTGTGCCAGTATCTGTGAGCTTGCAGGACTGACCGTAATTACAACAAATACAATGAAATAAATTTATAAGCGGCGAATAAGCCTATAGAGTTACAGTCAGTTTTCAGTCCGGTCGCTGACTGCTGTGTGAAACCCATCCTGGATACAAAATGTATTATCCATGAAATCTTAAACACTCACGAAAGAACTAAACTATTTTAAACGAAGCTTACTAAAACAGAGAAAAGGCAACAATTAGCCATCAATTAAAACAACATCGAATTTAATGACTGTAATATGACACAAAATACCATGTTATGTATGTCAGCTGCGGTGTTCTCACCAGACTCCATGCCAAAGAGACGTATACTTTAGTCACACTGGCCATTTACTCGTTAACTACATGTACAAACAATCATGTCGTCTATAGAACTATTACTACAAAGTTTGCATAGTTTACACTTCCACAAAAACATAAAAGTAATAACCATATACAATTAAATTTGGGTGGGCTCGCTAACATGTTGGTATTTTTCTCAACATAAGACTTTCCAATATCGATATTTAACACTTCCGAAGTATTTTGATAAGAAACACACAATAAAACAAGTAATTACTTACAAATGCAATTCAAAATGTATAAATATGCTGAAAATGTTGTTTGATTTAACTAAAGAGAACTGTCAACATTCATTCTGCTGAACAATAATCCAAACTACAAAATAGGGACTCCTATTTCTTTGATTTTTGAAAATAGAAAGCTAAAATGAGATTTTGCCGACAATTTGGTTGCTGTTATGGCTTGCCATGTGCTGTTGTTATTTTCAGAAAGAGATGAACAGCTTTTTAATATCTGTTCTCAAAGGTCACAATTTGAAAGAAGCAAAGTTCTTTTGTCCTGCTATTGGTCACGTGAATAATATTCAGGAGTTATAGTTGAGAGTAAACTTTATTTTCATCGTTATTCTCACAGTTTTATTTCAAAAAATTCAATCCAGGAATTTTAACTCCTTCCTATGTTTGCTTGTTCATGTTTTATGTCGCAGGTGTTTATTTATAATCACTGTCAATAATAATCACTTTTACTTTAGCACTTTTACTTTTGTTGTGGTGTTTGCTTTGATTTTTTGCCGCATGAATATTACGATCTCCAAAAGAAGCTGTAAAACTTCAACGAAGCTTAACACAGAGGCACCTAGGAACAAACCCATTGCTCCACCAATATCTGACAGAAATCGTACGCTCTGAAAAATTGTAAATAGACTTGATTTCTATTTGAAATGCTTCGTTAAAGGTTATGGTGTCAGAACATCACTCTTATACCGCATTAATGCATTGGAATCGATTCTACACGAACTCTTACAGAAAAAGAATCAAATTATAGTGGCACAGTTCGAAAGTTTGGAGAAGGATTTACAAACTACATTTTGCTATTAAATCTGCTCGCTCTCAGATTTTGAAGAAAATATAATGTTCTTCAAACTGTATGAAAATAACATATCTTAGAACATATAGTCTTAAAAAAGGTTCCAGTATAATTTCCTGTAAAGTATAGTTGTGTATTTGAAACTATACGCGACCACATTGTCAAGCGTTTAATTACAATCTAAACATGTAGTGTAGCGGTTACCATGAAACCAACCAAGCTCACCAACATTTAAAACCAATTTTCTCAAACTGCCACATAGAGTTTTACTTATGCTGTTGTTTCTAGCAATAACTTTTACATTTTATATTTTAGTATATCATTTTGGAGAATTTTATATTTTGTTTTCACGTTAAACTACCATTCTTGAAACAATCTTTTACATAATTCAAATAGTATAACATAGTTTTGTTTCCTATGCTGCATGATTGTGTTACCGCTGATTTTCTATTACAAATAATTATTAATTTCAAATATTTTTTATTGAAGTTCATACCTCATACAATGGTTCCTCATATATTGTCTCAAAATTTAAGTCTTCAAAGTAAATGAGAACACGAAGAAAATTAGTTCTCAGCCTGAAAAAAATCACCAAAAACATCACATCATGACATCATTTTCAGAAACCTATACTTATCTCTGAGAATCTTTTTGATTTCGTTATGACGAGTTCTTGTTTTATGAAGTGTTTTCGTTATAACAAGATTTGACAGTAGTTGTTACAACTTTTAAAAATATTCAGTGACACGTATATGTTTTCGGTAACTTTTACAACACATCAAATGCTATGCATACATACAAAAAAAAACTTACATTGAGCTATTTTCTTCTAAGCAGATACGGAGTAGAGTAAACGTAACAAAGTATCTGGATGATGATGTTTGACCAGAATACTATACTCAGTTGCAAAATAAAATGTGTGCACGTTTTCATTTTGAATAAACGTATCGGTCTCAAATTACGAACACTACATTTATACTCTATTAGCTGTCGATTGAATGTGCTATCAATGCACATGAAATTGAGCATACATTGCTCTAAATTTTGATACCAAACATCATATATTTCTGGTAAAAATAATATATAAAATCAACAAAAACTAAGTGCACTTTTTTACAACATAGTATAGAAAGATTTTTACTTTTGTTTTCAAAAGAAATAAAACTGATACACAGATTGATATATTATAATTATTGATAATATTTATTTTTCTGAAAAAAACTTAATCAATGCAAAATGTCTTTCTTGACATTACAGCTGTCACAACAAAAGGTAATCGAACTTTAATCAAGGTCAGCACGTTCTAAAACTAGGTTCAAAAAAAGAATGTTCCTAATATATGACTACGAATATATTTTACTCGTGTAATAGATAAAAATCTAATATATAAAAAATATATACTTAATAAAGCTGTGCAACATACTTTTCATATTCCATAAAATCCCAATCGTCAATGTTGTCGCAAACATCTTTCAAATTCTCATGCATACCTTTCTTCTTCTTGCACATTTCGGACAGCAAAACTTTCTGATACAAATGACATTCAGTTCAGTTAAAGAATTATGGTATTCGTTAAGAATCTTGAAAAAAAAACTACATTGCATTGCTGTATCTGTTTAGTGACTCTATTACTCATGAATTGTCATCTGTTTTATTGAATTGAATTGAATTAATGCGCTTACAGTTAAAGAGGTGACGAAAGTAACATTTTTTTTAATACTTGTTTGACATCACTTTTTTATATCAAGCACGCCATTACATCATTTTCATCCTTAAGCACCTTTCCAACAAAATTATCAAACAAATGTTTTCTGTTGTTTTTTTCTGGAATAAAACAAATCAAATTGCATATTGCATGATGCAATCTATGCACCACATGACGAGTCGGTATAAAGAAATGTCAGGATATTGTTCTAAAAATGTCGTCTTTAAGTTAGTGACTTTGTTTGAGACTTGGACCCAGTTCAGTGACTGTAAATGCATTTTGCATCTTATTGCTGTTTAAAAGTCAACAGCGCCTGAATTTGGGTTTTGATGTCACTGTTTGTGGCTGATTAGAATGATCAGGCGACTTCGATCTCAAACTTTTTAAACTTCAATTTCAAAATAACCATTATTTTGAATAAAACCAATCAGCTGTAAAAATAATCAAGTTGAATTCACGTTTTCGATTTTGATGCCATAATCTTTTGCATTCCCAAAACTGGTTTACCCTCTTACAGTATTAAATACGCCTACAGCAGATAGAATTAAAAGAATTAAAAATATCATGTTCGATTTTTTGTGGGACTCTAAGCCTGACAAAATAGCGAGAAATACAATTATTCAGTCATATGATCATGGTGGTTTAAAAATGATTGATGTAGATAGTTTTATTAATGCAATAAAAGCTAGTTGGGTAAAACGAATCATACATGAAAATCGGGCCAAGTGGAATATAGTTTACCACGAAGAACTGAAAAAGTATGGAGGTACCGAATTATTTAAATGTAATATAAATAGAACGGATGCAAATAACCTCATTTTTAGGTTTTCTTTTCTCAAGGATATAGTTACATCTTGGTCCGCGATCAATTACAGACACACAATAGAAAAAATCTCAAAAGAAATACTTTGGAACAACTCAAATATAAAAATGAAAAATGGAAATATGCTATTTTACAAATCGTGGCTAGAAAGGGGTATTTTATACATAGAACACATCTTTGATTTTAGGACAAATGATTTTTTAACCTTTACTCAATTGCAAAATATGTATGATGTTTCAACTGGTGATTTCTTAAAATATATCTCTTTGACAAAAGCAATAAGTAGTACATGGAAAAAAAAGCTAAAAACAGAAGAAATAAATTCTGCAATATCAACAGATTACTTGATAAACAAAGTGAGAAAGAATACTAGCACCAACAAATTATTGTATGAAAATCAGATAATAGCAATGAACAATAACATCAAAAAAATCAAAGAGAAATGGGAATCAGAACTGCTTGCAGATAATATAAAATGGAAAACGGTGTTTACGACGCCATTGAAATGTACAATTGACACAAAATTAAGAGAATATCAATACAAATATCTAATGAAATTAGTTCCCAGCAACAGCTATCTCTATAAATGCAAATTGGTAAGCTCTGTACTTTGTGACTTCTGTTCGATGGCACCAGAAACAGTCAAACACCTTTTCTGGGAATGTCAATCAATTCAAACATTTTGGGTCGATTTGCAACTGTATCTTAGAAACAAAAACATGTTCATAAATGATTTAAGTTATCGATCAATATCACTAGGTACACAAACAGAAAAGGACACAAAAAATAAAAATATTATTAATTTCATCATTATATTGGCAAAGTACTTTATATCGAAATGCAAATATACATCCACAATACCAAATATTCATTCATTTATACCATTTTTACAAAAGAAAATCGAGATTGAAAAAGTTATAGCCACAATGAAAAACAAACTTAATACGTTTTATACAAAATGGCAAGGATTTGATACAGCTTGAGAGACACTGTTGCACCGCTTTATATCGATTTCAAATAGTAGGTAATCAGCACTGAAAGCTCACTTTTCATTTTTTTTACATTTTTTTTTCTTCTTCTTCTTTCTACCTATCTAACCTGTTTTATCCTTTTTTTCTTCACTTTCCTAAACTTTCAAAAACCCTTTAAGTGCATATGAAAATAAACAATACCATGATTTGCAATATACATGAACTATAATATGTTACTTATATATTATTATGAATTATTATGAATTATATGTGCTTAATTGAAATAAAAACTGAAAAACATAATCTGGACAGAACTCTTACAAGGTCAATTTACAACTTTACTTTGAATTTTATATCAGTTTGTACAGTTCATTCACAGCCATATGAATCGTTTATCAGTCTGCATTTTTCCAAGTGAAAGACGCTGCAGCTTGGCATAGCATAAAGATATAAATATAAGGCCTATTGTATTACATTTGGTAAAATGAGACGTCAGTAGCTATATTTGAAGCATTACTGTTGAAAAAGTCTACAAGACATCAATAATGGACAGTCACTTTACAAATGAAAATAATCTGAAATGTACAGAGTTCAATTCGAGAGAAAATGAGGTACACTCTACCTTAACATTAATGTTACGTACCATATAACTATTTGATGGCCAATATCTTGAAGAGATGGTTCTTTCATAATGGATTTCTCTGGAAAGAGATATTAGAAAAATAGGCATTAATAAGCTAAAAACCAATACAATGTATACAATACAAAGAAAATACATATACCTTGTTAAAGGTGTATAATCAGATTTTGGCCATGTAACAGATTTGTTTGAAACTTTAACATCTGATCATTTACACTCATTTATGTTCACTTAGCGCTTAATTCAAGTAAGATTTTCACTGGAGGTATTTTTAAAATTTGATTTCCCTATCCTGGTTGCCCAACCAAGATAGAGTTATTTTATCAAATTTGATACACATACTTTGCCTAAGGAAAGATATAAATATAAGGCCTATTGTATTACATTTGTAAAATATTTGCATTAACAATTATATATTTAGATGGAATTCATTAGAACTGCAAGTTTGAAAAATTATTATTACCTCCCTTTACCTATCTTGGTTGCACCTATCTTGGTTGCGCAACCAAGATAGATTGGAAATAAATGAATTCAGAAGCTACACGTAGTTTTAAAACTTGCCTTTTTGTCCAGAATGTTAAAATATCTGTATATCTATCCAATGCAAATGTAAAAGTAGAAATTATATTGAAATAAAAAAGAAATACTCAACTTTTTAAATACTTTCATATTAAAGGGGAGAAATAACAAAATTTTATAAAAGTTAATAAAATGTAAATTTCTAATAGGGATCTAACTCTATGTAAAGGGTGTTTTTGTTCCTTAGATAAATCTCTAACAGAATATACAAAAAGTAAAAATTGTCATCAATTGTTGCCCAAATGTGATTGACCACCTTTAAAGTATGTCTCCAACAATGTATATATCTTACAAAGTAAAAGAAATACTTTATTATAATTACAATGTATATCAAAATACAATGTTTATGAAAAATATGATATTCTTCTCAAATGTTTTTATTCTTTGATTTTGGATACTAGATTGTACATTAACAACACACTAAATGGAATTGCTTGAACACTTTTTAAAAAAAAAAGCTTGAACACTTTTTACTTACTGGCAAGGTGCGTTACAGTCACACAAGTATGTTCCATTGTTAAAACTAACGTCGATTGTCAACAGGCAGAACTTCACTATATTAAAAAATCATATTCATATTCTTTATAAATATAATAAACACAGTATCTATAAATCTACAGGCTAACGATTGAAACTAACTTGCTGTTCCACCCTCTACGCATGGTAAGGAAAGAAAAACTTGTTGTTCTACTTCAAACACGTATGTTACAGTTGATGGTTGCACAACCGGCTTTTATCTCATGTTCGTTTTAATTCTGGATTCCAAAACAAGCCATTACTACTGAGATTCACCGGTCTCAAGATTCAATACAAATGGAATCAATCTTGAATAGAAAGAAGCAATGTGAAACTAAGTGGTTTGTTTAAAGTAACTGCTATGGTGACTGCAATGTCTCTGATGGTGATCGAACCCTGAATCATCCGATTCTGATGCGAACATGCTGCCACTATGCTACGATGGCCCCTTGTTCACAGTAAATATCAAACATTCATTATGTATAAATGTATTTTGAGTTGACCTGTCATGAATTAAATGGAAAGTTTCTAGTTTTAAGAGCGGACAAGTGTATCGTTGAAAACGGTGGATGTTCCTTGAAGGACCCCACCATAAGAATGGCAGCAAAATCGTTACATGAAATAGTTAATATACACTTGGATTAAGTGAAATAATCAAGAATAATAAATGAATAGGTATAGATAGTTGTGCTTCTTTCTTTTTAATTTTTCTAAAGAATTGAAAAAATTATAAAGGGGGATATTTCATAATCGTGCTTGAACATGCTGATAATAGACACATCTTCTCTTAGTGGTAAAGGTTTATTAAAAATTTTACAAAAATGACTATTACTGAATGCTGAAAAATTTTGTGGAGTTAAAACAGAACTCAAAAAAGGAAGATACTTCATAATCATGTTGGGACATACTGATAACATGGACATCTTTTAGTAGTAAAGGTTCCCGTGAAATTTGGTCAAACCCCAATAATTGAATGCTGAGAAATAGCGTGGTCTTTACAATTATAAAAACACAGTTAAATTGTCTGCAGTGTTTGAAATGTGGTATGCTAACTTAGGCCTAGGGGACTTTCAGTCCCCAGGCCAATAATGAGAGGTACATGTAATTCATAACAATTCTGGAACTTTCTGATAATAATTATGCGCATCTATTTTAAGTGATAAAGCTTCCCATACAGTACTGTTAGATTCCAATCATCGATTGTTGAGGAATGGAGCCGACAAACATTTCCTTCACTAGTTTTTTACAGCAAAACACAGCAACAAAATGCCGACAATATGCGCATCTCCTATTGGCACTTACGGTTGCAATGGAGTTTCGTTTAATTTCCTCCAGTACTTAGTATTAGCTGAGGAATATAGCCCGGAAACGACTGGTGCTGTACACATTCAATACAGCAGTAATAAAAGGGCCACCCGGAAACGACTGGTGCTGTACACATTCAATACAGCAGTAATAAAAGGGCCACCCGGAAACGACTGGTGCTGTACACATTCAATACAGCAGTAATAAAAGGGCCACCCGGAAACGACAGGTGCTGTACACATTCAATACAGCAGTAATAAAAGGGCCACCCGGAAACGACTGGTGCTGTACACATTCAATACAGCAGTAATAAAAGGGCCACCCGGAAACGACAGGTGCTGTACACATTCAATACAGCAGTAATAAAAGGGCCACCCGGAAACGACTGGTGCTGTACACATTCAATACAGCAGTAATAAAAGGGCCACCCGGAAACGACTGGTGCTGTACATATTCAATACAGCAGTAATAAAAGGGTCACCCGGAAACGACAGGTGCTGTACACATTCAATACAGCAGTAATAAAAGGACCACCCGGAAACGACAGGTGCTGTACACATTCAATACAGCAGTAATAAAAGGGCCAGAATGAACTGGAACATGCGGACACTATGCGCGTCTCCTTTAGGTAGTGGACAATAAAATGAAGTTTCGGTGAATTCTCGCCAGCAGTTGCTGAACGAATGAGGGCGGGCGGGCGGACGGACGGACGGACGGACGGACGGACGGACAAAGTGGCGATTATATGCTTCCCCTTTCGGGGAGTATAACAAGTAAATATACTAGATGTCTTCGTTATATAGATGAAACCAACGGTTCTGTATAGCAAAGTACTAGCGTTGAGGACAATCGACTATTAATGGACTGGACAGTCACTTCCCCAAAAATGACGGTTAACTGAAGGTTATTGGTATTGAAGGTATTGTGCATAGCCAATTTTAAGTTAAGTTTTAAGTTTCAATTCGTCTTCTATGTTTGGTAGTCTTAATGATTACTGAGATGATTTACCAGTTGTTATAGATGAGTTACATACAGGTAACATAGTTGTATTAAGATGAATCTCGTCTGGAGCATTCACGGGAATACATTTACAGACTTCCATTATTTTTTCGATGCGACAAAAATGGTGACAAACCTGCAACATAAACATACATTGAGAATTAATATGTTTTTGTGGAAATAAATATAAGAACGAAATACTATATAAAACAAATCTTATTATAATGAAACCAATCTCTTTCATGCGCTTTACTTTCAAATGTATCGTTAAGTCATTGACCTAAAGTTTATCCTTCTGTAAAGAATAAAATAAAAAGTCTTAATGTCAAGCGACATTTTATTTTAATTACTGACTGCAAACAACCGACTTACCAATACATATGTGAGCCATAAATCAGTAGAATCTTTCTTAAACTAAGTTAATGTGCATGGTTGAAAAGGGCTTCATGCAGAAATTTTGATTACTTGAATTCTGGTAAGTCTAATGGTGCGGTGGTCGAGTGGTTAGCGCTCTGGACTACCAATCTGGAGGTCCCCGGTTCGAATCCCGGCCGGGGCGCTGGAAATTTCAGAAATTTCCCATCCATCTAGAGATGAACTGGTTAGAAACCAAGAGGTAGTCTCTATATTGTTGCTATACACCGGGCATGTAAAAGAACCGAGGGGTCTATTCGTAAAAGAGCTAGGTCTTGTACCCGGATTCCCTTGTATTTGCATCTGTCTCTCTTCAACCTGCGCCTGTCAGGAGATTTGGCAAGTTCACCCACGGAGAAGTCCTAGGGTCGGTCGGGACTTGTAAAACAGTCAAAGAAAAGAAAGTCTAATAACTTTATGCCACAGCATACAATTAAAGATACAAAATGTTAATAGCTTAAAGGGACGTGATGAGTTTTGTTATCAAGGGAAACATGTTCTATTTCCTTGTGTGGGTTCAATTTAAAAGTTACATGGGCGACAGCTCAAAGGGTGCAAATCGTATTTTGGGCAATGACAGACTATAGGTAAACGTACGAGTAATAAATGAATTACTGAAAACAATGACAATAACTCAATTGACATTTACACATGTAAAATCAGGATGTTTCCTTCAGATGTGTGTGAAAAATGTAATACATATACCATGTAACGTAATGCTGCACCGAGTACAGGGCGGTTTTTTAAATTCTAAAACATTTATTCTACGGTCATCTGTTTTATGATAAGTATATACCTTATGAATCACTCTTACAACCCATGTACTAAAAAATAATCTACCAAATGAAACGACGTAGCGCATGGATTTAAAGCTATTTTCTCGAAAAGTTCATCATGGTTCGAGGTAGATTGTTATTTCTGTTACTTGGAAATCAAATGGATACATGATAATTTGTGTGTAACAATTTTCGAATTATACTTAAGTTGAAACAATCATGCTTTACAAACACTGACATTTTGTTGCATTCTAAGAGAGGTAACCCGTACAAGATGTTAAGTTAGCTCCCATACACTCATTTTCATGGTGATACATTTTATTCAGTTGTGCTTTCGCCCGATATAGGTATAGCTTATTTTCATATTATGCTTAAATATATAAAAACAAAAACAAAAACACATCGTAACAGAAATCTCTATTTACATGTGGCACATATCTAAATACACATTTTTTTACAGATGCACGACCTTTGGAAAAAGAACAGCCCGTGAAAAATAATATGACGGAAAGATTACTCCATATGCATCATAAAATCAGGCTCTGTGTACTAACGAAACCGAGATGGATACAAAATAATTTTATAGACATGTAGATCATACCGCCAAACTGTATTTCTTCGAATATGCATATGAAAATTCTTGCCCGTCTATGCAGTTACCATAGGGCTGTCCAAGCCTGGTCAGATGTACCTGAATTAAGAAAGAAAGCTATTCTCTAGTTTTATACTGAAAATTTAAAATGAGGGTGTTGTTTTAAGTTAGATCCATACCTTACGTCTGAATTTGTCTACCTCCTCAGAAAACTGTCATAATTGGCATATGCAACCTATGAAGTATGTGCTTAAAGTCCCAGGATCACTTTGAATTTACTGATGTAGTAACATTAATTTATTGATGGGATAATGATAGAGCCATGTTCTATTGACTCCAAAACAATCTTCACATATTACTTTCTTTAGTATTCAAGTTGTTTCTTCAAGGAAAAGAGTTGCCAGAAAGCTTTACGTATTCTTTGCAATATCATTGAAAAAAAATACTGCGCCATGTTTCTTATTTATACTTATTGTTTAAAAAGCAAACTTAGGAATGATTTTGGTACAAATAAAGATCATTTCTGTCAGTTAGAAATATTTCTTGGTATAATAAGAGCTACTTGTATATGTGATCCTGGGACTTTAAACGTGGTGCTATTTTAAAGTAAGACGTTTGTTTTTTAACTAAAATTCTAAGTGGGCACCGTGCATTATCTTTCTACATGTATTTGCACTTGAAAAATCACAAAAATACTGTTAGGGAGGAACTCAGGTAATGTGATTTTAACTGTGTTAATTTTGGAAAAGTAGCACTTACCATTTTTAGGCCAATGTATGTCTCTGTTCCCGGACTTAGTGTTATTCCCTCATTTGAGGGTAGTGGATATGTCCCAGGTTCATGTAACAACAAACGTACCCCATATCCAGTGGTGAAGTCAGGTATATACTCATCAATTTCTACATTCAGTGTCATTTTTATCCCTGTAAAAATGCATACATTTCAAAAACAGGTAACAGCACATACATAAATAAAACCATTAGTGTGACCTAGATAATAACAGGAGACGAGCATTAACCATCAGCTTATTACATTTTAAACCGATACATAAAACTGTCATTTTGGACAGTGCTTCTGATATACGCTAGAATATAGCATATGACACTCCATTCTGGCTGGCAAAGGTCGCTGTACGCTAAAGCTATCGCCGCCGAACGCAGTAGCTATTATTATGACTGTAACTATTATTATGACTGTAATCTCAGTGTTAACAACGTTCGCTATCCGACATGCAGTTAGTCATGCAATCGTTTAGAGCCCTTTGCAACGATTTAGAACAAGTAGCTAAGTTTGCCACAGTTTGCCAAAGTTAATGTATTGTACTGAATGTCTGGCTTTAGCTTCATAACCACTTACAATGCATATAATATTTGCAGTTAAAAACTTTCTGTCGTTAATCAGGGTTCACTGACACATATTCTCATACCTGTATAATTGTGTAGAAAGAGCGATGTTATACACTATGACTTGACATTTTTCGAAACAGAAAGAAAACACCTACCATGTGTTGGGCCACTCCTCCATGCAACAAATCTTGGAGAAGACATTGTGAAACAATTGCCATATTCTGATGATGTGAAATGCTGAAATTGGCTGGAAAAATCATTGAAAAAAAAAAAAGTACATCCAAGAAACTAAAAGAAATTGCCTGCTAAGAAGTGATATCATTCTTTATGTACTTAGATAAACTTGACCAAAACAGTGTCAAAATTGCACCAGGAGAAAATGTTGACATTGTTGTCACTTACAAAAACTATTAATTTGGACATTCACAATGCAAGACAAATAGTGTTTTTCTACCTAGAGATCTAGAGATCAGAAGTGTTTTGGGTATTATCGGCTCTAAAATGATATTAAAACGGACTCTAATGGGGAAATGTTGGTTCATTCTACTGATCAAATCTGGTGTACCACAAGAACAACGACTTTTAAGTAAAAACTTTGATAAAAATAAACATGTTCTTGCTATAGATATGCAGAAATACTTTAACGATGATGCTTACAAAATTTAAGAGGTCAGGCAAGTCGTTTTAGAATTTAATGATAAGCCTTAAAAATCGTGTAGCAACCACATGTTTCTTAGCGCTGAAGTGTTACTTAGACAGGACATTTCAAGCGTTCTTAATGGTCGATATATTGCATCTACAGCCTACTAGACATCTAAGATACGGCTTATTTCATCTGATGTTGGAGATTTGATACTTGATGTTGTATGTTACTTTAATAATTTTATTATTGTCCTTTTTTCAAAACGCCAATGTTAAGCTTTTATCAATTGTACAATTTTCAAGCTTATAAATTTCGGTAATACATGAAGTTGATTATATCAGCACTACAATGCAATATTACCATTTTAGATATCAATAATTAAGTAATGAATTGTGATAAGATTCTTTGGTATTTTGGCAAAATGTATACTAAGAAAACGTCATCCTTTAACATCTAACAAAGTCTAACAAAGATTATTTACAGACATGCATGAAACACATTTTACCTGTCACACCTTCGTACATAGAGTCGAATTTGCATTTGGCAACAGTGTTTCTAATACATACCTTACTTTTTCTACAATCCCATCGAAAGATACTGACATGATAAAGTCTTTTTTCTGATGACCCATCAGTCGTCTCATCTCTCTGAAAAAGGCGCCGAAATTAAAACACGGTTCACTTATAAATAACTCACTTATACGTGTATACAACTAAACTGATCAAACCATTTTTGTTTGACAAATATTCAAATTTTCCACTAAAGTTGATTTAATTTAATGTCTATGACAATATGTCAAATACTTGCTAGTCATATCATTTCTGTGATATAAGTACATAGGTTAAAATGCTGCAGAAAGTGAAAAAAGAGTGTAACACTTACTGGCTTTCCATTTTTAATGCGGTTCTAAAGCTGTTTACTTTCTCTTCCCATTCGTCTTTTTTAGAGTACAGCTGCTGGAAAATATAAACGTCTGGATCTATCTCTTCACTCCAGTCATCATCAGACCACGCTGCCCAATAATCGTGATTGTTAGACGGATCATAAGCAGATGATGTAAATGAGGACATGGAAGAAGAGGACGAAGATATTGTTGAACCTGACAAGGACGTGGAAAATGAGGATGTTTGTGAGGACGTAGAAAAAGAGGACGAAGATATTGTTGAAGCTGACAAGGACGTGGGAGATGAGGATGTTTGTGAGGACGTGGAGGACGACAGCAATGAAGAGGTAGATGTTGGTGAAGCTGACGAAGTTGTCGCTTCTCTTTTTCGTCGCCGATTTCCTTTCATTAACAGAGCATGTGAAGGTGTTAATTCAGGAGAGACATGGTAGGAATTAAGGTCTGGTGGATTGCCGCTGTTTTTATCATCAATACTGCTGATGTGTTCTCTGTTCATACTTGCAACGACAGGAGAAGGCTGGATCATCATGATTTTGTCTTTGTCACTGTCCAACACGACTTTTTTCAGAGCATTACATTTCTTTGAACCTTCACACATTTTATTTTCTTTATCTTTAGTATTTCTCTTTTTCCTATTTAATCCATACTGAAAAATAAAGAAATCTGCATTTTATCTTTGTCTTCAATGCTATGTTGGATTTAGTAAATGCCTTTTTTATCAATATATTTACCAACGCCATAGATACTTTTCAGAAGAAATTTCAAGCCGAGCTTGTTTTGTACGAGAAAACGTATGCCTTCCCACCCAATGATCTTGACGTTTTATTTACAGTATGCATAAATAGACTTCATGCTAATGCAAAGTGTTATAAAAATCCAGCAAGAGCCTTTGGAGAATTTAGCGCAGACAAGATTTCCAGTTTTCTGTGACCTTCACCTTTGAGCTGGTGATCCAACACTGACAACTTAACTTCATACTTATGTTTCCTGCACATATTTATGCCCCCGAAGGGTGGTATATTAAAATCGCACCATCCGTCCGTCTGTCCGTCCGTCTCTGAGTCCCCACTTAAAAATTCGTGTCCGGACTGTAACTCTGTCATGCATTGAAGGATTTTAAAATAATTTGGCACAAATGTCTAGCACATCAAGACGACGTATCGCGTGCAAGACCTCTGACCCTAGCTCAAAGGTCAAGGTCACACTTGGAGTTTGATTAATGGAATCCTCTATATAAGCACACATTCGTGTCCGGACTATAACTTTGTCATGCATTGAAGGATTATAAAATAACTTGGCACAAATGTCTAGCACATCAAGACGACGTGTCGCGTGCAAGACCCACGTCCCTAGCTCAAAGGTCAAGGTCACACTTAGAGTTTGAAGGTTATGATTCCTCTTAATATGCATATAGGCACACATTCGTGTCCGGACTGTAACTTTGTCATGCATTGAAGGATTTTAAAATAACTTGGCGCAAATGTCTAGCACATCAAGACGACGTGTGGCGTGCAAGACCCACGTCCTTACCTCAAAGGTCAAGGTCACACTTAGAGTTTGTAGGTAATGGAATCCTATATAGGTTTATGCATACATTTGTGTCAGGATTGTAATTTTTTAATGCATTAATTGATTTAAAATAACTTGGCGCAAATGTTCAGCACATCAAGACAAATGTGTTGTCTGCATGAACCATGTCCCTACCTCAAAAGTCAAGGTCACGCTTAGTGTTTAAAAGTAATGGAATACTGTATGCATGGTTACTCTGTCATGCATGGAAGGATTTTAAAATTACATAGCACATTTATTGAGCACATGGAGAGGACACAGACTGTGAGGCACCTCTTTCGGGGACATTCGTCACTTGTGACGGACAGCTCTTGTTATAAAAAAAACGCAAGGGCAATTGCACGAAATGAGCGGACAAAATTTAACTGATTATCAAGAAATCATCTATGTACGCCAAAGGTACAACACATAAAAATCATTGAAGCGAAACATCCTGACGATTTGGTACTTTATCATTTTTACCAAGTATCAGTAAAATACATCTAGGAGTGTAGGAAAAGTTGTCCGGACAAACTTTGTGACTGACAGACAACACTTAATCTATATGTTTACCACTATTATGTGAGAGACATAATTAAACATTTAAAACTTCAAACGATTATCCCTGATATATCTGAATATGCATGAATGTTGAAGATGGATAACTTTGATTTGACAATCTTTTTAAAGCTCTAAACAGTAGGTCGTCTCAGCGGAAAATACTAGCTAATTGAGTTTACCCATCAGAACATGGCGTTAATATTATTACATGGAAACAAAAAGAATAAGAAGACGAGCCAGGCTGGAGGAAATATATTTTTCCATAATTCACATGTCAGGCAACAAAGTATTTCAGATAGGATGACCAGATATATAAATATACTTTTGCTAGTTAGAAAGCTAATTTAATGTGTAAGTTTGGTAATTAAGTAAACGTGTTCATGAGACGCTACACATCTTTGCAGTTATATCTTATGGTTATCAACACTCTTATAGTGAAATAACGTTTAATTTAAATAAGCAGGGACGCTAAATAGCAACACGACAGATGCTGACACATGCTCAAATCCCGGTCTTTGCGATAATTGAACACATGAACTCTTGACAATACGGAACACATAAACAATAGCTCATATATCAATGCGCTTTCATATCTGTATCTTTTACTATAGCGGCTACCATAGTGTTTAAGCAGAAAGTTTTGTCATGAATATGTCTATTCCATAATTTGTCCTGTTTTACAAGCATAATAATCCAAGCTATGAAATTTGTGAAAACAAGCTCGCCAGACACTTCGCCGGCCAGACTGATACTAATAGAGTATGTGTATGGGTATGCTACAGATAAAACATGGTCTTACATGCGTTAACTACTTAAAAGAAAAAAACACAATTTACAGATGCTTCTCGGTATTCTAAATTTCCATTATCCATGAGTTCTGTTTATGAACAGTGTTTCATTTATTTACAAACGGACATTAAAGTAAGCGTCGCTCTTTGCATGCACCAAGATTCTTATCCGCTGTAAAAAAATGTCAAATATTTCGTAAGAGACTACCGTATACACGCCGAAAGAAACTCAACTTTGTCATGTGAAATGACATGTTCGGGAGTGGATGTCGAAGCCATAACTCTCAATCAATGAGAGGTAACTGTGATTTCAAGTCAGTGACTCTAACCATTGGACCATGGAGGCGTTCTGGTTAAAGTTTTCACTAATGAATTAGAAAAATATAAAATCTTACAAATAAACTATTTCCGACTGCTTCCAGTAATGCATCAGACGTCTCTAACTCCGTTTTTCTTACTGGATTCATATTACATATGGAGATGGCGGGAAAACTGATCGAACTGAATTCCAGAGAAACTGTCGTCTGAACAGGATATGAGTAAAACGTTCTGAAAGTAAAAGTTGAACTGAAATAGTGCATATACAACTTTGTTAGAATATCTTTATGAATTGATAAGAATTTTGATAACATTGAAATGCGTAGAAATAAGAAGTATATCCTGCAACAATAGGTAATATTTAAGTAAAATACATTACAATTCCAAACCACGGAGCTGACTAAACAAGGACATTGAAAACAGTCGTCAATGTTGTTTAAACATATTTATTGCGTATGTCACATATAATAAACAGGTGATAATAACAATGATATAAATGCCAAAACATAAGCAAAGGATTCCGACGAAATCAAAAAGTGCTTAAAGATGTTTGCTACAGTCTCCCATATGTAAATAGGGTTGATATTTTCTTTTTCATCTTGGCTTTGTTGACGTAGAATGCAGTTCGAAACAGAAATCTGAAATAATACTCGCATGCCATCAGCCTTGATTTTGCATTATCAGTTCCTGAACACAGCATTTTGTGATATTTTCTGATTTTCAAGGGCAGATTATTCTAAATCAATGTCGGTAACCTATGACTTTTATTTCAGAGTTCTGTTTCGAATGTCATTCCCAGTCAACATGCTACGTCCAATATGCAGAAATTATTTGAAAGGGATCATTTGTAGCAAACTTCTTTAAGATGTACATCTGCCAATTAATATTTTATCAAATAAACATGGCTAAATTCATATACATTTACTCTTGTGTGTGAAATCTTCTCAATTTCAAATAATTTTGTGTCTGTCGATTACTTGTTGGGAGTTTGTCTCCGTTTGATTTCAAGAGATACAGAAAACACAAAATTCAACTGAAATGAAATATGTCATTTTAATAAATGACAAGTAACTTGAAACATGTATAGAATATGAAATAAATCCCATGTATATAGGTCCGTGCTACTAGTATTTTGCATGTTATATTGAATAAAACACAGTAAATGAGTATTGAATTAATAACTGAATCCCAAAATCAAACGTTGGTCAATAATAAGCCCCATATAAACTTTAATCTTTAGTCAAATGTTGACTAATTTTAAGCTAACAAAATGTTGGGAAGGTCAGTTACTAAGATGTGTCATATGTTTCCTTCTGAGAAGACGTCCGTGACAATTTCAGGTTTAAAAGAAAATTCGATTTGGTTATAACAATGGACCTTTAAGTTGTCTATATTCTAAAGTTCCGTTTCGTTGAAGAAATTTGATTCGGGAATGAAACTCTACAAAATAAATACAGAAGCAGTAATACTACCTGAACAGTCCTATGAGATTATAAGCAAGCACTGAAGATGTGGCAACAAATAGAAAGCACCATAATATTTTCACTGCAATTTGTCGCGTGGAAATTATCTTCGGAACTCCGTGCAGGGAGCTGGATTCAGCTAGGTCCTGGAAAAGACAAACATAGAAATGAACTATTAAATCATATAAATTAAATGAGAGTACTTGCAACCTTGGTAATACTATATGATTTAAGTGGGAATTTTACTTCAAGTTGATACTGACATAGCTTTATTTGTTTAATGTTCACCACAATATATTGCTCATGCTCCTTAATTGCGAGTCAAAGATGTACATCTGTGTAATGTGTTATGTTAAATGGCTGAATTTGATTTAACTTATAAATTGCATTGTATTTTTTTCCTAATCATCTGCTACTTTTATAATATTAACTAAACGAGGTCTTACCTCAGTAACACTTTCGTAATTAAAGGTATACGGACATATTTTCTGGGTCATGAATACCTCACTTCTGTGTGTTTTGATGCTAAAATTGTATTTTGTAATACGTTATTAGCTCAATAATGATATTTATTGCGCTGTTGAAAATCAGTATATCAACCACATTGTAGCGGGTACCTGCCGAGCGCCAAACCAGAAGTGACGTAAATGTATCCCAAGAGAAAATTCCAAATCGTTGACTTCAACTTAATCTTATGTACAAGGAGAGTATGGAAGGCATGACGATTAACTGCATAACACAACAATGGTGGAATAGTTGGAAATTGTCTGACTCCCGACGTCTCCTTCTACGAATTTCTGCAGCAGAACGGACCAATTTCGGACGAAGAGCCAATCAATGAGTAAAATTAAACATATTGAAGTTCACCCTTCGTTACATATGATATCTAAAATTACAGAGAAGAAAGCTAAGAAGAGGAATCCTTTAGCTTCGGAATAATCTACATGCGCGCACTTAATAAGTTACAGAAGCTGCAGATGCTCTTTGAACTCTTGTACTCTCGGATTTTCACCTCATTCATAGATCTGTGTATGAAGCATTTTGACAGGGGCAATGACGTTGCTGGTACTGTTGAAACCTTTTAAGCGGAACAGGAGAAGCACTCTTTCGATATTGCATGATTAGTTGGTCCATCATTGGATGATGATGATGAAAATAGAATGAATGAAATTGTGAAAAAGGTTTCATTGCGATTATGCGAGTAACAACTGCTATGGTGTTTCTAGAGGAGTGGTTTCCAGAGGAGTTATATTGTTGACTTGATTTTCTAGAAGCGTTTTTCGACGCAGCAATATATTTTAAACTCGCTTTTGACCGGAAGTTGATAACTTTTCAACCGCCAATGTAATGACAAGTAGAATGTGCAATATTTTTATGAATTGAGAAATAAGTCTGTAAGGCACTTTTTAATTGGGCAATACCGAATGAAAAGAGTAAATAAAATACTTTCTTTCTTGAATGGTTTTATAATTTTAGTACGTGAATAGTTTATATCTATCGCCAAACTAACGTCAATCATAATAAATTATATAAGTGTGAAGTAATTATACTTTCTCGTCCAGTGAATAGCGGTCAATTTTTCGAGTACATATTTGATTAGAAAAACAAGGATTAAGTTTGGTTATAGATGCACATGTCTCGATACGCACTCTATCACAATTTGGGAGAAAATATGTAAGTAGCCGGTTAGCCAAGTCAGGAGAACGCTTGCTCTTACAACGCCAGGTCAGGTAACACATTTGTTCTCACTCTGCGACATTTGGCGCCTTCTGACTGCATACAAATTAAACTTGACAGGAGGTTTTATTTTAAATAAAGCTACAATTCGCTTTCATATACCGAAATTTCGCCGACTATATTCTTGTTAACAGTATTCTTGTTTTAAGATTGGCGGCTATATGCAGCGGGCCGAACAGTGTCAAGGTACTTTTGAATTATAGTTTATTAAAATATTTCATCAGTTTCAGTGGAAATGTAAAGGGGCATTTTAGAGTACATTACACAGAGCCGATATTAATTGCAATAGGTCTTACTGTATGAAATGTGGACAGGAAACAATGACAAAACGTGTTCTTAAGGTTGTTCAAATGCAAATGATTTGAAAACCAGAGCAGAAATAATAATCCAAGTCATGTATTGAGAAACCTATTTCAGCGCATATTTCTTAAAACGAGTATAGCTCTGTATGACAATAAGAAAGCAACGTAGGTTTAAAAACAACGATTGCCTATTTTAAATAAAGTTAAATGCACGACTTAGATATATGCTAGTAAAGACCCTTATTTAGAAGTAAGTCTAAAGTAATCTCAATGTTCTTTTTCAACTCTTCATTGAGACTTCGGGAAGAGTTCGTCGTTTATATTGTTTAATAAAATAGTCGTCGTAAATGGGGTACAAAAATGTACTTATGACTTCCTCAAAGGATGAAAGAGACACATATTAGTACGTTAGTACGTTCAGATTCCACATTACAACTGGGCTTTAGACATTAATAATAAATTTCTTCCTTACCTTTAGAACGTCTTTTAAACTTTTCTTTTCTGTAGCAGTACCGGTATTAGATTTCAACGAATCCCGAAAATCACGGTTTCGAGTATGTGCATTTTCATTCATTGTGCTTTTATTTTGCATATAGAATTACACAAGAGACAGTGAAAACGTTTGTTAAACTCGCTGCCCGAAGATTAAGTCAGCATATACCAGACATGCGAGTTTTATAATAATGCGGTAAATATTGTATGTGCAAAATCGAAAGCCGTGAAAACTATCGTTAAAAGGCTTTTTTTGCAAGAAAATATACGTTGTGTTCCCGCATGACTGCCATACTTTTCGTTTGATGTTGGGTATGGCGCAATTTATTCCATGGAATCTTATTTTGATAAGGCTATTTTGAAAATCAATAATCCGGGTTTACTGATCACCAGTGTTTGATTGCGACCATAAGTTAGCACATCTGAGATAATTTTACAGTTTTCATGAAAAAACAAGCCATTAGCTCGTAATATAATAATGTAGATGGAATGTATTCCTTTTGGATAGAATGCAAAATAGTTTATCTTAACTTTTACACTGTAAATTATTCAGATTTACTTCAAAGCTTACATATTACAGGTTTGGTGGAATCTTCAGATGTCAGAATGTTTAAGAGTTAAAGTGTGGAATTTCCGGCAAACCATTTGCATTGGGTAATTTACGATATTTGATCAACTTAGCGTTACAATAAATGTCATTCAGAATAACATTTTCGAGTAAATATTTGATTAAAAAAACAAGAACTAAGTTTGTTTTCCTTATGTACACGTGTACGGACTTAAAATCAATTGGGGAAGACATGTGGAAGCGGCTGGTTGGCTCGGTTGGGTACAACCCTGAAGCGAAGGGCCCTGTGTTCGCGTCTTTGTCAGGGTGTATATTTTTACTCACACACTGATATAATGGACTACTATAAAGAGTATGGTTTTTCAGTCTTATTAATAATTTGTGGTGAGCAGCTTTACTTGTCATCAGATGACTCTGGCAGATTGTCAGAGGTTTTTGTTATACACTGAACGACCTTTCTCGCGAAGTACCGTTCTATTTTATTTTTTTTTAATTTAATTTCAAATTCCGGTTTAGCTCTAGTGGAAATGGAAATTGAGTAAAATACACAGCATAAGCAACACCATTTTTAATATTTTATATGCATTTATTGTGTCGGTAAAACGCTATTTTTTAGAAAACAATTTTAAAAGATCTTATCAACATGTCTGTCTAGTTGAAATGTCACACGTGTATAAAAACGTTATCTTTCGAAGGGGAATATTTGCTGAAGAAGTTATGTTTGAAAAACGTTATCAAAGCATACATAATCTTTTCTTGTTTTCTTGTTGCTAAATACAGTACATCCGAAGTGGTCGGATTCGCGCGAACTAAAAGGAAAATACTGTGTGTAGAAGAAATGTTACACCATGCGTTGACGTCAGTGTACGTGTTCTAGTATTGCGACGTCTAAGACAAAATATGCAAGCGACTTCAGCCCAACATATCCCGAGGGTTTTTGCAGGTGTTATAACACGAAAAACGTGCGTTAACGCTATTCTAGCATTAAAAAAAAGCATAAAAAAGAATTTAACGCTCTAACAGGTACGACGCTTAACAAAGCGCGGGACACAGTCCGTGTTCCCCGGCAAAATGGGCTAAGACAGTACATTTTAGGCTAGAATAAAGGTTCCATCAAACGTCCACTTTTCGTAAAATGCAATAAGAATACTGAAGTGATTACATTTCACATGCACCGAATTAGTAGCAAGTCGAATATCTCTTGTATCGTGTGTACGTGCATTCTGATTGATTATACAGCGATATGAACTGTTACTCTTCTGACCTGTTTTTTCTTTTCTAGAAATGTGTTAGAAATTTAAAAAATCTAAACAGTCCATCATCAAACTGAATATTTTAGGCGTGAAATGTTTCAGAATGAAGAAAAACTCAACTTTGATCAAGTAATGATCTTTGTTTGACATTCATAAGGAAAGTTCAGTGCTAGTACTAAGTATGCAAATAACGTAGTTACTAACAGCAATATCGAAATATTGAATCATTAAGGATTGTTACCAAGTGTTTACACCGTGTATATGTTCTTACCCGGACAGTTCTACTTCATTTGTGCAAAGCGTCTGACTTACGTTACCGACAGAAGCTCAACGTGGCAATCATCTTTTCGATTTAGTCACTCAACAATAAGATATTAACGGATACTAGCGACCATTATACGCTTCCGAAGAAACAAGACATTGCACTTCTGACTTTACCACTTTTAATCTCATAGCAATAACACATTCCTAAAACAATTGAATATCTATTGAGGTTGTTTTTCTCGTTTACTCTTGTATTTCTGCATCATCGCATAGGATATGAACCATTTATTTCATGCTAACTAATGAAATACTGTTTTCATATCAGTGAAATATAGAGTGATGATATTGATATCATATCAGTGACGGGTCTGCAGATGGTGCATATACATAATTTTGCTTTTGTTTTAATAGCTAGCATAAAATAAAAATAAAATTTGTTTGTTTCGGGTGGGTATGGAATATATCTCAACTCAAAGTGATACAATTTTCACATTTTAACTCGTGCTTCGCGCTCGTGAAAATATTACAATTATATCACTTCTCGATGAGATATATTCCATATCCACTAAAAAATAAACAAATATCATCTATATATCAGTTACGCAGCCGTTCAAAACTTTAAAGAAGATAAATACAAACAACATTAAAGTGGGATGGGAAATTATTATAACTACGCTATGTTGTTAGTTTTCGGTGAATATGCCTAACGGATACAATATTACTTTCGAGAATTATTAAACAATCTCCTTTACGAAAATGCTTTTTACAAGAATGTCACGTGTGGTGTAGATCGATTGCATTAAGTTAGAAACTTCAGTAATTGCAATTCATTTGTTTGTCCGAATATCAATGATATGATGTAAGTACGGACAATCGGTTTAAGCAAAAAGGTTAAAACTGAAAATATGATATTAAAGGGACATACCCTATAACTGATGCCAACTAAATAACCTCCAAAACATAAATAAAATAATCTTTGAAAGTATTATATCTTAACCTGTAAGTTTCAGCAAGCATTCCCTGTCATTATCGATAAAATCAGCCGTTTAAAATATACTGTAGTACCGTAAACCATTCAATGATCTATGTTGTTGTACAATCAATGGGTAGATGCGATTTATTACAGAAAGCCTCTTTTTTGATTAATTGTGGTGAAATGATGCATTTTTCGCCATAGGTTCTTCTTTGAAATTGTATTTTTTTATCATTTTACTTTCATTGAACACATAACCTATGTTTCGAGAATATAATCTGCTAGATGTAGGGAGTGACCCTTTAATCTATTGATGAAGCTTTACACATTAAATGTTTAATTTTTGTTTTAATCTTAAGATGGTAATATCTTCCCGTATCATATATATGTTAGATTGATCATGCCTTTTTAAATTGCCTATACCTCTCAAAGTGAACATCTTATTTTTAAAGAAAACGTTGAGCACTGGTATTTATACTCCCTGTGAATTGAATAGTACAAAATATATAACTCAAATACACCAATTTGTATAACAGTTTAGTTTTTATTGAATGATGATAATAATGGCTACTTAAGCAGAGAACATAGTTTTGAAGTTTTAAGATTTTGGCGTTGAGATAAATTAGCCATACCACACTTCTGACCGTTATTCAATGTCGAGTATTTGGTATGCAAAAAAATATTGATCCATGAACGCGAGTCTATGAATAGCTTCGTCAACAATTAGAATTAAACACGTAATTTTTCTACATTTGATGCCTTCGGGGCACGAACTTTGATTTGTACACAAACTTCAAGAACAGATACGTAAATCAAAGCCATGTCCGCAAACTAAACTCCTTAATAAATATAATAAAGTTTAATCGAAAAGATGAAAATCACTCTGAAAAGACTTACTCACGACTTCATCGTGAGTAAATTAATTATTCTCTAATCTCTATTTACCTTAAAACAAAATACATTAATAAATAAAATAACAAGTTAACGGTTAAGGCTTGTATTTGACAGCAAATATGTACAAAGTATCGCGGAGTAAATTCAGCATTCCATGTATGTTGATCCTTGAAGTAGTGGTATGTTGACTGTTTGGTTTAGATGAAAACTTGCGTTACTTCGGAAACTGAAACGATACTGACACGAAATTGAGAAAGTGTATATTTCACAATTAAAATGATATATTTATTGTCGTGTCCAATCCACTTCTTGTGCTGAAAGAAAATAAATGATTATTCGACTGAACAACGTCGATTACCTGAAAAGCGATAATTTCTATTGAATTTTTCAACCCTCGGGTGGGAGGGAGGGAATGCTGATATATTTTGCTGCCAAAATAATTGCCTCGAGTGGTTACTAAACACGAGCACGTCTCTTATATAGCCGTGCTCAATACACGCACGAAATCCTACAAATACTGGTCACTCTAATATAACACATCTACAACCTAAAACAGGTAAAACCGGTTAATATCGAAACGCGAATAATTGTATTTACTCACGACTTCATCGTGAGTAAATTAATTATTCTCTAATCTCTATTTACCTTAAAACAAAATACATTAATAAATAAAATAACAAGTTAAGGATTAAGGCTTGTATTTGGCAGCAAATATCGAGCAAAACAAAGAGAGTTATACAACAAAGTATCTTAGGTTGAACCGTACTGTCATAGTCACCTTAAGATTGAAAAACGAAATCGGACAAGTACACTCCTCCCACTGAGATGCTTATTGTTCGTAACCGTCAACTAGGCTGTGAAGAAAAGCATTTTCAGCAGTAGATATTCTTACAGTGATAAATAAATCATTTTTATACGTCTACACTATATTTTATCAGTTTTATACAAAGAATTTAAACTATACTCATCATGCAAAGTTGTTCTGTTAAAACTGTTTACTGTCAAACACAGTGTTGCAATGAATACAGCCATCGCCATTCCACCACGGTTGCAGATTGCATGATTCTGTCAACTCTTGTGGATCAAGTAGGCCTACACAGTGACACCCGTCTATGCTTGTATATTACAGTTTCCGTGAGATTCCTTCACCTTTTGCAGATAACATACACAGTGACGTTCCGTCACTATCCTTGCGGATAACACTGACATTCCGTCACTAAACTTGTAGATAACAAACACAGTGACATTCCGTCACTAAACTTGCAGATTACATACACAGTGACATTCCGTCACTAAACTTGCAGATAACAAACACAGTGACATTCCGTCACTAAACTTGCAGATAGCATACACAGTGACATTCCGTCACTAAACTTGCGGATCACATACACAGTGACATTCCGTCACTAAACTTGCAGATAACAAACACAGCGACACTCCGTTACTAAACTTGCAGATCACATACGCAGTGACATTCCGTCACTGTACTGAAAACAAACACTTTTACATTTAGTAATAACTTGCACTTTAATTTAGAAATAGACTGTTTCACAACAGTTAACCGTAAACTTTTGTCTTACAGGTATTTAGAAATCCTAAATACAGAACATACTTATACGTTTAAATATCAAGATTTAAAGACACCGAAAGACGGTCTTTTAAACTGTTCTTGACATACCCGTCTCTTGCAGCGATTGATTTCCATCTTCCATGTCTTTGCCATAACCTCTCAGAGGTTTTGTTATTAGCTGAAGTAGTAGCGCCCCCTCAAAGGAAAAACCTTGAAGACTGTAACGAGAAGCATCTAGACCTAACAAAGTCATCATATTTTTGAAACTATCGCGAACACTCGAATAAGATAAAGGTTTTTCGCAATTGGGTCTCAAAACATGTTTTCGTCTTAGAAAACTGCAACTGTCTGAATAAAAATTCACTATTTCAAAAGAGGCGTTAATTACCGAGCCGTCTATAATATATATAATAACTATTCTGATACCGGATGTTCGCCAGTATTTAACAAGCGGACGTAGCCCTTTAGTGAAAACAAATGGTGCCGACGATAAACCGAACGGTAATACGGAAAAAACAAAATACTTAACTTGGCCTTCAATTTGCCAAGAAAAACCCAATATGTATGGTGTAAAGGTTTTATAGAAAAGTGATGGTATCCTGAACTAAGATAAAATTTGAACATAAAGCCATTAGGAATCAAAATTTCCTTCGCAACTTTAAAATCTTCAAATTTTACTTTTTGTTTTCTCACGTAAGTATTCAAAACACTCGAATTTAAAATCAAACGTTTTTTGCCTATGCTGTTTGTGACAACTGATAGCGGATTAACGTTATGCGGAATAAAAGGTACTTTATAAACGCAATTTTTATCAATGAGATTTAGAATCTCAGACTGCACGAATTCAGCATTCAAAATAGAGGAACCATCGTTGTTCATAATAAAAGATGGAGGATTGACCATAAAAGGCATAGTTTATCCATTATCAATAATAGAAATAATGTCTGAATTGGCCTTGATAGTATCTGTCCAAAACAAAAGTGAAGCCGTAAGTCGCTTTCAAGTTAACAGAGTGATCACAGATACTAAAAGAATTTTCTGGTGTTTCACCAATACATTTTCAAGTTCTAGGTCTGGAAATACACCTAAACCGTCAGTAAAAAGCCAATAATTATCGTCCTTACACTGACAATCAAAAGTACTACTTGTCTTTTTGATCTGGCTTGCAACTGGGGTTGTTTGTTGTGACAACCGTGGACCTTCCCGAGCTTCCCAAACCCAAGGCTCTGTCAACATCTGGTGTCTTGAGGTGGGCGGCACATCCCGTTGGCGTATCCTGCAGTCAAACTCGGAATCCGACATGATAGAAAATAATCTTAAATGCTGATATATTTTGCTGCCAAAATAATTGCCTCGAGTGGTTACTAAACACGAGCACGTCTCTTATATAGCCGTGCTCAATACACGCACGAAATCCTACAAATACTGGTCACTCTAATATAACACATCTACAACCAAAAACAGGTAAAACCAGTTAATATCGAAACGCGAATAATTGTATTTTTCAAAGAGTCAAAATGTAAATGAGTGCTTACAACTGAAAAATATTAATAAAAATAACCCAAGGTGTTATATTTTATATAATTTCTTTAATTCATATACGTTTAATTGATAAAAATAAATTTCGTTATCAAAAGTCTATTCTGTCTGGAAATAAAGTAACTATACATAGAATTCTATAATACGCATTCTATTAATATATCGGTCCTGTGTCGGCCATGTTCAAAATGCGGCACATATTACGGTCTTATTGCGGGTCTATAACGGAAAGCTCGGCCCATCGGACATGTTTTAATTTATTTTAATAAATTGTTTATACAACTTGAAATAACTTAAATAGTAATGTATGTCATTGGGATTTACGGTTAAATTTTATGAATAAATGTAGTTTAAACTGCTTCTGTGCGATACAAAGGGATAATATATAGTTAATATGCTGGGTTTTTTTTGCTAGCGTCTTGTCTTATATTTCAAATGATCATGAACGAATCCGTCTATGTAACTTCTGTAAAAAAATCCGCTCATTTTACGTAGATAATAATGACGTATATATGAATGTATGAAAAACTACCCAATCACTTTACGGAATGCTATTAAAATGGAAAAAAAGATTTAACGGCGTCTTTTATGTATGCATAACTGTTTCGTCTTGTTTTACTCTGTTTCGCAAAACTGTTTTACTTCTGCGAAGTGATACATGATTTCCTAAATCAATAACCTTCATCATTAATTAACCAAGAAACTAAAATTACCTACTTGCAAATTCATTTTGATCATATTTAACTGTTAACACGTTTTTAATCATCAAATATCTCTAGAGAATTTGAAGCATAGAAAACTTGACATATCTCGTAAATCAACAATGGTAGGATAGCTCCCCATTTTTTTCGAAAAGTCGAGCTACTACTAGACCTGACCAGCGCACTCGCACTCGCACACGTAAATGTAAACGTACAACGTACAACTGCCTAATTTCGGGGGTGATCTCAAACGATTCTAGTATCATAGGAAATCTTGGTTACGTTCAGTATTAAAAAGTCTTCATCATTATGTAATACCATTCACTATTATACTAATAATAGTTATTACTATCGTGTACTGTAGAACTAATACAAGATTAAACATATACACCATCATCTTAATCATCATGAAAAGATTCATCCTTGCAATAAATTAATCAATAATCAGTTTCATCACAATCGTCGTTTTCATGAAAGTCATTGTCCTATCAACATCAGTTGTAACATTATTTAAAACAAAAACCAAATGATGTCCCCAACACAGGTTTTCAATGGTTCTGGGGAAAAATCTAGATTTAGAAAAAAAATCTTCAAGTGACCTTGACAAAAAAAAAACCAACAACAGTGATATGACCAAAAAAAATATGAGAATTTAAAAAATACATTGATATCCCGCCCCCTCAAAGAAAATCTATTATTAATTTTAAAGAAAAAACATATATAAAATTACAATGACCTTGAACCCCGCACCCAGAAAATGTTTTTTTTTTCAGAACAATTTTAGAATTTAAAAAATCTTTTTTAGTAACTGATATTGACCCCGAAAATATTTTTTTAGAACAATTTAAAAACAATCGTTTTTCAATAACATTGACCTTGACCTAGAATCTCGTTACCTAAATGCAATGCAAATCTCCACATAAGCTACCTACACACTGATTTTCATTGTAATTCGTCACTCCGAGTATAGCCTGAGTTATCGATTGGAATCTTATTTTCTGTTTCTTTAACAGTGACACTGACTTTGATTTAGTGACCCAAAATGCAATTCCAAGCTTCCTCTCAACCCAGTCTTCCTACACACCAAGTTTGATTGCAATGGTCACTCCTACCTCGAGTTATTGAGCGGAAACCATTTTTCTATTTTTAGTAAGAGTGACCTTGACCTTGAGCATAGAGCCCTTAATGCAATCGCAAACTTCCTCTCTACGCAAGCTACATAGCACCAAGATTCATTGCAATTGGTCACTCATAACTAAAGTTATTGAGCGGAAACCATATGTTTGACAACCAACCGCCCGCCCGACATATTATGAAAATAATAGTGATATTATATAATGATGAAGACTTTTAATAATGAACGTAACCAAGATTTCATATGATGGTAGAATCGTTTGAGATCACCCCCGAAATTAGGCAGTTGTACGTTGTACGTTTACATTTACGTGTGCGAGTGCGAGTGCGCTGGTCAGGTCTACTGGTAATATCTCGTACAGAATTTCAAAACCGGTTATAACATAGGCCACTAATAAATAAATTTATGTTTTCTTTCACTGCCTTCAGACAAACATAAATTATTTATTACCTAACAATATCACTACCTTTGTTGCATAAAAGACAACAAACAACTGTATAGGTGTGGTCGCTACAGGCATTCATTTTTCGAAAGGGAAACGTACGGGCAAATAATTAAAAAATATATGAAGATCTACGGATTTATCAAAAATCAGATAATATAGATTGTTGAAGTTTAAATTCTGTCAAAAATGAACTTCAGATTTATGTGAAAATATTTAAAAGCATAAAGTTGCTGAACATTCCACATTTCAAATATCATAATACATAATCACAAAATATATCCTTATACTCAATATTGCCTGTAAATGCTTTAATCATAAACCTAGATTTAAAGTGATAGACTGTCTCGTGGACATAACAATCTTAAGCTTTGTCGGATTTCCACCGGCCATGCTTTTTAATCAACCTATCCGGCACCCCTCTAGTTGCCGCTGCTGTAGCCCCTCCAGATCTGAGCGAATGAAGACAGAATTTCGACTTATCTAAACCTAATGCAGAAATGTGATGTAAGAAAATTTCCTTAGCTCTTGTATAGGACAAAGCTTCGCCTTTTCTCAACTTGTAAGTTTGAGATTTCTTACAGTAAGAAACCTTTCTCATTGAAACAAAAATTCATTAGAACTGTAAGGAATACCTGCTTAGAACAAATATCTCTCAAGAGCATTCACTTGACAAGTTAGTAATACATGGTTTGTTTTGCTGATAAAAATGTTTTGACCTTTTTTCAACTGATTCGTTTTAGACTTTCGAATACTGACTACGATATGATTTAGTTTAAAAACAATGTCATTACGTCTTAAGGGGGTGATTATCCGACCCCTATCTAACCATTGACGGGGATCATAAACGGGGTTACCCGAAAGGGGCCTTACAAACTTGGTCATGTTTTTATTATCTATTTAATGAAATTTGCTAAACAACCCATAGGCAAGCCAACATCGAATCTTGAACATTTTTTGCGAAGGGCAATTGTAGGGTTAACGCACGTTTTTTTCGTGTATAAATAGCATAAATAGCATAAAAAATCATAAAAGTAAGAATGAAACGCTCTAACTGGTACGACGTTCAATAATGCGCGCGATACCGTCCGTGTTGTTTACGTCATATTTATGACGTCACCAGCGGTTTTTAAGCCCGGCACTGTTGACGCCGTACATGATGTAAGACTTGGGAGACAGGTCCATTGTTTACAATGGCCCTGTACTGCGCATAAATGAAAACGGGTTATAACGGCGCGTGAATCTCCCCGTTAACACACGTTTTTTCTCCTGTTAAAACACCGGCAAAATGGGCAAAATAGCACATTTTATGCTAGAATAATTAGTAACATTACTTTTCTCTACTTTATCAAATATATAACTTCCCTTACACTCTGACAGTTGTTTAATTTATTATTTTCTATGTCTTGTTCTGTTCTGTTCTGTTCAAGTTTGTAAGGCCCCTTTCGGGTAACCCCGTTTATTCTCCCCATCAATGGTTAGATAGGGGTCGGATAATCACTGCAAAATCTTTCTTTGTTTATTTTGACTGCAAAATTCGTCTGCAAAGTATACCTTTCCGAATTATATTGGCCCAATCCAATTCGCCTTTGGGTGGACAACTCCCTTACTATTTCCGTGCCATCTAAAATTAAACGCTCTTTGCTGCAACTTATTTACTAATGATATCAATGCTATTAGTCCTCTTTATATAAAAAATATTAGTCCTGTTTACTAAAATATTGTGGCAAAATTGCAAGTTGAGCTGTACACTTAATGGTACGAAAAAAACACAGGTTCCACTTCCGCAGATTGGTTCCACTTTCGAGGAAACAAATTGTAGAACACTGCGGATCGCGTGCTCCTCCATTGTCAACATTATAGGCAACGCTGGTGCGTCGTGTAATTATGCATGTTTAGTATGAATACCGGTATATAACAGTGGTAAATGCTCAATTCATTTCATGTCTTGTAAGATTGTTTATATTGTTAATATAGATCAGATACAGTAATTACTCAAAAATTTCGAAAAGACTTCAATACAAAATCCTTTTAGGAAGAATTTATTGTGTAATGCACATTTATAACAAGCAAAGATTAGGCTTCCGTAATATGCGTTTGTGTGAAAATATACTGACTTTTTTGTTCTTTATTGCTAGGGAAACTAATGCGTACATCAAATTTCTCTCTCTCTCTCTCTCTAAAGTGAACTTTTAATAGATAATAATACCACTATGCGCGTTTGCCGAGCAGCTAGATTTGTATAAGGTTAAAACATTTATGTACCTAATAGACCTTTCTAGTAATAATTTTTAAATCTACCTCTTTCTTTAAATAGAGAAATAAACTCCATAAACGTTTTAAACAAAACAATGTATTGGTGTCAATAGATGTGCCTTGAATACGTAACACTTATAAAACGATGTCCAAATCATGCTTTGCATAAATGGGTTGATAACAATTTCAAAATGTAAAAGGAAAGTTACAACATCAATCAAGGAACAGTCAATGAAAACGGCCATTATGTGCAAATATTTCTTTAAACAATAAATATTGAACATCAAATACGATAACAATGAAAGACAAGGTAATCGCACTTTAGGTGCGTAATAGATCTTTAAACATAAACTGAACACGTAAATGGAAATGCTTAATTAGACAATTTATGGAGTCTTATTTTCAAAGCAATGACGTTAAAAGTTCTTTATTTTCATATATTATATGACTGTTAATTATGTATTAGTCTGTGTGTCACGTTTTTTAACGATCTCGTAAAATTGTTTGGTTTAAGACTGTTATAAAGGAGCGGTCAGTTTGTCGCTTTAACTTCAATGAGCGTTACATTTAATTGTCCTTCTAATAAGATCAAGATAATAAATATAGTATCCCTAATAAAAATGATAGCATCAACTCTGACTATAATGACCATATTTATGAAACTGAAAGCAATACTAAAATAACAAATTTGTTATGTACATGTATATATCAGAAGTACCGGCGGTGATTATATGCTTATAATAATGATAAATTCAATACTTGAAAAAGTTGATATCAGTATAATGCTGTGTACATATATTTTGGAATTAACTTTACCATCGTAACGTTTCATTTGTGTATATCGCTTGGTTGATTGCCATAAACAGTTCTTCAACATTTATAAATCACTCTCGGGACACCAATATTGGTTCTGATCATAACTAATGAGTTTCTTGGTGAAGCTGAGCTTGACCGAGGCAGGTATGAAACAAACATATCGTTTTTTACTATACTGTCTTTGATACTGCATATGCAATACGTAGTGTTCACATATTTTCATGTACATACATGTAATAATTGGAAAATATGTAATTTCTTATTTGCATAAAAAGCATTTCCGTGTAACTAAATGAAATATCATGACTACATGTTCATGAAATGTAATCGCAATGATCATTACTTAATATTTCTGTTTGCTTTAACAATGATTATTAATACAAAGTTGATTCCTTGCATCAATATTGCAGTTTTCCCCCATATCTTTGGGAACTTTACACTCACGCCTCTCATGACAGCCTTACAGATTCAATAAATGCTCAGGTGAGCAAATACTTCATAAGTTAACTAATTCCAAATGAATATCTAGTTTAAATCTGTGCGCTGCATAGTTCAATGTGTTCTGAATTTCTGAACTTGTACTAATTCCATACATGATTATGAAATAATAAGAGGGTATATAAAGATTAAACAAATGCTCTACGACATTCGGACGTAAACAGTGATTATTATAAGTCCTGTAATTGTATCGTAGAAATTCATTTGAAAAAATTGAAAGCAATCCCGGAGAAAGTTTTGTATTGCTTTGTGTGTGGAGTATGTTAACAGATATGGCATTGTCAGTGTGTCTGTGTGTACTCTGTGAGTATTAACTTTTTCGCAACATTTGTATTAGTAGTTTTGATCAGTGCTTATAATTTATGATACACTATTCCTGTATAAAGCATATGTGAAAATCTGCGCTAAAAGTGGTCCCAAGATGCTTAATGTTTTCCGCAAATGACACCGCATATATAATGACATTCGAATATTATTTATTTATATGAAATATTCTTAACTGTGAAATATAAACTTGTTCAATATGACGTGCTTAGTCATACGTTAGCTACGTTATAAACCGTAGACGGTTAATTTTCCGAACTTGTTTCGTGTATTTCTATTCTTTGTTTTAATAAATAAATGAGAAACATAATTGTCATCAAAGTACGATATTTTGTGACATGAATAACCACAGCAAGTTTACCGATGAAGCGCTGGCAGGCCAGGCACTCTCTTTAAACTTACGTGCAACAGTTATATAGTCATGTATTGGATTTGTTTGACAAACTTATTGTTCCCATCTTAAAATATGCTTATGAAAAAATTTGGAGTTTTAGCTATCCAAACAATTGGGAAATCTTAGCCTTGCAATTTTGTGAAAGAAGTATAGGTTTATTGTTTGTCTAAAATGATTGAAAAAAAACCCGTAAATCTACACAATTAAAATTTTACCTGAAGTAATACTGAAATAATTCAATGGAAAAAAATATAAAGCTTCGATGAGGATCGAACCAGTCCTTAAAATCGCAATTTGTAGACACCCAGCGCCATACCCACTGCGCCAAACGCACCAACAATAGTTTATGGTTATGAGCTCTTTTCCTGCTTAATTTCTAAAATGGACTCGTCGATTTTTATACTCGGGCAGTACTATAAATTGTTTAAATCATGATAAGGATATGCAGATTGGTCATGATCTTTACTAGCCGCAATGGTCATATCGTTTGCCGCCAGCAGGGTAAAGGATAATTTCACTGTTAAAGCAATCAGTTATTTTGGTTAAAAGCATCTACATCTGAAGAATGGGTTTAATAGCGATAACAATGAAAGACAAGGTAATCGCACTTTAGGCGCGTAATAGATCTTTAAACATTAACTAAACACGTAAATGGAATGCTTAATTAGACAATTTATGGAGTCTTATTTTCAAAGCAATGACGTTAAGAGTTCTTTTTTTCATATATTATATGACTGTTAATTATGTATTAGTCTGTGTGTCACGTTTTTTACCGATCTCGTAAAATTGTTTGGTTTAAGACTGTTATAAAGGAGCGTTCAGTTTGTCGCTTTAACTTCAATGAGCGTTACATTTAATTGTCCTTCTAATAAGATCAAGATAATAAATATAGTATCCCTAATAAAAATGATAGCATCAACTCTGACTATAATGACCATATTTATGAAACTGAAAGCAATACTAAAATAACAAATTTGTTATGTACATGTATATATCAGAAGTACCGGCGGTGATTATATGCTTATAATAATGATAAATTCAATACTTGAAAAAGTTGATATCAGTATAATGCTGTGTACATATATTTTGGAATTAACTTTACCATCGTAACGTTTCATTTGTGTATATCGCTTGGTTGATTGCCATAAACAGTTCTTCAACATTTATAAATCACTCTCGGGACACCAATATTGGTTCTGATCATAACTAATGAGTTTCTTGGTGAAGCTGAGCTTGACCGAGGCAGGTATGAAACAAACATATCGTTTTTTACTATACTGTCTTTGATACTGCATATGCAATACGTAGTGTTCACATATTTTCATGTACATACATGTAATAATTGGAAAATATGTAATTTCTTATTTGCATAAAAAGCATTTCCGTGTAACTAAATGAAATATCATGACTACATGTTCATGAAATGTAATCGCAATGATCATTACTTAATATTTCTGTTTGCTTTAACAATGATTATTAATACAAAGTTGATTCCTTGCATCAATATTGCAGTTTTCCCCCATATCTTTGGGAACTTTACACTCACGCCTCTCATGACAGCCTTACAGATTCAATAAATGCTCAGGTGAGCAAATACTTCATAAGTTAACTAATTCCAAATGAATATCTAGTTTAAATCTGTGCGCTGCATAGTTCAATGTGTTCTGAATTTCTGAACTTGTACTAATTCCATACATGATTATGAAATAATAAGAGGGTATATAAAGATTAAACAAATGCTCTACGACATTCGGACGTAAACAGTGATTATTATAAGTCCTGTAATTGTATCGTAGAAATTCATTTGAAAAAATTGAAAGCAATCCCGGAGAAAGTTTTGTATTGCTTTGTGTGTGGAGTATGTTAACAGATATGGCATTGTCAGTGTGTCTGTGTGTACTCTGTGAGTATTAACTTTTTCGCAACATTTGTATTAGTAGTTTTGATCAGTGCTTATAATTTATGATACACTATTCCTGTATAAAGCATATGTGAAAATCTGCGCTAAAAGTGGTCCCAAGATGCTTAATGTTTTCCGCAAATGACACCGCATATATAATGGCATTCGAATATTATTTATTTATATGAAATATTCTTAACTGTGAAATATAAACTTGTTCAATATGACGTGCTTAGTCATACGTTAGCTACGTTATAAACCGTAGACGGTTAATTTTCCGAACTTGTTTCGTGTATTTCTATTCTTTGTTTTAATAAATAAATGAGAAACATAATTGTCATCAAAGTACGATATTTTGTGACATGAATAACCACAGCAAGTTTACCGATGAAGCGCTGGCAGGCCAGGCACTCTCTTTAAACTTACGTGCAACAGTTATATAGTCATGTATTGGATTTGTTTGACAAACTTATTGTTCCCATCTTAAAATATGCTTATGAAAAAATTTGGAGTTTTAGCTATCCAAACAATTGGGAAATCTTAGCCTTGCAATTTTGTGAAAGAAGTATAGGTTTATTGTTTGTCTAAAAAGATTGAAAAAAAAACGTTAATCTACACAATTAAAATAAGGATCGAAACAGTCCTTAAAATTGTTATTTGTAGACACCCAGCGCCATACCCACTGCGCCAAACGCACCGTTCTATCGTATGTTCATGTATTTTAAAGCTTATAACCTTTTCCTATAGACATGCTGTACCTATTTACGCAATGCTTATACACTTTTGTGTACACATATATCTGTTACATCACTGTCACATTATCCAAACTAGGCTTATACATGCTGTAAATTCATGTAAGAAATTATTCAGTAGAACCTTTCATCTATGACAAACTAGAAATATATATTTTTTACAACACCTTTCTTTCAAATCGCTATAGTTAATATGGCAATCTCTGTATTTCATCGATAAATCTTTTATTCTTGTTTTGAGAATACCCCTATAATTCTTTCACAAATTTGCAAGTGTAAATTTTCTTCTTTTTTTTGCGAAATTACAGATCATGTTCTGTTAGTTTGTTCTCAGACAGGACATTTTCTATTTCAGTGTTAATACCAAACGCATGTGTGGCATATACCCCCACAGATGCGGCCGCTCTGAGAAACCACATTTTTACAAATTACTCAACCAAAGATCGTCCGGAAAACACGACAAAAGTCTCCATCAGTTTTGGTCTTTTCCATATATCGCATTTTGTAAGTAAACAGTAAATGTCATATAAAAATATGAAATTATATTTTGCAAGAATTTTAGTTAACATCATTCCTGACTAATGATCAGCTGTTATATCTTAAGATAGCAATGTTAGTTTGTGGAGCCGCCGTGGCGCAGTGGCAGCGCCATCGTATAAAACTGAGCCAGACTCAGTCACTCTCGAGTTAGCTTCAACAAGCCATCTTACCAAAAACTTTATTGAGATTGCTCCTACAGAATATTGGTAGATGTTCTTTTATTATTCAGTGCAAAATCAATCACAATCACAGTGCTGGGTCGCATCCACAATCTCATTGTAGAGCTGTTGAACTTTGGGTCGCCTTTGGTATTTAACGTTATTTAAGAATAAAAACGTTGATCTGTAATGATTCAAATAATAGCCTTTCAGGAATACAATGCAATTACATTAATATTGTGTGTAAGAATTCTTGTTCTTGTTTTTGTTTTATTCTGCAAAAAGACATATACAGTTTTGTTCTTCAAGTAATATTCAGCGTTTTTCATGCTTTTCCAAGCGAACAATTGCCACAGAAATAAATCATAAAATGATGATATTTAATCGCAACATTTAAGGCCAATCCTTAAAGTAGCCTTTTTGTCTTGGTATATATTCAATACATTGTAGACATATTTGTGATAAAATATTAGAGATTGACAGGAAAGGTAAAAGTTTGTTAAATATTGAGCGGCACTTGGCATTTGGCACTTGAACCACACAAATTGAATATTCGGAAAATAACTAACAAATGTTTTTGTCAAAACCAATTAACTCAAAGATATTGTTTTAATAATAAAGGAAATTATGCTTAAAGATATTTTTTATAAACACAGGATATCATTTCCCAACGACTGCAAGGTGTTGGATTCTTAGTTTCCGTAAGTATTCACGAATTTCTGTGGAATTTGTAATTGTTATGTCAAAATACAGTCAAACCCATTATAAATGTTTTAAATTAAATATCAAAGGCTAATCACTACATGTAGTTCAACTTACTTAAGAACAATAGTTTATGGTTATGAGCTCTTTTCCTGCTTAATTTCTAAAATGGACTCGTCGATTTTTATACTCGGGCAGTGCTATAAATTGTTCAAATCATGATAAGGATATGCAGATTGGTCATGATCTTTACTAGCCGCAATGGTCATATCGTTTGCCGCCAGCAGGGTAAAGGATAATTTCACTGTTAAAGCAATCAGTTATTTTGGTTAAAAGCATCTACATCTGAAGAATGGGCTTAATAGCGTTAACTGATGTATCTTTAATGAGGCTCCGTGATTAAGTCATACGCTAATCAGCACACGTATTAGAACAATTTGCAAATCTTAGAATGCACTTTACCGGTCTTTAGAGCAAGTATGCACAACTACAAAACAATTAGTTTTTTTACTTCAGTCTTGGACGGACACTCGTCTACAGTGGACCGCATCAAACTATGGAAACATGGAGGTGTTCTTTGGTCTTCTTTCTGATGTATGGTCGCCACCTCTTGTAATATCCAATTCGTAAGTTTTAAATTTTAATATGTGTTGAACATTTGAATATAAACCCAGCTCATGCATATAACTGTTAAACTTATATATATATATATATATATATATATATATAAGGACAAAAGTTATGTACGGTATAATAAAATTAACACAAAAACTGAAATCGGGCATTTCATACATGATTAGAAAAGCATAAGAATTTCATTATTTTCGAATCAATTTACACATTTTCAATGTTCGTGAGGTCGAATAGAATGTTCGTGGACGTTAAACACACGTGTAACATGTGTTGTAAGCTCATTGACCACCAGTCGATATAAAACGCGCAAATTTTGCTATCTCGAAAGCTTCGTAATAACAACATACGTTTAGTATTTGTTTAAATCTTTACGGCTTTCGATAGCCTTTGGGGGAAAAATCACTTTAAAATGTTTGTGATCATAGGCTTCATGTACATAAAACTTAGATAAATGAGAAGTTCATGGTTTACGCCGTCATGACTGGATGATGCTGATTGAATGCTTTCGTATAAAATTCTAAACACACTGTGATGTAGCAAGTAGTCTCAAAATATAAATTTGCAAATAAAAAGTTAAAAGTAACGTTCAATTAAAATTTTATTAAACAATTTCGAACC
>JAFMSR010000010.1:27792809-27922821 GCA_022818135.1 Saxidomus purpurata
ATGCACAAATTACAACAAATACTGTAAGATCTGTCACTTTCATCTCGCTTATATGAAATCAATTATGTTTTGATTACGATGAATCTTACCTGGTCAAGATCTGTGATCACCATAGATGCAAGGTCAGCTTCCTTGGACAGTCGTAACAAGTTGAGATATACATCTGCCTTCAAATGAGACTTGTCCTCTAAACCATGGAACAAGTTTGACAATCTGAAATAAATGGAAAATAATTCAAAATTTGAATTTCCAATGGAAACAGTAGACAACAAAGGAATATTAAATTGGTATTTGTAAATTCATATCTGCTAAAGAAAACGATGATTTACAAACTCTACACTGATAACGAATGCTGCTTTTCAATAAAAACATCAAATACTGTAAAGTTGGTAACACATGTCAAGCAGTGTGTAAAAATGCAGGGAATGGTCTTAAAAAGAAAGAAAAAGAAATTAAAGAATGCTTCGTGAAGACAATGGCTCTTTTTTCTTCCTACCCTGGCAACTATGTCATTATTTATCTGCAATTTCAGCAGTCTTAACTAGAAATAAGTTCAGTTAATACCAGTAGATTTGCAGTACACAACATTCTTACATTCGAAGTCTAATGCTGGCCCTCTTATCTCCCTTTGGAGAGTCGGCAACCTTTTTACTGAACAAATGAACTGGATCCTCATTAAGCTCGGACGGTACGAGTAACAACATGGATATCAGTCCGTTAAACACCATTTCCAAATCTGAAATAGAATTATATACCATAGAAACACTTTCTCCATAATCAACGAAATCAATAGAGAACATCTACCTGTGTTACTTCATGTACATTACATTCATGCAGACTATACAGTCCAGGACTAAATGGCTAACTTAAAGATGTTTAATTTTTTTCAATTGTGTGGCGTGGATATGCAGCACATGTAGTTCTTAATCTTATTAAAAGCAATAAAATGACAAAGTCTCATGCAAATCAAGTTTTAGGAAAACTAACATGAAGTTTGAGAGTTTAAACATATTCCTCTTTTTGTGGCCAAATTTTATTAATGCTTCTATTTGGTGAAAGCCTATGAAAACGTATCAGCATTTGTAAATCATATATACATGTTTTTGTTAAAAATGTGTTTGTCATTGGATGGATTTGTTAATGTGTAATTTTGACATGGTCATGTAGTTTAAGACTTGCTATTTACAGAAACACGTTCTTACACTTTTGCACAAGAACTGTCCACATAAAAACATAGGCTCTGGGGTCTAGTTAGAGCAAAATATTAGGGAGAAGTCACTTCTCCCCGAGCTGAAAATAGGGAGAAGTTTGGGGAGTAGCGAGATATCTATTGTTTGTTTGTTTGTTTCAAAGCAGTGTACATGTCATCTTAAACAACTAAATGGTTGTGTGATAAGTCAGGAGATAGGCCATTATTGGGAGACATCCACACACAGGAGATGTTTAGAGACAGACTTTCATGCATTTTTATTGCTTGAACAAAATTTGTAACATACATGTAACTGGCTAGTAATATCATGCACAGTTACCCCCCCTCTCCACTTTCATTCCCATAAATGGTCAAGTTTGATGGTCATATCAATTGCCAACGCACAGCATAATTATCTTTATAAAGTTAGATGACCACAATATCCTCCCGTAGTCAGCATGCTATCAAAAAACATATAACCAAAACAAAACTTAAAATTCTTTTTATTGGTAAAATATTTTTTGAAAAATTACAGATTGTGTAACACTGGCATGCTACACCTGTGTGTTTACTTGTATAATCTACCTGGAGGTATAGTTACCTGGGAAATTGATTCAACGCTAAGACGAGTAATTTGTCTGTAAGGCCAGGTAAAATATTGGGTTACAAGTAGACGTGGTGTCTAAGACCTGTTAGCGTAATTCGTTGATAGGCTAGTTGGTGTTATCCAATCAGCAGTTAGCACATGCATAGTTGTAGAAGTGGATGTTTAAGAAAGACCCGTTTGTGAAAATGTTACATGTCAAAATATTTTAGGTTTATATGTAGATAACTCTGGAAACAACAAATTGACTATGTTTGCAGAAAAATGAACTCAAAAATATCATTACTAAAAGGAATATTAAGCTATCTCACGGATGAAATGAAAAGTATGTTTAATAACTCATATATATATATATTGCCCATCACTGATTATGGATGCACTCTATGGAGCAAAAACAATAAATCCTACATAAACAAAGTATATTTGCTGCAAAAATATGCTATTATGGATACAAAAAGATACATTGGCCACCTAAAAACCTGAAGCATGAAGTGTGTACCTGTATCCGAGGTTATTTCCTTCCAGCAAACATCACTAGCTTCTATACAATGTACCAAATCTTTAACATTGTCTTCACCACTGCTCTCTCCCACATCAGCTCCTAGTTCCTTCAAGTACGACCGTAACTCATTGGTCTGAAAAAAGAATGTTATCACTTTTTATCCTAAACATCTTTGATTTTCTCTTCAAGCCAGTATTATAAATGGGATCTGCAAAAAAAAACATGGAAAGTATCAACTTGAGGAAATTCTAACAACCTTTAAATATCAGCAAGTTCCACAAAGCATGTGTATGGAATTGAAACGAACATCTTTTAAGCACAACTTATTTCATGACTATATCTTGGGATTTGGCAAATGTTTTTCCTTTGATGTTAAAAAATATTAAAAGTTAAAAGATTATCCTCAGATATATCAATATTGATAACCCTTCCAAGAAATTTCCAGCTGTTTGATTGGTCAATGACCCTTAAATAGATATTGAAATACAGGGCCTCCTCTGGGATTTTCAAACTTGTCGCCAACATTTTCGCGAATTGAGAAAAGTTGGAGCCACTTTAGAGCCAAAGTAGCCAAAGTTTCAAGCAATGTTTTACCCTAGGTGTAATGATACTTAGGGCATGGAAGTATAAACTACTATAGTGTGTTCTATATGTTTTAATAGCCTATTAAAAATGATTGTTAAATTATTTATTATGAATTATTATTATCTATAAATTATAATATGTATAAGAACATAAAAAAGGTTTTATTCCCCTGTGGCTAAAACCTTTTACATGTTGTACATGTACGTATTTTTAGCATAAGTTTTTTTATCTAGTATCTGATTCATTTCTAAGCACAGGGATCGGCCTAGACTCAGATTTTAGGGAGAAGTGACTTCTCCCTCTTGGAAAAATAGGGAGAAGTTTCAGGAACAGAGAGAAGTGAGACACATCTGCATTAATTTTACAGATTAACTTTCATGATGGACTGTTATAAAATGAGGCCTCTAGATTGTTCACAAATGATATAGCTTTTAATCCCATTTCTACCATGATTTTTCTGAAATTTACCAAAGATTTTTTGTTGTTGTTTTAGCATTTATTCATTTTAATTAAATGTTCTTTATATTTAATATATTAGTTATTAGTTATTTAGTGCCAGATAAATAGCTGTGTCATCAGCAAATAGGCGAACTTTGGAATTTACATTGTGTAGGAGGTCAGTGATTTTTTTTCGTATTTTTTACAGCCGAATATCGGCTGTTTCCCCTAGCCAAAAAACGCTGTATTTTCCCCTAAAAATGTCATATTTTCCCCTAATGAAAGTCGTATTTTCCCCTTGGAGTTTAAAGAAAATGTTCTGTAATATGCACAGCGAAATATTTTATGAAAATCGGCGTTTGAAAACAAAGAACGCATTGCGTATCGCGGCTGTCTGCGGTAGTAGCCGATTCCGGGTCCGGACGGGTTACGGGAAATAGTCATTACCGATCATCGTCATTGCGACGATTGATTCACACAAACATCTTTTGAAATGGAAAACACAACAACAACAAAATGTAATTTAAATTGAAAAGCCGAAAATTATGTCGCATAATAGCAGATTTTATGTTAAGAGATTAACAAAAAAAAGATGGAAAGGGAATTCCAAAAATATTTTCATTTCTGAAAAGAGGTAACACATCTCCTGTCAGTAGTTCTGACCATCATGTCTCTGTGGATGGACCGATCCAATCTTCAAGTAATACTGTAAATGAGCCGTCCAGTGCCCCATCTGCAGATGACACCAATGACAATCCTAACTCTTAATTGTAGATGACTATATCTTTACTTGACATGTTGCAATAATGAATTAAATGGTTGATAAATTAATATGTGTCAGTTTATATTGTGTTTGTTTATATTATGTTATGCAATTCTAATGTTTAGGTTTCTAAGTTGGATTTCCCCTTTTCATGATTTATCGCGCTATATTTTCCCCTCCAGAAAGCCACAGGTTGTTTTAAAAAATCCAAAAAAATCACTGGAGGTCATTTATGTATCCTAAGAAGAGAAGGGGACCAAGCACTGACCCCTGTGGGACTCAAGAGGACACGGGGATGGCTTCTGAGCGCGTGACATTTAGGACAACTAATTGTGTTGGGCACTAACAAAGTTCTATGCTCCTGCGTTTATGAATAAATTATGCAAATGAACCGCCATATTAGAATTACGGTAAGTGCGCTATTGTGCGCTGGAAATCGACACATGTCCGTTTACAAAGCTCGCCACGTTTAACAGTTTTCTTCCATGTAAGAAAACTTGATGGTTTTTGATTGCATATTGAATGATAAATAAAAGAAATATGATAAAAATTGACCGATGATTGATAGTTTACGAGCGTTATAAAGTTCAGGAATTCATCGGAACGAACGAGATTATGTCGCCGGGTAGTTACTGAAGATAGCCTTTTAAACCAACTTTGAAATTTTTTTGAACATGCTGACAATTTTTTTCCAATAGATATTTGAATATACTTTACGAAACTACCAAGTTTATAATGTGTCCACTTCTTATTAAAGTGTCTGGGAAGTTAAATTCGTTTGTTGACATAAATTCCGAAACAAACGTCTGTATTGGTCATAAACGAAGTTATATACGCTCTATCAAGCAGAGCCTCGGTAGCGCAGTGACATGTATTCCCGCTTGACACGCGGGAGATCAGAGATCGAAACTCCGCCGGAGTAGGAAAAATTTATTATTTACTCAGAACATATTCATTTATACTCACACTTCTATTATGTATACACTAAACAAAACTTCTAACGCGCCACCTGCGATTTTCCTTCTTTATTTAACTATCAGCCCTTCCAATATCTGCCAGCTTATTTTTAGCTATTGGTGCACGAAAGCTATCATATCTTGCATTTATGAAGACACTAGGTAGATACTTCAGTCACACGAATTTCATAAAGATCGAGTGGCACAAATCATTTGGCAGAGAATTTTACTTTAACGTTTGAACCTTCGTAGATTTAACATGTGTTTTTGCCTTGATGCTCTTCCTTGGGAAAACCACTCTTAAAATTTTCTTCCATATGAAATTTGTACCACTCAATTTTTTGAAATTTTATATATCTACCCAATGTCTTCATAATTGCAAGATATGATGCCGTTCGTGCAGCGATAGCTAAAAATAAGAGGACATAAATGGCGACTCTCGGTAATTAAATAAAGGAAAAAGGTAGGTGGCGCGTTAAAAGTTTTGTTTAGTGTAGTGAGAACGGGATTAAAAATTATAAAAACGTAATACTGATTCAAAAACGTAACGAATTAATTAGAATATATGGGTTGGGTTAAGCGCCCGCGCATGCTCTGTGTGTGCGTGATGTTTACATCCGGTCGTAGCATATGAATAGAGAGCAAACTTTGTCAGTGTTGGGTTGAGTGGTCACGCAAAGCCAAATTAGGCATTTTATTCTAAGATGTTTATAACTTTTTAATGAAGTCTGTAACGAGTTTCCAGTGAATATAAAATCAGAATTTTTAAAATGTCAAAATAATTGCGCCAAATAATGTATCAGAGAACTACTCACGGACAAACTATTCAACACCTTCGCGAAAACATATGTCACATTATAACGTTCAATATTTATCACGAAATAAGTGTACTGCTAACAGGAAAGGCCCAACCGTTCAAATCACATGCATACTATATAGTGTATATGGTCGAATTCGTTAGTTTACTACCTGATCTGTGACTTCTACATCGATAAATGTTGGGATGCTCATTTTGAGCAAGCCGGATGGGTGCGCACGTGTCTCCGAGTCATCTGCGACAAATCAATTTTCTACGGCGACGAATGGTAGTAGGCTATTGACCACTAAATGACACGACGAAACCAATGGATTACCTGCCCCTATTACGTTGCTATCGGGAATGGGCGTCAGACAGGCTCACTTCCAAAAAGGACCAGTACCAGAAAGGCCCATACCAAAAAGGGCCACCCCAAAAGGACCAGAATTATTTTCTATGTTATTTTGTACCTTAGGCATTAAAGCAGGATGATATTCTTTATCAAATCAAGCCAAATCAAACAAAATTTCATTTCATGACGGTATATCAGTACAATTAACATTAGCTATGTATAGCTATTGACCGACTATTTAACAACAACAGATACAAACAATACATGGAAGCAATATTATTAGTAGCATGTATAGAAATCTCTTAAGAAAGCAAACATTTATTATTATATCACAATCATTGAGCATGAAAAAAGTATGTACTTTAAAAAATATTAAATATATTTCACATAGTAGCATAAATATATGAAGTAAATATATAAGTTAATAAAAGGTGACTAAGAAATGACATTATAAGTGTAAAATTAGATAAGCTGTTTAAAATTAATAACCGTTTCTTAGCCTACTTTAAATAATTTGAAACCCAACAATTAAGTCTAATGTGAAAAATCCAATTTAACTATGGTATTAGATAATGAGTTACTGTAAAAAAATTCCATTGGTTATTAAATCTTCACTTATTTTAATTTAAATAAAAATAAAATCATGGAGGGCAGATAAAGTTAAAATAAAGTTAAAATTTGTATGAAACTTGCAGATCTTGACCTAGGTCTAAAAACCGCCTTAAAATTTAGAATAAGAAACCGAAAGCAATATGAACACAATAGTGTAACCGATTAAAGAAAATAAGAACATTTATCCCCCAAACCAGGTTTGGAAAAAACTGATCAGCAACTTCCTCACAGTACATTGAATAACTAGCGGACAACAATAGCTGCAATAAATACGCAAATACTAAGTAAATAAATTGAACAGTCAGAACTACCCAGTTACAACACTTAACTTGGATAGGACATAACAAAGGGAACTATAAAAAATAAAAGCAATACTTACTGAAACAAACTGAAAATCATAATTCTTAACTTTTGCAACAAGAATATCTGCAACTTTTTCCGTCCCACGATCCAAACAAGCTCTGGAACTGACTTAGGCCAGTGACTTCCCTAAAATGTTGGGGTAGTGAGTTCCAGAGCCTGGGGGCAGCGGAACGGAAAGAGTTGAGGCCGTATGTTGAGCTTCTTACCGGAGGAACTTCTGCTGTGTTGGTATATCTAAAGGAATAAGAATGTTGTTTTATTCTAATTAAATCATGGAGATAAGTTGGTGTCTCTTTATTTATTATTTTAAAGGTTTTAAAGGTTATGTTGAGGATTTCAATGAACGTAATCAATATATTACAAATAAACTTCTTCAACAGGGCTACCGTTATTACAAATTGCGTAAATATTTTGCTAAATTTTACTATTGTAATTCTGATTTGGTTTTGAAATTCAATAGTAATCTAAAGACTCTTCTGCGAGAAGGTATTTCAAAACCCGATTTTTATGGGGATGTGGTTTACAAACTTCGTAAGATTTTGGGTCATGGCAATTTTCCAACTGTATTTGCTAAAATTATAAAACGTTTTGTTAAAAGAGGTTACGACCCAACTGTTTTGAGACACACCGCATGTTTGGTGTTCAACCCGTTTACAGTTGGACGCTATGCTTCCCTCTTTGATTGTGTCTGACGGAACAGGGGGAGGACTCTGTGATGGGCAGTTTTTAAATCCCACTGGGACGAAACTGTTTTGATTTCTGTCCTCTGGCCTGTTTCGTCGGGCCCTTAAGGGTGTTTCTCTTGGTGCTCTGCCTTCTGCAAAGGCATTGAGTACATACGTTTTTTTGGTTCTCAAGGTTTGCTTTTTATATATTTATACACGAGCATTTTTGTGTTTTACATACCATGCCTTTTGTTTCCATTGCGTGTGTTAGAGATTCACCTAGCAGGGATTACTTTTATTTACACTGTCCTGTGACTTTGGAACATGGTGGGGGTAAGAGTGAGGTTGGGTGCGCACCATAAACCGGTTTAAGCTCCCCAGTGGTGTTTTTGCCACTGACCGTTCCAAGGCGGTGCCCCACTGTGTTCCTTTAATTGTTCGTTTTGTCCTCGTGTGTTTGCTTTGTATGCTAGTGTGTGTTGGTAGTGTATATGTGTGTGTGTGTACATGATTGTGTGTGTGTGTCGTGTGTGTGTGTGTGTGTGTGTGTGTGTGTGTGTGTTGGTGGTGTGCACTTCTGGGTGCTGTGGGGCTCGTTTTGGGGAGGCTGCGTTTTTGGTACGTGGCATTCCCTGTTTGATATTATTTTTGTTTTTGTATTGCCATGTATCTTAATCTTCTAATTTGCAATATTGGTAATTTAGATTTTTGAAGTAAGCCTTCATAGTCTGAGTAATAAGCATTGTATATAAATCTTAATGCTCTTTTCTGTATATTTTCAATCTTTTTCGTATGTATTTCTCCGCAGAAGTGCCATGTTAAGGGACAAAAATTGAAACTTGAAAGTATAAATGAATAATTTATATTAAGTTTACCTAGTTTACAAAGATGTCTTCCGATACGTTTTAGAACATTTAGTTGTCTTGAGGCCTTCTTGCATATATTTGAAACATGGGTTTCGAAATTTAACCTAAAATCTATTTTACCTCCTAGTAAATTTACTTCATCTTCACAGTTTGTAATTATCTAGGTCAAGTTCGGTTAGAAACTAGGTCATCAGGTCAAATAATAGAAATACCTTGCGTATGCCATATTGGTCACATTTATTACCTAATCACCATGAAAATTTGTTAGAATGACTTCTTCAAAGATTTCTAGATCAAGTTCGAAACTGGATCACCTGGGGTTAAACACTAAGTCACCAGATCAAATATAAGAAAGGCCACATTTATTGTCCAATCTTCATGAAAATTTATCTGAACGTTTGTCTCAATTATTTCTAGGTCAATTTCAATCTGGATAAATGAATAAAATGAAAACTACGAAGGTCAAACAGAATGTTTGGGTTATAGTCTAAGGTTGAATTTTAGTCACATTTGGTCATAAGTACTTCTCAGGTCAACGATATAAATACCAGTGGTTTCACCCCCTAATCGTTTCACCCCTAGTCATTTCACCTCCAAAAACCCTAGATGATTCAATAAAAAATGACTCCTGTTCAATCAAATAAAATGTCATTTGCATATCTAGATGTTAATGGGTAGAAATTTCTATTTGGTTTATAAGTCTCATACTTAACAAAATGAGGTCATCTCTTTAATAGTATAATGCTTAGTTTTCATTATTTATTAGTTAATATTTAATTAGTGACGTTATAAGACACTGTAATGTGATATATTTAAATCAAATATTTGAAGTACCATTTGGAAATTTAGCTTTTTTTTCTATTTCTGCAGTATTTTATTCAGGTGCCAATGTGAGTATTTCTAATCAGCTAGTAAATAGTTTGTTTTACATGTTGTCATAACATGACCGTATTTATTTGTGTGTTTAATATTTAACTTCAAAACACAAAATTTACTGTAACTAGTTGATATATCTTTGGTAAATACGTTTGATAGGTCAAACGATTTCTAAAAACACAGAAACAGCAAATTTTCAACATATTTATCATTTAATGTTTTCAAAATCATTTAACTTTTTCAGAACAGTCAAAACATTTATTTTAATCCTATCTTAGATGTACTGATTATGTGCTAACTATTCTATAGTTATATTTAATTACTCTGTAATTGAAAAATCAATGTAACAATAGTACATTTCACAATATTAATACATTTCACACATACTTAATCAGTATATTACAATAGGGGGTGCAATGGCTAGGGGTGAAATTACTAGGAGGTGAAATGACTAGGGGTGAAATGACTAGGGGCTGAAACCACTTGAAATCAGCGATATTATGCCGAAATAGGTCCATCTTGAATATTTAAAAAACTCTTGCATACTTTTCAATTAAGAACAAAAACTAGCAATGTGCCTATACATTTATTAATTTGCCATAAATACATAATTTTCCGTTAAAGAAAGACCGGAGACCGTCAAAGACCCTCGAATGGTATCTCTGTATATTTAGTGGTTTCAGACCTATATTTGTAATGCATTGTGGGAGACAAATGGCTGCCAAACAAAAAATTTGCTTAGATATGTTTTTGTTTGTTTTCTTAGTAAATCTACAAACTAACGCCTGAATAATTAAGAATCAACAAGCCATTAGTATTCTTCATCCATACACGTATTACTAAACAAAACGTAAGTTCACAAGGAAGGCGATGAGTCCGGAATGAAGCATCAATTAGATGCATGATTTCGGATATGATGAGACCTGTGTTGTGGCAGGTTACTTGTACATTCACGAATTTTATAACTCTCACCGGAGTCGTTGATATTACAGAGATTTAAAGCTGGTCAATCTCTGGCACAATGTTGTAATCTCTCATTTGATGTAATACACATTTGCTTCTGCAATTATCCCGTCTAACCAGACTATCATCCGTCAATTTTTTGCCAGTTGTTGTGAATAATTTAAAGTATTTCAGTATTTAAATAAAATTTGATTGACTGAAAAAGAAATTAGTTGCATAAATAATCCAATTGAACTTGAAGGTTATGGCTCTCCAAAGCAAATATTTGTCGCAAAACAACTTTTATAAATGAGTAGGAAACAAGTCTGGACGGCCTACAAACAAGGACGGTCAAGGCAGGGACAGCCTTTTTTTTCATTTAAAGGGATTGTATGAATGAAACTGTAGCTGCTATCTATCTACGGGAAAATACAATACATTAATTAATGTGTAATTGGAAATCATAATAAGTTAACACCACAGTTACTACAATCTAACAAAAAAAACTCGAATCTTCAAACAACCTTTTGTATAATAGTACAATGATGTCCATTAAACAACGCTACTGTACAGGCCTGGAGAATTATGCAAAAAACGCGAAGTGTGGAGTTTTTCACTAACTTGACTTCAGTGAGCTTAGAGTGCATGAAGTGACTTCGCGTACGGAGAAATATTGTGTCACTTAGCAGGAGTAAAGTCGCAGCACTAAGAGTGATTTTACAGGTGAATGAATCGGTTTACGGGACATAAAAATCAAATTTGTTAGAATTTGGTAGAAACGTGCCTACACATGAAATGCTTTTGAGTTGTATGCATATTACATTCAAAAATATTTGCCGACCAACATACATTTGTATAGCGTGTTCAATATTTTTATCACCAAAAATAAAACTTACTCATAACATTATCTATTTCAAACTTTTATTTCTATATAATCCAAAATTATCAGACTATTGTCCAGAATTACTTTTTCATGTCTATAACTGTCAAATATCTCCGTCTGTTAGATGCCACATGCTTCACTAAGATCAAACAAACTCACATGTAAAATGTGCATCTGTGGGTACACCTGCAGCCTTATCTTTATGAATAAGAGAGGTTGCAGTACAAATAAATATTTCGGCAAAGGTTTTTCATTAAAATAAATAGTAGAAAGTTGTTACTGGAAAAATGTTGGCTTTGACAGTTGATGAAACAATTAAACGGACAAGCTGGAACACAGCGATTTTCTTTAAAACAGAACGTTTTGATTTAAATACAGAACAAAAAATTTTGGAAATGTTAATTGATAAATACTTTTTGCATTCAGAACTCAGTCAGTGGTGTCACACAGCTTGGATTTGTAAACAATTTTAAAATTGACTGGATTAGTACGACAGGCCATATTTTTCACACCTATCACGAGTGACAATGCTAAGGGACCAATTACAGTGAATTTTTAACGGAAATAAATATTTTAAATCAACATAAAGCCTTTATGTTGATTTAAAATATTTATTTCCGTTGAAAATTATAATTAAAATTATGATAAAGGTGATAAATAATTTAGGTTCTGACAAAAAAATAACTTAATACTTTTTGAAACAATAAAAAACAACATTAAGGTGTGATAGTATACAGCAGCGGCAATTCTCAACGAAAAACGTCGACGGCAATGTCTGATTCGATCTTTGTGATTCTAAATTCAATTAGTTGCCTTTACAGGTGTGTTATACCAATATTTTAATTAAAATATTTTTTCACTTCATGCGAAGACACCCCAAAATACTAGGATACTAGGAAAAACGCGATGTCCCGCGATTGAAATTTTCACTCCAAACGGCCGCAAAGTGACTCCATTGACTTGCTTGGCTTTTCCTTAATAATGAAAACAAAAAGTTCAGGTTAAGAAATGAGCAAATTGTATCAAATTCGCACCTTATTAAAACAAGATATGAATGTGCAAGACAATAAATATCACCAATGAAAGAAGGCTAATCAACTATTATTTAATTGAAAATAGGTCCATAAACATTTATATATTACTCTGGTTATGATTTCATGAAATTGATGTTTAATAATTTCAAAATAAATCAGAATAATCTATTTTGTTTATAAAACAAGACCTCCCAACATATCCACATGAACCTATATCTTTGTTCGCACTGGACAAAACTTTAAATTAATAATCTTTAAAAGGATAAATAATTTTAGTATCTTTACATTGATATATTAGGAAACTTTAAAGTATGCCTTTCGCTGTTGTTTTTTTGCACCAAGTTAGGAGTGACATGAATCAGTAATAAATTTACTGTAATATATTTGTAAGCTCCACTCTCTGCAACTCTGAAATACTTCAAAAATATAATATTATAATCTTTATCTTATTTCAGTTTTCTGGATTATTTTGACACCGTAGGGCACAAAATGAGTGTTATACCAAGTCAGCAGCCAGGTGCTCCAAAGCGGAAAGAAATCTATAAATATGAAGCTCCTTGGTGTGTGTACAGTATGAACTGGGGGATCCGACCTGACAAACGCTTCAGACTGGCATTGGGTAGTTTTGTTGAAGAGTACAATAACAAGGTATATATTACATTTTGTTTCAGTCATGTTGTAGGGGCTTTACTGAATATGGATACGTTTACATCTGATCTTTTAAAATAGGTTCACTGAATGCATTTACATATACATGTATTGAAGAGAGGTCCACACTGTCTATTTTGTAATTTGTGTTTAAGGTACAAATTGTATCACTTGATGAGGACACATCAGAATTCACATCTAAAGGAACATTTGACCATCCATATCCCACAACAAAGATCATGTGGATTCCAGACACTGTAAGTACATTCACTTCTATTTCTGAAGTCTTAGTTCCAGAAGATTCTCATTGGTTTCTTCATTAGGTGTTGAATGCGTTGGCATTTAATATGTGCTATCAGACCGAAAATTTTCTATTTCTTTTGGTAGTGTCAGTATTTAATGTTGCCTTTGATGAAGAAAAAGATACGGATAAAATATTGAACAATGTTTCATAATTAAACTGGTCTGTTTGCTAACATTTTCTCTTTGACAACTTGCTCTTTTCCTGTGTATCATGCATGGAATGAAGTTTAAGGTCCAAACCGTCACAGTCTGACGAATTGTTCAGGCCTTATGCGGAGTATACCACTGCCACCCAATGGTTGACCACCCAAACAATAAATTATAAAGACATAAAATGAAATAGTCCTAATATAGATTTATATATGCATTACAGAAGGGAGTGTTTCCAGACCTCCTAGCAACTAGTGGTGATTATTTACGTGTATGGAGAGTCGGAGATACAGAAACAAGACTTGAATGCTTATTGAATAATGTAAGTATTATTATTAGGTAAATATATAGTATCTTTACACAAGTTTTCTTGAAAGTTGGTCTGTTTACTTTCTTCATTTTGTGCTGGCATCTGCATTTGTTAGTTTTTTTATAAACGCTAATAAATTCTATACCATTAAACATATTTACTTCAAACTTGGCATACATGTTTCTCATGGCAATATAAGACAACTGCAGCAAGTGACAACACTCTGTTGACAGTATTTGCATAGGTGTGCCCGTGTTTTGTTCTTAGGTTTTATCACAAAGACTTCACCTTAGCTATTACTTTGCCATTTCACAGTATTTCTTCATCAAACTTTCAAACAAATTATATTGCTTATGACAACATTCTCATGAATACCACCCTTTCTCTTTGACTGACAAGCTTTCAAATAGTCTAGCATGCTGTCATGAGACAACTCTTGTAGTAATTTACAAGGGTCTGGGTTGGCATGTGCTTTAAAAAAGGGAGAACCAGTGACTGTCAATTTGAATATTTCTTCTGTATTTCAGAACAAGAACTCAGACTTCTGTGCACCTCTGACATCATTTGACTGGAATGAAGTAGATCCAAATCTATTAGGTACATCAAGTATTGATACAACATGTACCATTTGGGGACTCGAGGTAAAAAATTTGTTGTAGTGATTATGTCTCCCATAAAATATGGGGGAGATATAATGTTTTTGCCATGGATGTCTGTTCGTCTGTCTGTTTTTCTGTGGCATCTGTGTCGTTGTAAAAGACCAACAGTTAGCCATTTGTGAGCAACTAGAAAGGTATTTGCAAAAACAAAAGGGTGAAATTTCAATACAGTATTTCTTTGTCAGATTATTTAAGCAGTATGGATATCAAGAGAAATCATATGCTTAAATGCATATTAGATTGCTTAGATTGCTGTAATGTGACTGTTAGCATTAAAGTTCTTTTCTCTGACCAGCTTTGTAAACTTGTATTAAATATCAAATTACTTTTGTTGTATGCTGTATGACAGTTTGTGTCATACATTTCTAGTGGAGTTATTCAGTGGCATGTATGCCGAGTAAATCGCAGTGCTACTCTTGTTATCAAAATAAATAAGCCTTCATCTCCGATTTGTATAGAAATTATAGAAGTTATAACAAATTATCTGATAAAAAAGCAAAAGTTTTGCTTCATACATGTAAAAAAGTGTCACACATCTATCCTAACTGCGAGTTTATTACTTAACTGATTTTGTGTACAGATATGGTTCCGAAATATAATCAATAACCTCTTCCATATTTCAGACTGGTCAAGTTTTAGGACGTGTGAACGTTGTCTCTGGTCATGTGAAAACCCAGCTAATAGCACATGATAAGGAAGTATATGATATAGCATTCAGTAGAGCTGGTGGTGGAAGAGACATGTTTGCTAGTGTGGGTAAGTGTTCAGAAGTTTTATTTTGTAACATGCTCCTGTATTTCGTAGTTACAATGTATACATCTCTTAATAATCATAGTTTTCTAAATACAGTAAACTTCACTTGTAACAATATCGCTTGTAATGATGCTGTTGTTGCAGTCCCAACTTGAACATTCTATATTTCATTTACTTTCACTCCATATTACAATGTATCCCAGGTGTAACGATGTGCTTCTCAGGTCCTGACTGCATTAATGAGATAATTACATGTTCAGCATGTCATGTAAGCCTCTGTCTGTTTGAAGAGGGTAACATTACATCGATAAATTAATCGTTTTACCACCTGATCTCTGCAGTGGTTCTCAGGTGAGTGATATAGGGCCATTCTGGCCCTCTTGTTATTTGTATTTCCATGGTAACCAAATGACAATAGATAAATCTGCTTCACACAGGTGCTGATGGATCAGTAAGAATGTTTGACCTTCGTCATCTTGAACACTCCACTATCATATATGAAGATCCCCAGCATCATCCGTTGTTACGACTGGGCTGGAATAAACAAGATCCAAACTACTTAGCTACCATGGCAATGGATGCTTTAGAGGTAAACTGAATAGTTATATCAATTCAGAATGGACGTTGTATTTCAAACCAGACAAAGTTGGAGGCTTAGCATGTATCAATGATGTTCATGTCTGTTGTTGAAAAAATAGCATAATTGAATAGTTTGTGCAGTATATTTCAACAGCAATAAGTTCTGTTGGATACGTACCTTTGTAGTATCAAATCAAGGATAACTACTATGGACAAATTGCTTTAAAGTGACTGTTGTAAAGTTTCATGAAGTTAGGGCAAACAAAGTCCAAACTGGTCAAGAACTGATCACTATGGTTATTTTTGTTGTGCTTTAAGTGTAGTACTATGTATGTCAGAAATGATATTTGAGTATAGTCACAAATGTGATTCATTCTGTATCGAAGTTTCTTGTTGCTATAACTAACTATTTTTTCTCCAGGTGATAATATTAGATGTGAGGGTACCATGTACTCCAGTGGCCAGACTGAACAACCATAGAGCATGTGTTAATGGTATAGCATGGGCACCACATTCCAGCTGTCATATCTGTACTGCAGGTAAGCTTGTAAACAGGCTGAGGTTAAGGAGGTTGCAGGTTTGAGTCCCCACTGGGGTCATTACCGTACTGTCTCATTATGATACCAGTACTGGTTTGTTCGGGAAGCGGACTAGAGAGTGACTCAATTAGCTTTCAAGGTTTCTTCACAATTGAGCTAAGATAAATTACTATAGACTAAACTAAAATAGGAATATCTCTTGTTGTGTTGCGTACCCTCAAGTCAATTAATTCTGCCTTATGGTTATTTTGTTACATCGCTGTCAAACTTTTAACACATGCACCTTATCAGTATACCATTTAGTTTTTTTGGGTGCTGATGCACTTTCTTTCATCCACCTGATGATACAGATCACTGAAGTTATAACTCTAATTGTTTGTAGGTTGTAGTTAAATCACTGTTGTTTATTGAAGCCGTTTGACACAAGAGGTAGTAAATTGGCGTTGCCACATATTTGTACTAATGAGAATTATGTAACCTTAATGCTTAATCTCACTATAGTGATTGTTATACATGTATTTTAGGTGATGATCATCAGGCTCTGATATGGGACATACAGCAGATGCCAAGAGCTATAGAAGATCCCATACTTGCCTATACCGCCGCGGGAGAAATCAACCAAATACAGTGGTCATCCACACAACCAGACTGGATTGCCATATGTTACAATAACTGTCTCGAAATATTGAGAGTGTGATCTTTGTGAACTGCACAGACTTGATAGTTTGAAAATCTCATGAAAAAGCTAGAGTGTTCAAGTTCCCATTAGATCTTGCAAGAACAGTCCTTTGTGGAAATGAGTATGCAAGGTCAAACTAGGGGATTAAAAATATTAATTTTACCATGAACTTTGTGGGCAGCAGCAGGGGTACTGTATATAGAGGTGATTCAATTTTCACAGTGAATCATCAAGTACATTGTCATTCAGTGATACATTCATTTGTGAGCAAGATGTATACAGCTTACCGGTAGCTGCTCTTGTGGGCATTTCCCATGTCACCTTTTTTATACCCATACCTTCCTTGTCACTGGCTAATGTTGCAAGATGTTAAAGATTCTGCTATGCTTGGAAAAAAACATTTAAATATATGCAAAAGTGATTTCTACTGTATTTAATAGCCAGGTTTTTGAAATATTTGTGCTAAAACAACCATGTTCATCAATAAGTGAAGCAGACATAGAATGCAGGAATTATCCCAATGGGTGTTGAGTGGCTGTATGCTACAGTGTACAGTTAAAAACTTAAAATTTCTTATCATAAATTAATTGTCATTTTAGCAGACAGCAATGCGTGTGCATGTTCAAAGTACAAGAAATACGTTGACCTTAAAGTGATATTACTGTTCAAACTGACCATCAAAATTTTAAGTAAAACATTAATCTGTGATTTATACTCCTAGACTAATAAACACTGCCATAGTGATTACCAAAAAATAAGGATCTGTAGAACAGTTTCATTCACATTGAATATAGAGGAAATCTGTAAAAAATATTTTTTGACTATCCTAGTCAAAAATAAAAAATCCACCTTTTTGGTTATGTATTATATATCTTTATAGTTTATATCTGTGAATAACAGAAATAACTTGGTTAAACTTATTTCTTCTATGTTTTCAAAGAATCCACTGTGTTTTCAGCATCATTCTTGAATCTTGACTATAACCCATTGTGTCCATTTTGAAGGGTAATATAACATGTTTTATGAAATAAATGAAATAACCTATTTTATAAACAATAAAATTTTTTTTTTTTTTTTTCTTCTGAAATTAAGCACCAATTCAGCCAGAATAGATTTTTCTTAGTACCGTCCGCACTTATATAAAAATGAAATTTCAGAAGCTGTAAGCAGATTGTGAAACATGAAACTTTTTTGACTCTCTGATAAAATATATACCGGTATTAGCAGTTAAAACGCTGTTTGCAATATGAACATACTTTCACTTGGTTACAGAAGTAATTGCACTTGTCAGCTTTGCATGACTTTGTTTTAATCTATTCAGATTGTATGAATTTAATTTCACCTATTGTAAATACTTGTACATATCAATATTTTTAAGAAATATATGTGACATGATTTTATTGAACAAAGATTTTTTACAGCTGTTTTTGTGGCATTATTAAGGAACTTTTTAGGGAAATAAGACATTAATAACACTACCCATGTGTTTTTTGGTATGCTAAGGTTGCATATAGTTTTTCTTTTTTGATCCCTTGCTTTTGACAGAGAAAACAGGTCTCTCTACCTGTTCCATCCATTTCTAGTCTGTTATCCCAAAAAGATGCTCCTATACACTCAACCAGTTTAAAATCGCAAAAGTGGCAAGGTATTTATGCTAACAGTGTAATTGTGTTTCAAATTTATTCAGATTTCATACACAACAAAAACAATATAAAATTGACTTCTTGTAAAAGTTTCAATAATTCATCGCAAAAAATGACTACAATGAAATAAAAACAATAGCGTCATTCAAATAAACGTGTTCAACAGGGGTAATATTTTTGTTTCTAAATCGGTTAAGTGTATTACCTTCAACAATTGAATGAGTTATGTAGACTGGACAATGTCACAGTAATGTAATCATTGTAGTATTTCTCTGACTTGACATTGTTGCTTTAGTATCAAGCATTCCTTTTTCATGAAATGGATATGTTTTTGAACCTGTGTGTTGATTTCAGATGTGTCGAATTAGTGTGATGTTGTATGTATTGATTGTGGATGTGGATGTACAGTGTCTTTTTGTATACCTGGGTGTTTAACATATGTATATATGTAATGCTATCACGTAGTATGTCATCAGAATCAAGTCTAATACTATGATTTTATGTCTTTTTTTAAAGCACTAAATTTTTGATGACAGTTTAATGGAATAAGGATTTGTAAAGCATCATGTAAACATTATGCAAACATTGCAGACTGGCAGAGATTATGTTATTTGCCAGTGTTTTTATTATCATATTCGGAGAAATATGTGACCAGATTAGCAGAGATTCAAAGAGAAATGGTAATTTTACACTGCCTGTACATCTAATTGTTCCTCCTTTCTACCGGGGTATATGTCAAATATTGATTTATTGCTAGGAGATGAGAGAACCAAGCCTTGAAAGATACAGATTTCTTACGCATTCGTCGTAAGATATGTACATAAATCGAGGTACAATTAAAAGAAAATTGCACATATTTATACATGTCTAAAAAAAATTGATAAAATTTTGCAAGGCATTTGCTGAGCAATTAAAAATAAAATGAAAACAACATGCAGCTTGTGTCATTTATTTGTTAAGTTTCCAAACTTAGTTGTGACTCGTGGGAGACATATTTATTTACTAGTGCTGTCTTTCACAAAAGTTTGTCCAAGCAACTCCTCAAACACGTCTGAATGGCTTTTACTGAATGTTTAGTATGGAGAGTTGTTTCGCATACTGTCGGGATTTTCTGCTTCATTGATTTTTAGCTCGACTTTTCTATGAAAAGGGGAGCTATCCTACTCGCCCCGGCGTCGGCGTCGGCGTCTGCGTCGGCGTCGGCGTCGGCGTTGGCGTCACACCTTGGTTAAGTTTTTCGTACCACCCCACTTTATTTCAAAAGTATTAGAGGTATGGCTTTGAAACTTACCATACTTGTTTACCATCATAACCTCCATCTACAGACAAGAGTACATAACTCTGTCAAGATTTTTGACAGAATTATGGCCCTTTTTTGACTTAGAAAGTGTATTGAGCTTGGTTAAGTTTTTCGTACCACCTCACTTTATTTCAAAACCATTGGAGGTATTGCTTTGAAACTAACCATACTTGTTTACCATCACGACCTTCATCAACAGACAAGAGTACATATTTCTGTCAAGATTTTTGACAGAATTATGCCCCTTTTTTTTACTTAGAAAATACATTGAATATGGGTAAAATCCACTTTTTGCCTTAACCCTTTGAGATATTGCTTTGAAACTTTGAATGCTTGTTTACATCATTACCCCCATCTGTAGGCAAGAGAAGGTAACTCTGTCAGGGATTTGTTTTAAAAATTAAGGCCCTTTATCAACTTAGAATCTTGGTTAAGTTTTTCGTACCAGTCCACTTTTTGACTAAACTGTTTGAGATATTACTTTGAAAGTTGGAATACTTGTTTACCATCATGATCCCAAAACATGGGCAGGAGAAGGTAATTCTGTCAAGGATTTTATATGAATTATGGCCCTTTTTGACTTAGAAACTCGGGTCCACTTGTTGACTTAACCATTTGAGATATTACTTTGAAAGTTAGAGTACTTATGAACCATCATGAGACCTATCTGTAAGCAAGAGAATATAACTCTGTGAAAATGTTTCTTGATTTGTACTTAGAAATTCTTAGTTAAAGTAGTTAAAGTCTTGTGTGCCCTTAACTGTCAAAGTTTTGTTTTATTGGCAAGCACTAAAAAAGTCGAGCGCGCTGTCCTACTGACAGCTCTTGTTGAACGAGTTGTGGGACTTTGAAGATGTTTGGCATATTTAGATAATTTCCTGATATAAAGTAAAATCTTTGTCTGCATAACTCCTACACGCCTTAATGGGTTTTACTAGAAATGTTTAATACCAAGTGTAGATCTGCATATCATCAGCATTTTTAGCTCACCTGCACGAAGTGCCAGAGTGCGCTATTAGGATTGCATTCTGTCCATCGTCTGTCCGTCCACCTTTCCTTCAAACGACATTTCTGAAACCACTATGTCAATGTTAATGAAACTTTGCAGGGATGTTCCTTGCATGAAGCTCTATCATGCAGAACTCTGGCAACAAATAGGAAAAACTTGTTCAAGTTATGACCCCTGGGTCAACCAGGGGGTCACTTAGTTTTACATAGGCTTATACATTGTATTGGAAAAACTTTAAAAATCTTCTTCACTGAAACCACAAGGCCTAGAGCTTAGATATTTAGCATGTGGCATTGTCTAGTGGACCTCTATCAAGAGTTTTCAATTATGACACCCGGGTCAAAATTGACCCCACCTGGGGGTCACTTGGTTTTACATAGGCTTATATAGGAAAAACTGTAAAAATCTTCTTTGAAACCAAAATACCTAGTCTAGAGTTAAGATATTTGGCGTGTAAAAAATGCCTATTAGACCTCTACCAAGATTGTTCATATTATGACCGCTAGGTCAAAATTGACACCTCCAGGGGGTCACTTGATTTTACATAGGCTTATACAGGAAAACTTTAAAAATCTCTGAAACCACAGGGCCTAGAACTTAGATATTTAGCATGTAGCATTGCCTAGTAGACCTTATCAAAGTTTGTTCAAATCATACCTCTGGAGTCAATATTGGCCCCACCCAGAGGTCACTTGTTTTACAAAGACTTATATAGGAAAACCTATTTGGTATTCAACATTGTCTAGTGGTCTTTCACCTACCTGTTCAAATCATGCCTCTTGGGTCTAAATGGACCACACCCATCGGGCAAGTGGAATTGTGAGCTATATAGGGCCATGATGGCCCTCTTGTTTTGTGAAAAACATCGAGTTTCTTTAACTTGTGCTAATTTATTTACTGTCAAGATTCGCTCTAAAAGGAATGGACCTAGAAGGCAATGTGGAATTACCTATGTCTTGCCGAAAGACACGACTGTGTGGGGATTGAACCTGGGACCCTTCCATACTGAGCTACCACTGCACCAAGGCAGTTACACATTTATCAGTTTTATACTTGCACAGGTTTGGCTAGGTTTTTTAATAGTCTAGAAAAATTAAAGAACACAAATGGCGTTCAAGATTTATAGACCTTACAAAACCATACTGGATTCCTTGCCAAAAAATTAAGGTTGGTTGGTGGGCTGGGGTTTTTAGCTGCGTTTTTATTATACCCCCAAAACGAAGTTTAGGGGGGTATATAGGAGTCACCCGGTGGTTGGTCGGTCGGTTGGTCGGTTGGTCGGTCGGTCGGTCGGTCGGTCGGTCGGTCGGTCGGTCGGTCGGGCGGTCTGTTGCATTTTCCTTGTCCGGAGCATAACTTGAAAACTACTAATTGGAATTCAATACAACTTCATACAATGGTCAAGCACATTGAGAGGAAGTGCAGTGCACAAGAACCATAACTCCATCTTGACTAATTACAGAGTTATTGCCCTTTGTTACTTTTCCTTGTCCGGAGCATAACTTGAAAACTACTAGTTGGAATTCAATACAACTTCATACAATGATCAAGCACACTCAGAGGAAGTGCAGTGTACAAGAACTATAACTCCATCTTGAGTATTTACTGAGTTATTGCCCTTTGTTACTTTTACTTGTCCGGAGCATAACTTGAAAACTACTGGTTGGAATTCAATACAACTTCATACAATGGTCAAGCACATTGAGAGGAAGTGCAGTGCACAAGAACTATAACTCCATCTTGACTAATTACAGAGTTATTGCCCTTTGTTACTTTTCCTTGTCCGGAGCATAACTTGAAAACTACAAGTTGGAATTCAATACAACTTCATACACTGATCAAGCACATTTGGAGGAAGTGCAGTGCACAGGAACTATAACTCCATCTTGACTCATTACAGAGTTATTACCCTTTGTTACTTTTCCTTGTCCGGAGCATAACTTGAAAACTTCTGGTTGGAATTCAATACAACTTCATACAATGGTCAAGCACAGTGAGAGGGAGTGCAGTGCACAGGAACCATAACTCCATCTTGACTAATTACAGTGTTATTGCCCTTTGTTACTTTTCCCTGTCTGGAGCATTTTTCGAAAACTACAAGTTGGGATTCAATACAACTTCATACAATGGTCAAGCACAATGAGAGGAACTGCTAAGAACAATATCTCTTTTTAGTTTGTTTGCAAGGTATTATGTTGCTACGAACTTCTTCAGTTTATAAAGCAATCCTTTTGGGGGTATTAATCACATTTAGTGATAGCTCTAGTTTTAAATTTTCTAAAACAAGGGTAGTGGTGTAGAGGTTAAGGTGTCTGCCACTCATCCCAAAGGTTGCGGGTTCGAGCCTCTCCAGGGTCACGATCGTACCTCCTCATGACACCAGTACTTATTTTTCCAGGAAGCAGGCTAGAGAGTTACTTTGCTTTAAGCTTCCTTCACAATCATGTGAAAAAATAAATTAGTATTAACTACAAGGTAGCACTATATCGCTCACCTGTCTACCATTGGCTATTACAATACAATCTCAATGACTACTTCATAGGAAGGATAAATTTTTATGAAGGGGGCCATGATTTGAACAATATAATATATTTAGGTCCAGTACACGATGCTACATTCCAAATATCTAAGCTCCGGGCCATGTGGTTTTAGAGATGAAGATTTTAAAAGATTTTTTTTGTATAAGTCTGTGAATTCAGTTTTGACCCGGGTTTCAAGATTTCAACAATCTCAAAAGGTCATCATCACATGTATTTGCCAAGAATTCTACTGAAAAAAAAACATAAAATGGAAAACGACTTTATTGACTTCTTTCAACATTGGTACTGTAAATTCATTTAAACGATACAAAAGTATCTCTTTTTACAATTTTATCAGTTTGAAAAATATAATTAGAACACAATGGTATCTCTTAGAGGTACAATAGTTGTGTGACTATCTTGTTCAGTTCAGCTTCCTCATCATGTGTACATCACATCTTTAAACATGATACTGCTTGTATATGTATATCGTCTAGCCTTCACAACTGTACATGATGTCTCTATTCTCCATTAATAGTTCAAGTCTGTTGCTTCAGGCTGTATTTTGCCATAGCAATTACTCCGTCATAAGTTTCATTTCCGCCAATAAAACCGTTGGCATGTACAAACACACATCCTGATATACCAGACTTGTCAGACAGCTCCTTGTCTCGTAACCCCTGCCATTCTGAAGGTAGTGACAGTCTGGAAAGAAGGGGATAATGTCAGATGTGTGCTATTTTAAGACAAAAATATCTATTTGTATACAGTTGTCATGACAACTGCATGTAACAACTTGGCTTAATTTGAGCAACATGAACTAGAACTGTAGCCCTTAGTAATGCAGGTAAACAGAAAAGTATCAGCATTTTCTAGGTATTTCAAATTCAAAACTTAGCTGTTTCACAAATATTAAAGAATGTTGGTCAGTAGATCAATGTACCTGTTTTCAAAGCCTCCCAATATTTTGGGCACGCACTGAATTCTCCATTTGCCGGCAGTGTCTTCATACAGCACATACTTTATAAGAGGTGAGATTTCCAGCTCCTTCTCCAGTGTAAACAAGTGGTCTTTCCATGGACAACCACCTTGAGCCAGGCATATCACTTCTCCACTTGGGTCAACCTTTCAAACAGTTCAAATGTTTTACCATCATGAGTTTAAAAGACAAATTGTATAGTTCTACAAAACTGTATAAGCTTGAATGTATCTGAGAGAATATTGAGGTCAAACAAACCAATATAAATCAAATTTGACCATATTTTCAAATTCAATTCAATCATGATTCATGCAATAATTATGGAAGAACCAAATCAAACCAAGTTGAAAAGCCTGTAGATATTGTTGAACTGTATGATAATAAAAAAAACACAATATACAACAAATACTGTGGTAGAACCTATGCTTGTGGTATCCTTATGCTCGTGGTATACCGATGCTCGCAATACCTCTGAAAAACGGCTATTGACAGAAGAGCAGATGAAGACATATGTTTTAGAGTATGTTCAACATGGGCAGACAATTATATGTATTTACGGCTAACGTAGGGATAGTCCCACATGTGGCTCTGTGACATTATTTCTAGTATTACATGTTTCAGTTTTACTTCAAACACCTTTGAACAAATTTTGATGTTTTGTATGTTGTAAGAGCTTAACGCCTGTTCCAACCGTATTTTGGTCACAACAGGCAGACACCTTACCTTACTATTGTTCCTTGGAAGAACCAGTACTAGACTCCTATCTGCCATAAGAAACTGCCAACTCTTTCACATAAAGAGACATGGTCTGTAGCAGGTATCAAACCCATGACCCTCAATCTGTTTGAAGTTACAGTGATTTCAAGTCTTTAAGCGACTCTAACCACTCAACCATGGAGGCAGAATAAATTTCATACATGCACGATCAATTCAAATAGGAGAGATGCTTTCATATGATACCTTTAATCTGTTGCTTAAAGATTCCTCCACTAGTTCTCTGGCAGGCAGCCAAGAGTTCTTACAATACAGCACCCTGTCCATGAATACATTGCCAACCATTTCCATTGCCTTCATAAACTGTGCCTGAAAAAACTCATCGTCTTTACTGTCTTGTTTAAGATTTAAAACAGAGCACCAGCTAGTAAAATTATTTCAGGGTTAGACTATTAATAAAACTTGCTAGCAATATCAAACATCAAAGCAATGAAGGGTATTGTAACAAGAAGACGAGTACAATCCAGGCCCTGTGCTTATAGAAGTTTCTTGAGCACAATCTCTTGCTCAGCGCGAAATCATGCTCAAGTAATATGGAGTCAGGTCAAGTTATAAACATATTTTTCAAGTATAATATAAAGATACATAAGCTCAAGAACAGATGTTTTGATTACTGTTATTATAGAACCCGCCTTTGTAAAAACATATAACTTAACTTTACTTCATATTACTTGAGCATGAGATCGTGCTCAAGAAACTTTATAAGCACAGGACCTGGTCAACTTCTACATAAAATTGTTTAAGACCATATCAAAATACAGATACATTGTGTAATAGAAGTTTAGAAACATAGTTACATGTATATGTATATGATCATGGCAAGATAAACTTAACGTAAGTACCTCAGGGGGAAACATTTATTTACTTAAACATTATTTTATTCAAAGAAAGCGTCTCAAAAATAACTTCTTAGAACATTAATGTGAAACTTGCTTCTGTTTGGTTTTTATACGGCTATGTGGCTGCACTACTTGTAGCCATGACGTATGCAATTGGCATACCTCTGTAAGGTGGAATTCTAGCCAGTTTGAATTTGGTAGCTAGGTGTTTGCACAAAAGGCTCCAAAAGTTCATTGATGACAATTAAAATGATCAAAATGAAATTTAAGCGAACTTTCTTTAAATATTTTGGTACCGGTACATTTTAGTATTACTTAGCACTTCACTAAGTACAGCTTTTTGGTATAAAAAATAATGATTATAGATAAGAGATATTTTAATTGTATATCTAGCCACAAACAAATAGCGCAGCCATATAAAAATGACTAGAAACCAGCCAATGTCACCGCGATTGACCTACTTTTTGGCAACCAATCAAATTCAATCTTTGGCTAAAACTGACTGGAAATTGCAGTCAGGTAAATCTCTCCTTTTTTGGACACAGACAAATCACATTTTGCTACGTATTGGCATGGTAGGAGACATGCCGAGGTCTCATCCACGAATACTAGCTAATATAAATGCTCTCATGGACAGACCTTTATAAAATTTGCTTCAAATCAAATCAAACCAATGTACTTAGTTGTAATCTTCAACCGGAAGGCTAGTGGGCAGACAGGCTACGATAAATGTGTTCAGAAATGAGTTACAGTTATGCCTAATGACTGTACAGACATGTGTGAATTTTCCAACAGGTATCTTTATTGCTTATTGAGATAGCAAAGTCCTGAATAACAGTAACAGTTACAGATCCTGACTTAGGAGCCACAAAACATTTATGAAGTTTTGAAGAAGTATCTTCACTGGTCAGTGCTCCTTTTTTTGGACTACTCAGTTCAAACACAGTAGTACACGGCTCAACTTACTTGCTCATCAATGCCTGTCTCATTCCAGGAAGAATTTAATGTAGAAACCTTACTACTGAGGGTTGTAGTTACTTTGTACCTGAATAAAAAATGACCACACAATTTGCCCACAGTGACATTTCCAATGGAAAATATACAAATAAACAAAATATATGTGTTCATACAGTCCAACTTCTCCTTTATAACATATCATTCCACATATCAAGTTACAATTCCTGCCATGCACAAGGCAATTAAACACATACCACACTGTTGGATTAGTTATCCTGTTCCAACATCATGTACTTACCTAACTGATAAATGATCTTCACCATTTCAAAAATTATCTAATCTGTTTGAACAGTATGTATTTGTCATTTGAGTATAACAGCACCAATTTTCTAATTTGTCAATTTCTGATTTAATAATTAAAATCTGTTTAATTCATTCTATATATGATTATTTTATACATCACTCTTCATTAAATGTTGCATTTTCCCAAATCTACCATGATTTCATTTCAAGTCTTCCAGTCCTGACATTGCTTTATACAACTTAAATCTCTCAAATAAGAACAAAAGTTAAATCAAAGAACCTTGGAGTTCCGTCAAACTGGTTTACACCGTTATCAATGCCATCTACTTCTTCAATCAAGTTCTCGTACACTTGATCAAACACCACTTCTGTGACTGGGTCATCTGCTTTCACTTCCAGTATCTGTGATATAACCTTTTTTCCAAAATGAAGATACACCAATCCAGCACTGCTTAGCTTTGTCACCCATTTCTTTCCTGGACACTGACTAGACATAGTTTCATTGAAGCTCCTGAAAGGTAACAGCATATTTGTTGTACAAAGAATAAGCGAAGTGAGCAAGACGTTCGGCATATTACATCTGAACCACTCTAGATTGGCACCAGCATAAGAATCACATTCTTATAACCTGTGTAACATTGTAGCACTAGTAAGTAAACTAGTATTCCACACTGAAAATACTTCTTTCCCTTGTTTTTGCAAGGACTACAAAACATAAAACTTCAACCAACGACGCCAACGCCGGAGCAAGTAGAATAGCCAGCCTTATTCTTCAAATAGTCAAGCTTTAAACACTGGATGTTATTGCTTCTACCTTAATCCAGGCCCTTATTTCTTAAGTGGGTCACATTTCACACATTAGGACCCACGTTATGCTAGTCATAGTGATTATTTTCATATGACTGAAATCAGTGCTTTTGGTGTTTGAATGCTTCAGGACATCAGCAGAGACTAGGGCAAGGGGTTAATGTACAATACATTGTATAGCGACTAGTAATGAAAAAGAAAGGCTAACATTGACTGTGATATATGTGTCTGTATGTACTGTAAATACTGTTTACCTCTGATGGTGATCATATCTGTGTTTGTCTGGATTGAAAACTCCGCCAACATCTACAACAATATCACATGTGTCCAGTACTGACGGATCCCTCGTCCTGTAACATTTATACCAACAGTGTCATTGTGAACAATGCACTGCTTGTGAATTGTACAATATTTCTTTGCTACTAAGTGACAACTTCCTTAGACGAAGCAGAGGTTAAAATTGACTTTGGAAACAATGACTTTGGTCTACTTGTCACTGTAAAAGTGGACATATTCTTTGTTGCAGAACATGTATCTCAGCAACTTCATTGTAATGTATAATCACACAATTCTACATTACAGCATTTCACTACTATAATTTCATCAACGGTGTTTCAAAATTTTCAAACTTCTCTCTTCAATTATGGTCCAGAACTTAAAAGCAATTTATACAAAATGTACATTAAAGAACATTAAATATTATATTGACTGACACAAGATGTTTTATCAATTCCATGTAATTTTTTATAGGTAACGAGTAAATGCTCTACCTAACAATTTCAGCATTTTTATACTGTGGTAGTTGCTTCAACATGAAACACGCTAGCACCTCATCACAGTGGAATGTACCATTGTGAGTCCCAATCTTCACACATTTGTTATCGCCTGACATAACTGTTCTCACAAAGTAACCAAACTGTGTTCTGAATGTTTGATTGATAAACCTGAAAAAATTAAATGAAACAAAGTTGACCGACAGAAAAATAAACACATCTACCTGTATATTTTATATATAATTACATGTATCAGTATTTTTAGTTCATTGTTATGCAAGGTGTATGGAAAATAAGGGTTTTTTTGCCAGCAAACAGCTCACAATTCCATGGAGCATTTCTCATTAAGAGAATGCAGGTTTTTTGGAAGAGTTGTGAATCAGACATGACTTGACTATGAAATATACAATGGTATTATCTGCAAACACTCTTGCCTTACTAGTAACTGAGTGAAGTGGCTAGTCATTTACACAGGCCAGGAGTAGACAATGTCCTGGGAGACACCATACAGGACAGCCAGGGTGTCTGTGCAGCCACAGATTTATTTTTTTAGGTCATAGCAGTAGAACATGATGAGATAGTAATATCACCTATATACAATAATATATATAATATTAATATCTTTTCTTCACAAGTTTTCATGTGTCTGTACCATGCCGTTAGTTTTAGAGATAGTTCTTTTCACACTTTTCCTTATTGTGAACAAGTCCATATTAAGGCATACACCCCTGTAAAACAGGAAATTCTTCCTCGAAATTCAGGACTCTAGCACAAAGGGTATTCAAATTATGATCATCGCCCCACGTTAGGCGCCTAATGTCACATATATGTGTTCAGTAGAACACTTGTGTCGCCCTCTTATGCTTTGTCAGAATAACCAATAATTTTGTGACAAAATCTTAGTACAAACAGGGGCATAACTCTGTCAAATATGACCTTGACCAACAAAATTTGGCGGCATCATGACCCTTATATTTCCCCCCCCCCCCATCTTATTACAAGGCCATATTTAAAATATGATGCAATATGGAACGACTGTATGAATGTCATAATATGTTACCTTCTCAAAATAAAGAATTTAGTATCATTATTATTATTATCATTATATCATTATTATTATAAGCAATGCAATTTGAAAGTTTGATGAAGAAATCTTAAGAAATGGCAAAGATATAGCCAACATTATGTTTTCGTTACAAAATCTAAGTACAAAAAGGGGCATAACTCTGTCAAATATGACCTTGTTCTACAAAAATTTGGCGGCATCACAACCCTTTTGACATAAGCAATACAGTTGTAAAGCTCGATAAAGAAATCTTAAGAAATGGCAAAGTTACAGCAAAAATCTACGTATGAAAAGAGGCATGACTCTGTCAAATATGACCTTGACCTACAAAATTTGGAGGCATCACAACCCTTATATCATAAGCAATGCAATTTGAAAGTTTGATGAAGAAATATAAAGAAATTGCAAAGTTATAGGCAACGTTAGGTAAGTAAGACGGACGGACAAAGCGATCCCTATGCATCACCTTTTCTCTGAAAGGGCGACACAAAAATTGATTGGGACTCAAACCCAGGACCCTTCCCTTACAGGAAAAATGCTCTCAAGGCCTAGCTATTTATTTGTCTCACAAAATTAATGTAAACATTGATTAGTGCTTATTCATCTCCGTCACTCCCATTCCATATCTATGTTCAAACACTCATTGTAACACTTCTGCATTCTATTAGTTCTTTCAAAGCTGATCCGTAAGCAGAATTATTGAACAGGGCCGTCATGACAATCGTCCATTATGACTGGTTGCCATTGTCTATCAGAAAAATAACAAACACTTTTTTATGTCAGTCTGACTGGGACCAACCTGTAACCCTTTGCTTTCAGAGAGAATGCTCTCGAGAACGAGATATTCACCTGGGTTCACATTTTCTCCATTATTATGAGTAGTCCATACTGTTAGGTTTTTTTACTAGCTAGGCCTACAACTTTGAAGGTATGAGACCCCTAAATCGGTGAAAAGCGGAAGCAGTTGATTTTGTCTAGGGAACATGCGGACCTACACTATGTGTTTGATTGCTGATTGGCTGAAACTAAGTGGATGCATACAAGAAAAATTAGTTTGAAATAATCGCTGCATGATAGATCACAAATGAAATATGAAGAGAAAAATCTGGATATAAATTATAATCAAAATATTTGGTATTTGAAAATACTGACATATTTGGTCGGTGACCACTAAAACTGCCACAAAATTGGGGGTGGTGTCATTGAGCTCCAAATTACTGGCATAAAGTATTGGATCACATGTATAAATTTTGTTATTTTTATGTGGGACTAGGATGAATCTACAAAATAAAGTTCATTTCAGCAGTCGGTGAGATTTTGGGAAGTCGCACCGGAAGAAACCCTTATAAGGTATGACTACACTAAATCTTTTTCCATAGACTTACTGTATAACATTTAAGCACGGTCCGCATACCAAAACATTCGTTGAGTAGTTACACCCCAATAAATCTGTAGAACCACCTTAGTCACACCCAAAAATGCCCTTTTTAATATACATATAGTGATACTTTATAGCCGAAAATTGCACCAGTAGGACATCACCCCCTCGTCTGTAGGATTTTTGTTTACATTCTGTCAAAAAATTCAATATTTTCAGATAGCCACAGAACACCGTAAAATTAATCAGAAAATTAATAAACTATTTTTTTTGTTATGTTCAACCATTGTACTTTCGATTTTAATTCTAGAAAACTTTAGTGCTACTAATCATTTTAAACCAATCAGAGACCACAGATATCTAATAGGTCCGCAAGTTCCCTACACAAATTGGCTGGTTCCAAGTCCCACCAATTTAGTGAAGTCATACCTAAAAATGAAAACCAATGCTTTTATGTGTACTTGAAACTGTTTTGGATTATAAAAGGATCATTTCCGGACCAGAAAATAGCTTTGGTTTAGACAGCATATCAACGAGATGGAAATTATGCATCCATATCTATCACCAGGTCGAGACCATTTCGTGTATGGCTGCTGTGTTTCAAAATAATTTGTCATATTGCTACACGATCTGTTGTCATCTGCTTATGCTTTTATTTGCAAAGTCCAAAATTTGACAGGACAATGAACAGCATGTTTACTCAACGTATGCGTGCGTATTTGATTGGTGAACCCTATACTCTTCCAGCAATGCCTTATTGATTTACCCCACCCCCTTCCAAAATTCAGAATTTTGAAGAAAATTTGTCTTATTTATCACAAAAAAGTTATTTGAAAAGCAGAATGTAATTAAAAGTAACATCAAAATGTCCACTGAATTAAAGGCTCTACAGAAACATACCGTTTTAACAAGCTTAATCGTTAATAACCACAAATTTTATATCTATATGGACATTCACGGTGCCCAAATTTCAGAAAAGTCAACAAAGTATTTGAATTTCTAACGCTTACACCATGAGCCGTAACAAACCGAATACTTCTATTGTGCATCTTTTCTATTCAAAATAAGAAATAATAACGCAGACATGCCATTTTAATACAAATAGACGATAAATGGCGTGAGGGATCGATCTAAGGCAAAAAAACCGTATTTTTTGACAAATGTTTAGCATGATATCAGTATTTCTGAGACCAAACTGCCCAAAACGTCAACAAATGGTGCATAACTAACGAAATGCATATACAATTTTATGAAAAACAACAAAATAGCTACAAAAAATGAACAGATTCCATCAAAAATTGGGTTTTACGTGTTTTTGTAATTAAAGGGAGGTAATTCAAAATAAGTTTTGATCTTCCCTGTGTGTGCACGGATATTTTGCCGCCCTTCTTGATTAGAATTACGTCGAATTTTGTTAAATTACACTTTAAACACTATTTATAGACAATTTCATGACGACTAGACCTATTAAACACACCTTGTTTACATAAATATGCTTGTCTGCTACGTCAGCAGCACTAGGATCATACGGCAATGACTTATTTACTGAAAGGGAAGAATTACCGCAGCAACTTTTACCGGTCAGGGTATTCTGAGATTCAGTTACAGGCCTAAACATCACGATTTCATCATTACATTCACTTCATTTACTGAAATCCGTGCATAAGCAGGTTCATGATATGCTGTGTAAATGACTATTTAAGAATTATTTACCACGTTTCACTCCTCTATTAACAACACATTAACTGCCCTTGCCTATTCTTTCTCTGCATTTTCTCCGCTACTGGTCCCATATATAGAAGCCATGTAACCATACCTGCATTTTAGTCTGAGAATTCACAAAGTTAGAGATGCAAAATGTACTCTGACATATCTTCAGTTTGTATTCACATGACCACAGCAAATTTAAACAACCAGAGTCTTCCTAAACTGACTAGGGGCTCATTTAGAACCTTAATTTTCAAAAAATATATCAGAAAAGTTGTCATCGTCTGTTCAACACATCCCTAAAATATAACGGTTACCAAATTAGCCAATTTAGATACAGAACCACGTCTACAATGAACTCAAAGAACACATGAACCGTCGATTTCTTAGTTATATTTAGGTATGACTACACTAAATCTTTTTCCATAGACTTACTGTATAACATTTAAGCACGGTCCGCATACCAAAACATTCGTTGAGTAGTTACACCCCAATAAATCTGTAGAACCACCTTAGTCACACCCAAAAATGCCCTTTTTAATATACATATAGTGATACTTTATAGCCGAAAATTGCACCAGTAGGACATCACCCCCTCGTCTGTAGGATTTTTGTTTACATTCTGTCAAAAAATTCAATATTTTCAGATAGCCACAGAACACCGTAAAATTAATCAGAAAATTAATAAACTATTTTTTTGTTATGTTCAACCATTGTACTTTCGATTTTAATTCTAGAAAACTTTAGTGCTACTAATCATTTTAAACCAATCAGAGACCACAGATATCTAATAGGTCCGCAAGTTCCCTACACAAATTGGCTGGTTCCAAGTCCCACCAATTTAGTGAAGTCATACCATAATGTAAGTCTATGGAAATGTATTTAGGCGTCTCATACCTGACGTGGTGCCAAACAAAATTAAGACCGTCGCGAAAATATATGACAAACGATAATTCCCTTGTGGACTTTTGGCATTGTAATTGGTTTCGTGTAACATATTGTTAAATACTTAAGTCTTGAACTAGCGATTAGCGTGTTTTATAAATTACCATCGTACTTTAATCAATGTTTTAGAAAATAAATACCAACCGGCCTGTCAAACGGTGTCCCATAGAAATAAACGAATGTTAATTTTTTAAGCAAGTGCTCTCTTTTTGGGTATGGTTCCACTAAATATGTTTGGTTTCTTGTAGACACCCGAGGCGCATAGCGGTGAAATAATATACATAGTCGGGCAATACCTATGCATAGCTAATGTTAATTGTACTGATATACCAACAAGAAATAAAATTTGATTTGATTCGCTCATTACAAATTATATGAACAGTGCATTTAAAAACGTCCTGGAGACATCTATCGTAACTGGACCGCCACAAGCAATTTATTACTGACTGGGGGAGGCTGTTCCAGATCCTGATAGTGTCAGGAAAGTAGGATTTCTGGTAGCAGAGGGTTCCGGCATATTGCACATGATAGGCGAGTCCATGGCCTCTCGCAAATGTGATTGGTATGATGTATGTTGTATGTTGTAGGGACGTCAACCAGATTGAATCATCATCATCATCTTTGATAATTGCTAACCATCATAACTGACTATTATGGCCATGCGTGGAGGGTTAGAAAAGTTGAAAGATTGCCAATTCGCCTTGGATACTCAGTCCACCCAGGTTTTTGGCAATGTGATAAAAAAAAAGTGCAGAAAGTTATGGCCCTTGATTTAACAAAATTTGCAAGATATAACTGTTTACACTCTAGCACCTTCAAATTTTCACTTATCCTAACCATTTTTCCAGAGAATGTGAATGACTGTTAGATCTCGGATCAGTTCAATTATGGGCTTGGTTCTTCCAGAGTTATGGCCCTTGATTTAACAAAAATTGCTATATTTAACTCTGTTTACATTCAAGCACTTTCTTTTCTTCTTTAATCCTAATCATATAATTTTATACAGATAATGTAAATGACTGTTGGATCTGAGACGAGCTCAGACGTGTAAATTACGGGCTTGATTGGATTAGTTCTTCCAGAGTTATGGCCCTTGATTTAACAAAAATTGCAATATATAACTGTGTTTACACTGTAGCACCTTCAATTTTTCACTAATCCAAATCATTTTTACAGAGAATGTGAATGACTGCTATATATTTAGCATGTAGCATTACCTAGTGGACCAAGATTGTTCAAATTATGACCCCAAGGTCAAAATTGAGACTGCCCGGGTAGAGCTTAGATATTTGGCATTGCCTGGTGAACATCTTCCAAGAATATTAAAATCATGTTGTCCCCCAGATCAAAATTGGCCTTTTCTACTATTGATGACCTTGTATTATAGCCAGTGGTAGCCGGGTAAGCAAAATAGGGCCATGTTGGCCCTCTTGTTTTAATTTTTCCCTATATAAGCCTATGTGAAATCCAGTAACCCTTCCCCCCTCCCGGGAAGGGTTAATTTGACCTAAGGGTCATGATTTGAACAATCTTAGTAAAGGCCCACAAGGCAATGCTTCATGCTAAATATCTCAGCCTTTGGCCTTGTGGTTTCAGAGAAGATTTTTTCTACATAACCCTATGTAAAACTAGACCAATCACTTAATGTGATTTATACCCCCAAAAGACTGCTTTATCAACTGAGAAAGTTGGTAGTAACAGAATACCTTGCAAAAAAACTAAAACAGAAATATTGTTCTTGGCAGTAACTCTGTAATTTGTCAATATATAGTAAAAATGTTATGGTTCATGTACACTACACTTCCTGTCAGTGTGCTTGACCATTGTATGAAGTTTTATTGAATTACAACTAGTGGTTTTCAAGTTATTCTCTGGACAAGAAAAAGTAACAAAGCACAATAGTTCGCTTCCTGGAAAAACAAGTACTGGTGTCATCGAGGAGGTACAGTGGGGCTCGAACCCGCAGCCTCCAGAATGAGCAGCTGACACCTTAACCTCTACACCACCGCTTCGTATGTGTTGCCATAGCAACCAGAGCTCTGCATAGAATGGATTTTTTCTTAACAACTTTGATAGAGCTACATGCAAGGAAGATCCCTGTGAAGTTTCCTCAACATTGGCCCAGTAGTATGTCGTTTGAAGGAAATGAAAGAAGGACGTACGACGGACCCCGAACGGTGAGTGATCCTTATAGCTCAGCCGTGCTAGGTGAGCTAACAAGTGACCTCCACGCCGGGTCAAATTTGACCCTGGGTTCATAATTTTAACAATCTTGGTGGAGGTCCACTAGGAAATCCCACATGCTAAGTATTTAAGCTCTAGTCTTTGTGGTTTCAGAGAAGCAGATTTTTAGTTTTTCCTACATAAGTCTATGTGAAGACAAGTGACCCCCTGGTGGGGTTAATTTGTCCCGTGGGTCATAATTCGAACAATCTTAGTCGAGGTCCACTAGGTTATGCCACATGCTAACTATCTAAGCTCTAGGCTTTCCTGTTCTTGAGAAGATTTTAAAAGTTTTTCCTTTCCGTTGCTAAGGCAACCAGAGTTCTGCATTTACTGGAATCCTTTAAACAATGTTGGTAGAGCTTCATGCAAGGAACAACCCTGCCACGTTATATCATCATTGGCCAAGTGGTTTTAGGGAAGATGTTTGAAGGAAAATGTTACCAGAAGTACGACGTACAACATGGGCCAGACAGAATGCGATCCTTAATATTAGCTCACTCTGGCACTTTGTGCCAGCTGAGCTAACAAGTGATCCCAAGGGGGTGGGGGTGGGGGGGGGTAAAATTTTGACCCTGGGTTCATAATTATTTGATCAATCTTGGTAGAGGTCCATGGTAGAGGTCCAATATTCAGATCACCAGGCGTTGATTTTAGACCAAGCATTTTGGAACCAAATGGCCCATTTTATAGTTAATAAATCTCATTATTATATTGATGGAATAGATCTAACCAGAGCTGTCCCTCATAAATGACATATACCCAAAAGAAGTATCTTACAGTCTGTATCCTCTCCATGTACTAAACAATTGTGCAATATAATTTTAAAGTTCTTCCATGCATGACAGAGTTAACATTCATACATGACTCCATTACTTTTAAACTCTTGAGTGTGACCTTGACCTTTGAGTTAAAGGGGCGTTGGTCTTGCACGCGACATGTCATCTTGATGTGCTGAACATTTGTGCAAAGTTATTCTAGAATCCTTCAATGCATAATAAAGTTACAGTCCATACACAAATGTATGAATATATACAGGATACCTTTAAACTCTATGCGTGACCTTTATCTTGAGGTGGAGACATGGGTCTTGTACCCAACACATCGTCTTAATGTGCTGAACATTTGTGCCAAGTTATTTAAAAATCTTTCAATGCATGACAAATGAACAGTCCGGACATGTAATGTAAGGACAGACACATGGACTGACAGACAGACACTTGTACTGACAGAAGGACGGACAGACGGAGTGATGGTGCAATTTTGATATGCCCGCCTTTGCGAGCATAAAAAGCAATGTTAAATATAGTGTGAAAGTGATGATTTATATACTATGGTTGAAAAGTAGAGTGTATCTTTTATGCACATTCCACTTTCTATTAAACACAGTTTCTTTGTCCAGTATGACATTTTGTTGATTTCAACACTCTTAGAGGAGGCCCTCTAGACAAGGTTAAATATCTAAGTCTTAGAGATTCACCCAAGATACATCCTTGTCATATTTCATCAACATTAAGTTTCAGAGAAATGTTTGAAAGAAATGATGGATGGACAGATGGATGACATACTAGAGACAGTGACCGATCCTGATGGCTAACAAGAGGGCCATGATGTTCCTTTATCGCTCACCTGGTTGGTTTGGTCAATTTTAACCCAGGGGCCATAATTTGAACAAGTTTGATAGAGGTCCACTAAACAATGCTACATGCCAATTATCTAAGCTCTAGGCCTTGTGGTTTCAGAGAAGAAGATTTTTAAAGTTTTTCCAATACAACGTATAAGCCTATGTAAAACTAAGTGACCCCCTGGTTGACCCAGGGGTCATAACTTGAACAATTTTGGTAAAGGTCCACTAAACAATGCTACATGCCCAAATCTAAGCTCTAGACATAGCGGTTTCAGAGATTTTTAAAGTTTTTCCTTTAAAAGCCTTTGTAATCTGGATCTAGGGGTCGTAATTTGAACAATCGTGGTAGAGGTCCACTAGACAATGCTGCATTATAACATAACAAATATCTAAGCTTTCGGCCTTTTGGTTTCAGAGAAGAATATTTTTGAAGTCTTTCCTATTTTTTGCCATAGCATAGCATGCAGAGTTCTGCATGGAATGGAATTCTTCGAACCATTTTGGTAGAGCTTCATATAGGGTACATCCAGGCATAGTCTCATCAACATTGGCCCAATGGTTTCAGAGGAGATGTCATTTGAATCAAAATGTTGACGGATGGCGGATAGACGAGCATACTCACCAGACAGACTTTGTGATGTTATCCCTTTGATCTTTCTTTGATCTTTTTTAACCTCAGAATACAATGTTTTAACCCCACAATACCATTTTTGACCCCTTAATGACTGAATGATCTGAAACAACTTCATACATGTAATAGAGTACTCAAACCCTAACACCCTAATGTCTACTGGGCATGTACGAAAGACGGACAATGGACAATAATCCATCCTAAAAGCTCACCTTGGCAAAGCCAGTTGAGCTTGAAAATGCCCTGAGCAATATGGTGTCAAACTGATTATCTTAGGACAAAGTTAAATGAGAACTTTCATTAAAGCTGTATACAATCTTTCAACTGCATACTTAGAAAAGTGCATCTTTTATGCACATACCACTTTTTATTAAACACAGTATAATGATATTGTCGATTTTAACAAATAAATATTCAAAAATATGTTCTGTTTGTCCGAACTTTGTTTCATCTGGCACTTTAACTGTCCATCCAGTTGGCCTCAGTGATGTTACAATTATCTGAAAATACAAAGACATAAAGAAATCAGTGTAATTAGTATTTCATTGCTTTCATTCAATTACTGTAACTGGAAAACAAAATTTGTAAAGTTTGCGCTGTAAACTGACAGATTTAGTAATTAAGGATGCCTATTTCAACAGATAAAGTTTTCAGCTGTTGATCCATCCAACTGATTAAATTTAGCTTCAGACTCGACACTTGTGCAGAAATGTTAAGGAGCACGACAAGTTGGGCACATGTGATTCTGTTGATGACTGCGCATGGTAATGCCAGAGTTATTGCCTTTGACTACATTGTCATAGACTCATAGTGGTCTGTTGATTACTGAGTGATTTTATTTCTTAATGAAAATAAGAGTGTCAAGCTGTCAGGTGATATGGTGTTAATACACCTGTTGAAACTTGTGGCCTATGATAACTCTTGACTGACTTAGGCAGTTTGATTGGCTATCAAACTTGGCCAAGACTTTGTGCAAGACAGTGTGTGGATTAAAGTTCACACAAAGTTTACATCAGAGTTCAGAAGTTGAAGTTGAAAAATTGCTTTATTTGGCAGTTAAAGACTACGGCTATTTGGCTTGTTATTAAACTTGACTGAGATATTAAACAATACAAACATTTGCAGCAAGTTTAGGGAAGATTAATTAAGAACAATTACAGCTAAAGACCAGAGAACTCTAAATTTGTCAAATTATGACAATTAGAAAGCAATTTGGTTATTTGTTTAACTTGGCCGAGAACCGAAAAAATAAAGCCCTTCATGATGGACATATAAAACTCCAAAGGATAATGTCATGGTGCAATCCTCAGGCAGTTGACTATTATATGCTCATGTGTATGTGCCACATTTAAGACAGAAAGAAATAGTTATACCCTCTGAAATGCTGTTACCATTAAGGTACAGATTATTCCTGGTCCTGGGAAGGCTGACATGTCAGCATCTGTCTGCACCTGTACTGTTCTGCTAATCATCTGGAAACCATCTCCTTAAGAACCTTGTACATCACTACATATCCCATCTTGCCCAGTTTCAACTTGGCACAAGAGATTGCTTTGTCAGCCCCAAAATAAACCTGACTGGTGCTTTCCTTTTCTCCTTGGGGAGCACATACACCTTCAAAATAAGGTTAACATATTGAGCAGCCTTTCAAAATGAGGAAAACTTGTGAAAATGTTTCAAATTCAAAGTTTAAGTCCTTTGCTACAATCTTCATCATACTGCTTTAAATTTACAGAACTTTTGCATGCATTGTGTTACTTATCTTTATTTTTGCAAGATCATTAAAATGCGACACTTTTTCTGAAATATAGCATGTCTTTTTGTTACATTTTCTAGTGCTGAGCATAACTCTAAAAGTACTGAAGGAATTGCATACAAAGAGAGAGGACACTCAGGGAAAGTGCTGTGCACAAGAACCATAACACTACATTGCCTTAGTTTTTATTCATCTCCTTTTATGGATTTTTCTAGCCGGGCAACATGCAAAAGCATCAAAGGGAATTGCATGTACCTGGAACTTCATACAGTGATAGAGCACAATGGGAGGAATGCAGTGTACACAAACCATAACTCTACCTTGCCTGGTTTCTTGTCCGCAGCATAACAGTTACTGTTAAAGTACGTAAGGAAATTTATGTACATTTTGTAATTCTACTTACCAGGTGAAAATGCATATACAGAAATCGAAAAGTACATGTAACATTCAGCCTACTACGTTTATGATCAGACTCCAAAAACCTGACATCTACTCTGTCTTACGTTGTGACCCCAGACAAATCCATTTCTATAAATTACACACATTGGGATTCTCAAAAAGGCATGAAGAGCTGATAAAGAGTCTAAGAAGATGACAAATCCCTTCAAACAGACCTTCTGCAAAGTCTAGAGCAAGTCAGTTGCTAATTGTGTTAAAACATTAATCACAAAATACTATTTATCATGTATATGATATGTATAGATAACTTGTTGTATAGTGTGAAAAGCCTTTTAATTAAATTTGACTTATTTTCCCAAAGGTTTATCTTCTTTTATTTCTTGATTTTCATGAAAAGTTTGTCTGAAGGTACAAGACAATCTATGAGTAGATAACAATTTGCCCATGTCAGAATGAAAATCTGAAATACAACATCAAAGTACATTTTGTATTCCAATGTTGAGAAAAGTAATGAAAACAAGCAAATTCATTGAATTTATATCCACTGCCAAATGAGGTAAATCCAGTTTCTAATTTTTTTCCATTGTTAGAGACTACAAAGTTGTGCCAAACATTATCAAATTCTGAAAATAATTTTCACCATCCCATTAAGGCCTCTTCTCGGAGGGGTCATTTTTTCTGCAAGGTACAGTAACAAGAGGGCCAAGATGGCCCTATATTGCTCAACTGTATATCAATTGCCAATAATACAAGGGGTCATGATTTCAACATAATTCATAGAGTTGCACTACACAATGCTTAGTAACATTCCAAATATCTAAGCTCTGCCTGTGGGCCTAGTGGTTTTTTGAAGTTTCCCTATATAAGCGTATGTGGAATCAAGTGACCTGGGGCTCATAATTTGAACAATCTTGGTAGAGGTCCACTAGACAATGCTACATGCCAAATATCTAAGCTCTAGGTCTTGTGGTTTCACAGAAGAAGATTTTTAAAGTTTTTCCTATATAAGCCTATATATGAAACTAAGTGAACCCCCGGGTGGGTTGATGGCAGGGAGTGTAGGGGTAACAGCCAGGATATTACAAAGGGGTCATCATTAGATTATTTTAACACACTTGTAACAATTCAAATTTCGCCCCCTGAGAAGTAAAAGGTGCTATCTAACAATTTTGCCGAAAATGCTTTTTTTGCATAAATGAGTAGCATTTAATCATGTCCTAGTTCTCTTAAAATATCAAACTTGTACTGGTATTATATTTGTTTATTTTTCAAATAATAATTGAAGTAAAAGGAGTCTATCTACATAAACAAAAATAAAGTTAGAGGTATATGGTGTTATCTGCATACCGGTTTGAGGTAAAAGGGGTCATCTGTCAGATGTTCCCTTTTACCACTTAACAATTTCTTATGAAGTGAACAAATACAGCGAAATAAAGAGCTATTTGGTATATAGCTCCTTTTACGTCCAAGCGATATTGATAACTCTGCATTGTTTTTATCAAACGCTAATTGGATGAGGACAGGTAAAGTGTAAAATTGCAGGCCATTGTATGGCAGTGATGAAATAGTTACAAAACTGGGAAATATTTGCATGATATGGGTAATGATAATACAGCATAGGTAAGTTTAGTCTCATGTTTTTATTAAAAAAATGAATGATAATGATTTCGTACTGAAATAAACTTATAAGTATGATAGCAAGTAATAATGCACAACAGTTTCATCTTTTATAGATAATGCATTAATGTATGAATTACTCAATACATCACATGACCATATCGTGCGTGCCGTTTTAAGGATACTGATCAAAGTATGGATTGGGGTGATGAGGAACTATATGCCAGAATTGTAAATGACACTTGGGTCGAATGTATTGCTTAGTTTTTAATAAAACAGTGATTACTTGTTTGTTATTCTAAAATTTAAAATTTAAACTAAATACAAAAAAAAAATTACAAGTTAAAAAAATAAAATTGATTCTGTAAAGAATACGATGATATATCAATCTTAGAAACTATAAAGGCAATGAAATAAAGGTGTTCTTTCTGCAAAAGATAAAGAAGCAAAGGATGACCAAATAGGATATGAAAAGAAATCAAGAGATTATGATATGAGAAGCTCTTCATATGATAATAGACCTAATGCAGAATTACATACAAAAATAGCACAACAAAATCGAAGACCGATTAAGAGGAAAATACTTGAATCAGAAAGAGAAAATTCTGACGATAGCTTTCAGGATGAGTCCTACAACCCAGATAAAGACATGGCTATATCAAATGACTCAGAGGTGGAGGAAATGATGAAAGTCACAAGAAAGAGAAAAGGGCTATACAATTGTTCCAAATAAGAAAAAGCCCACCACTTGTACTACATCCAAGCAGAGAACATATCAAAGGAAGTTTGTTGCTTGAAAAACTGAAGAAAGCCATATATTAAAAGACTGAAATAAAAGAGGCCGAGAAGAAAACCTCAGAAGTCAACAAATCTTTGCGTTTGAGTAGAACAATACAAACAATTAAGACCCATAAAAGAAACATAAACAAGGATAGATTAGATAATTGCTTTCATCGAATGAGATTAAAATGTCAAGAGAAGGCGTACGTGTCCAAAGCTGAAAAGAATATAGATGGGAAATGTGTCCAAAAACAAATTGTGAAAGATGCAGATTTAAATGTAACACAAAATTTACTGAGAGTGAACGAAAGGAAATATTTGAAATGTGCTACAAGCTTCGATACTAAGAAAGACAGGGATGTTTTATGTGTGACATGATTACAAAAGAAACACCAAAACGAAAAACATCTAGAAGGGAATAATTCCAGACAATGTACACAGATACTTCATGAATTTACCAGTCAGCAAAAAAAGTAAAGACAACATTCCAGATGACTCCGAGTAAAAAGTGCGAAAATTGTGTATAAACAGATGTAGAATAGTCAAACACTGTTATTGCCCCCGTTTTTATAAAATACAAGGCTTTATTGTTTCAAATAACACCTTTTTCTCCAATGTTTTTGTATTTTCCTAAAGAATAGACAGGACTGTATGTCAGATAGCTCCTTATTCTCAAAAAAAATATTGAAAAACTGTTTACGGCAAAAGGAGCTATGTATGTCATTGATCAGTACTATTGAACTATTGATTGTTTTTAAGTAAAAAGTGTGTGATATGTTAGGCTTTAATATAAAGCTGATATATGCAATAATATTTGTCTGTGACTTACTGCCCTGTTTTCCCAAACCCTTTAAATCAATTTTCTCAAAAGTTTGTAAAATGCAGATAGCACCTTCTACCTCTTAGGGGGCGATTTGATAACTGGTTTCAGAGATTGAAATAGAAAGTTTTTGTTATTCTACAAATTAGAAGGATATAATTTCTATGTTTCATGAAATTTACCTGTTGAGTCTTGAGAAAATTAAATGGCTCCAGATGGAAAATACGCCTCTATAAAAAAGCAACAAAGGAACATTACTCTGCTATAAATACATGCCTTGTGACAGCATTTGGTGGGGATCATTCCCCTCCCTAAATATACATTCCTGCTGAGCTTCAATAAAATTGGAATAAACAGTACTAAGATATGGCTCCCAGCGGAAAAGTGTGACAAAGGGAAGAACAACACCAAAACAATATCCCTTCTCCCCCTATGGCGATGGATAATAAGAATAATGGCTGCTGGCATAGTGTGTGATGTATGATATCAAAACGTTAAATGATGTCATAAACTATGTCATCAACATAATTGCATTTAGAAGGTGTTTTATTTATCTACTATTTATCTAATTTGTGGCAAGATTCTCTTGTAACCAGTGACACAAAGAAGCAACAATATACAAAATCATTGAGTTGCACACTCAAGACATTCCGTTTGTTTCTATGGAGATGATAAAGTACAAAATTTTAATGTGATATGGTAATTTCATTTTTTGAATATCATTAAATTCTTCATGATTCATTTTGACAAAATTTCAAGAAAAACAACTTGAAACTAAAAAGGTTATCAGAACTTTTTTAAAGCCCTTTTTTACTATAATTACAACCTAAAGGTATATACTTATCTAACACTGAAAATTAAATTGGCGTAAAATAGAGAGAACAACATGAATAGATTTAATTTGAGGCATCAAAGCCGCCATGAAAAAATTCAGTTTTTGTTTGTCTTTTTTATATTAGGTAATGTATTCAGAATAAGGCATTTACAGTACCATTATATCTATATCCAAATGTGTTTTTTTATAACAGGAGGGCCAAGATGGCGCTATATTGCTCACCTGACTACCATTGGCTATAAAACAATATAAACGATAGCAGAAAGGGTCAATTTTAACTGGGAGGTCCTAATTTGAATTTGTAGAGGTCCACTACTGTGGTTTTAAACAAGTACAGTTTTAAAAGTTTTCCCTATATAAGCAAATGTAAAATAAAGTGAAAAGCACATGAAAATGCTAGATGCAATGGCTTAATTACTTATCTAGCTTAGATTATAACCTTCCTTTGATAAAGATACATATTTTACTCCAGTTTTTTGCAAAATTGTTGATGCATTTTTAATAAAATGTTTCTAATTTGACATTTAAATATAAAAAAAAATGTTACACTTTGGTGTTTTCATGTGTGTTTTTCTTCTTTTCTTTTAGGTTTGAACTGACTTCCTCAAGATTGGGTTCCATAATATGCTAATAAGGGTCAAAGATCAAAGTAAACATTCTAATTACTTTTCATGATCTGTTAGGGTGTTTAAAAAATATCCTTGAAGATTGACCAATAGTATCGATGCTTATATTCTAATGATGTGCAGTTTCAAAGTTGCTCAAAAAAATAAAAATTCAGTGTCAGAGCTAAAATGTGTATGAGCAAACAGTCACAAAACAGTGCAGAAATATCAATTTCCATTCATTGAAATCTAAGTACCGGCTTGACTATGCACAGAGTAAGAAAGTTAGTGTATTCTATACTAGTGTCATCTTCAATTTTCCTGAAAATCATCGCTACTGTGTTTTTTTTTACACATTACATGAATTCCAGTGCGTCAGGTGGCAAATATTTCGTGTTGTAATAGAAAATGTTTCTGATGGAAAAGGATCTGGCCCAGCCCAGAAATGCTTACTAAGAAGTTAGTTTCAATTCTACCACTTAAATATTTTTTGCCAGACTGAAATTTATTCCATGCAGATAGTTCCATTGGTTCAAGCTTATACCAAAAAATGTTCGGGGCTATGCTGGAATTTGATACCTTTGATATTTTTCTGTTTGTTTTTTTAATTTTAAATATATATAGCTAACCTTTGTTTTTTTAATTTTGAATATATATAGCTAACCTATCTAGTTAATCAAATGTAGATACTTGAAAGTACTCAAGTTGTCCTATCTTCTCCCGGATTATACACGAGTCCAGTAATTACAGTTTCTTTTTGTTCAGTATCTCTGGACTCATCATACTCCCCAAGTCCTTTCTGGATCATGAGGTATGCCGCACATTTCATAACCTCATGCAGGACAGACTCATTGATTGAACCACTTTCATAACACCATATGCATCAGTGAAATATATGTGGTGTGCAATCATCTAAAATATCAAGATGTATTTTAACATCTAATGCTGTCCCTGCTATGAGTAACTATGTGCTTTGTGTATGAAGGTTCTATTTTTGGACAAGAGTAACTTCATTGTTCAACTAAAAGACTGTATTTAAATGTCAAGGGCACTGTTCATATGCAAATATCTATTAAATTCCGCAACAAATTTGCGTGGCATATTAAGCTATATCTTCCGTATCTAGCAAGAAAACCCACACAGAAGCACAGAATTAAAGATAATATTCCAGAGTACTAAATTCCAACATAGTCCAGAATATCTTCAAAGGATAAAATTCATGACTATTTATTCCGCATATTTTAGCATGACCTGGTATATTTTATGGAGAAGCCCGGGAGCTGTTGAAAATTCTTTCAATCACTTGGTCTAAACTATTTCAAGCACTGTCCAGAACATTTTCATGTGGAAACCTGTTATTTTTTTATAGTTTGATCAATGATTTGATAAAATGAATGACAATCATAATGAATTCGATTCATCCAGGAAAAATGAAGATAGCAAGCAATAGAAGACAATAACTATATTGGCACTGCACTTAGTTTAAACAATATTTTATTAATTTAAAACATTTTACAAAATATGAACATAATTGGTAAATGTACATGAAGGACGGAGTAGAAAGCTAATAGCTTTTTTATAATCTCTCTCCTTAAGGGCAGGGCCTTATATGGAATACATGTTGCTGGAAGTTCATGGTAGGAGCAGTCATAAATGCTGAATCATTTCTTATTTTAATAAAAAAATAATTGTTTCTTAAAAAGATTTTTTTTACAGAATAAAAACCTACCAAAAATAATCTGTTTTTAAAAGTGTAAAATTACATTGACAAAAACAAATTGCATTGTCTTTAATTTTTCTTTTTCTTGGGCGACTATTTACCAGAGACACCCATAGACTACCCAAAGACACGCCCCCAAAAATGCCAACATATTGTTATACATGAACAGCTTTTTTAATATTTAGATGTTAAATCAGAAACATTTCATCACATACACATCTATAATGTTGCAAAGAAATAGAGAACAAGTATGTATCTTTATCAAAGGAAGGGATCTACGACAGGTAAGTAATTTAACCATTGCATCTAGCATTTATTCATGCACTTTTCATAAAAAGAGAATTGGGTGTAGGTAAGATGAAAGGTGATCTAAATATCTTATTCCAATACATTACCTGATACCAAAAAGAAACAAACAATGTATTCTTTCCTGCACCTCTTTGTATACAGACTAAGAAATCACCTTATATATTTCCATCTGTTCCTTGTTTTTTTTTTGCCACAGCAGGTTAAGTGCTCTTTTATATCCATTAAAATTTCCATTAACTTATAAGTATTTCACTATTTCACACCAATTTGATTTTCGGCGATTGTTTTTGTGATAGAAAAAATCTTATAATCAAAGTTAGCAAATATTTAACTTAGAAATTACCATATCTAATACAATTTAGTCAAACAAGGGGCATTCAAAATGTTCTGATAAGGACGTCAAAACCTTTTTAGTTTCAAGTTGTTTTTGATTAAATTTTGTCAAAATTGATGGTGAAGACAACTTACAACAATAGATATTCGAAAAATGATATAACCGTATTATGTTCTTCATCATTTCTATAGTAACAAAAGGAATGCTTTGAGAGCCCAACCCAATGATTTTGTATATTGTTGCTTCTTTGTGTTGACCTTAAAGTTTGTGCATCTCACCAAAAATAACCTGACCAGTAGCTAACTTAAACACCTACTAAATGCAATTATGATGATGACATAATTTATGATATCATTTAACGTTTTGATATCATACATCACACACTATGCCAGCAACCATTATTCTTATTATCCATCGCCGTAGGGGGAGAAGGGATATTGTTTTGGTGTTGTTCTTCCCTTTGTCACACGTTTCTGCTGGGAGCCATATCTTAGTACTGTTTATTCCAATTTTATTGAAACTTGGCAGGAATATATATTTAGGGAGGGGAATGATCCCAACCAAATGCTGTCACGAGTCATGTATTTATAGCAGAGTAATGTGACTTTGTTGCTTTTATAGAGGCGTATTCTCCATCTGGAGCCATTTAATATCTTCAAGGTCTCAATGGGTAAATTTCATGAAACATGAAAATTAAATCCTTTAAGTGCTTTTTCTAATTTGTTTATGTCTGCAACTTATTTTCTTATCTTAATTATCATCATCAATTCTAACATACTTTGATGTTTTTTTTAGATTTTCATTTTGGCATGGCCGATTTGCTATCTACTCAAAGATTGTCTTGTACCTTCAGACAACTTATATGAATATCAAGAAAAGAAAGAAGATCAACTTTAATGAAAATCATAGTAAGTACTCATGTGTCTATTTCAAACCATAAGTTTCAGAGTGTGATCTTGACCTTTCAGCTACAGAGCTGGGTCTTGCACACAACAGGCTGTCACATTGTGGTGAACTCCTTGGTCTTGCACAGGGCAAGTCATCTTGATGTGCTGAACATTTGCGCAAAGTTATTTAAAAATCAATCAATGCATGACAAAGTTACAGTCTGGACACGAATGATTCCATTACCTTCTATGTGTGACCTTGACCTCTGAGGTAGGGGCATGGGTCTTGCACTCGACACATTTTCTTGATGTGCTGAACATTTGGGGTATCTTATTTCAAAATCCTTCAATGCATGACAAAGTTAGAGCCCGGACATGAAAAAATGTAAGTGCAGACACACAGACAGACATACAGTGCGATTGCGATTCTTCGGGGTCATAAAAAACCTACTAACTTTCTAGAAGGAACGTTGTGCATTTTTTCTTTTCGGAGATGTGGAAGAGGCAATTAACGAAGCTGTCCCTTGTGATAGGCAACTGCAAGTTTTTGTTGAATAGTCCAGAGGAGTACTTGTATCTTCAACAATGTCTCTGTTTACCTGAAATAAATTGAAATAAAAAAACCTTAGCGGGGAGCTTCATTTGCAGACCAATGAAAACATGACTTTCGCATGTACCTTCCTTTTCATTTGAAAGCAGTTACCAAACATTATGGGTAACTGTCACTCCAAGGCAATAACCATAACTCTGCTGTGTGTTTGTTCTGTGCATCGTGGCACCTGTGGTATTATGTCAGTAATGGGCTCCACTTATTGTACTAGTCTCAAGTGTTGCCCTCTTACAGTTAACATTATTGCAGTATTTTGTACATTGACAATTTTAATGAACATGACAGTTAACCATAACAGAAGTTATTTACCATAATTATGGTGAAAATACCTATCTTAACGAAGTGTAGTCTTCCCTAAATATGAATGGCTTAAATAGACCTTAAAAATAAACCTTTCACACACGTAACACGATAGGCGAGGCTGGGCAAGGCTGGGCTGGGCTGGGCTGGGCTGGGCTGGGCTGGGCAGGGCAGGGCTGGGCAGGGCAGGGCAGGGCAGGGCAGGGGCTGGGAATGGGACTGGGCTGTGGAAGGTGAGGCCGGGCAAGGCAAGGTGAGGTTGGGCTGTGCTGGCTAGGGTGAGGCTGGGGTGAGGCTAGGTTAGGTTAGGAAAGGTAAGGTAAATGCACCACCAAGTGCTGTCACAAGTCATGTATTTATAGCAAAGTTATGTTCTTTTGCTACTTTTATAGAGGCATATTTTTCATCTGGAGCCATTCAATTTCCTCAGATCTCAACGGGTAAATTTCATGAAACATAAAAAGTAAATCCTTTAAGTTATTGACTGCATATAATACTTACAGGAAAGGGAAACACATAAATTGAAATGCAATACAGACGACAACAGACATGACTGTTCTAGGTACTCTTTACATGAAATGCCTGATTTTGAACTCTAAAAATTACATCTCCTAAGATAGAATTGTCTTGTGTATGCATAATTCCTTTCTGGCATTATTATATTCTTCCTTTAACAAAATTCTTTGTTAATTGATTGGCATAATTAGTTTTTAGGTCAGCCCTTTAAATGAAACAAACTAACTCACAACTTAAAAGAAATCTGATAAAAATATGATGATTTAACTTAACAGGACTCTTTGTCTTGACAAAATTTTATTAAAAATAGTTGGCCGAAACATTGTTTTATATCATCCTACTGCCTTATGAGAAGCTTTTGTTAAAAATGATTGGCCTAAATTGTCCTTACAGATGTATTCAAATGGGATTAATGCTTTTGTTTATGAAGCTACAAAAACAATCTTCTTGTCCTATGACTATTATATATAATCTCAAGCACTTGCTTTCTCTCTACAAAGCTCTGGACACCAGACTATAACTATACTGGACAGCCTACTGGGTACATTGTATATCTCAGTTGAAGACCAGCTAACAAGATACTTAATTTGTGCCTAACCTAGGAAGCCTGCTTGGCATTGCCAGTTTGAAGACAGACTTACCATAAAGCACATTCAGAGGGATTATTCACGGGGAGACAGAAAAAAATTAGCGAAAGCAAGTATTGAGATTACAGACCTACAAATACCTCAACATTTTAGCAAAAAAAGGTCAAAAGACCAAAAACCAAAACTGTTGTATAGTGACTGACCTAAAAACCATTAAATGATCTTTGTGCATACACTTTATATGATGCTAACCACTAGCTATCTTTCTCTAAGGCAATTAACTTGTGCCTAACCCTGAAAGCATGCTAGTTTCAGATTTTATCACATTTGTACAAAAATACAGTCAGAAATGAAATCTTAACAAATTCAAATCGTGTTACTAATAAAAGATATCAGAATATTTATAAAGTTTTCAATGATAAGTAACCTAAGGCCAATTAAGGCTCATGTGCAGAAGAACCATTACTGTTTACGTTGTATGTACCTTAAAATGAACCTTATACCCAGTGAGAAGTTACATTTGTCAAAAATGAGTAGCCTGAACAGCCCTTTAAATTAACTTACTAGCTAATGAGAAGCTTTTGTCAAAAATGAGTTGCCTGAAGAATCCTTCAAATGAACCTACTACCCTATGAGAAGTTTTTGTCAAAAATGAGTTGCCTGATCAATCCTTAAAATGAACCTACTGCCCTATGAGAAGCTTTAAATGGTATTAAGACTGCTATGGCACCTTGGAACTTTGACTTTGTAATACTTTTACTTCTATAACCTCCTACCACTTCCTTTCAAGGCATTCACTACTAGGTATTTAGACTTTTACTTCACATTGTCTTGACATGTTTTGCATAGCAATAGACTTTCTTCAATGGTCCTTAAAGGATGAACATTCTATGGGTGGGGCTGGGAGTAGGCTGGGCTAGGTGAGGATGAGCAAGGCAAGGCGAGGCTGGGCTGTGTTGGCTAGGGTGAGGCTGGGGTGAGGCTAGGTTAGGTTGGGTAAGGTTAGGTGAGGTAAAGGGAGGCTGGGTGAAGCGAGGCTATGCAAGGCTGGGCTGGGGTGAGCTGGGCTAGGATAAGGGTTCGTAAGGTTAGGCTAGGGCTGGGGCTGGGCGAGGTGAGGCTTGGCAAGGCGAGGCTAGACAATAATGTTTTGCATAACAATAAACTTACTTCAATGGTCCTTAAAGGATGAACATTCTATGGGTGGGGCTGGGAGTAGGCTGGGCTAGGTGAGGATGAGCAAGGCAAGGCGAGGCTGGGCTGTGCTGGCTAGGGTGAGGCTGGGGTGAGGCTAGGTTAGGTTGGGTAAGGTTAGGTGAGGTAAAGGGAGGCTGGGTGAAGCGAGGCTATGCAAGGCTGGGCTGGGGTGAGCTGGGCTAGGATAAGGGTTCGTAAGGTTAGGCTAGGGCTGTGGCTGGGCGAGGTGAGGCTTGGCAAGGCGAGGCTAGACAATAATGTTTTGCATAACAATAAACTTACTTCAATGGTCCTTAAAGGATGAACATTCTATGGGTGGGGCTGGGAGTAGGCTAGGCTAGGTGAGGATGAGCAAGGCAAGGCGAGGCTGGGCTGTGCTGGCTAGGGTGAGGCTGGGGTGAGGCTAGGTTAGGTTAGGTAAGGTAAGGTGAGGTAAAGGGAGGCTGGGTGAAGCAAGGCTATGCAAGGCTGGGCTCGGCTAGGATGAGGCTTCGTAAGGTTAGGCTAGGCTAGGGCTGGGGCTGGGCGAGGTGAGGCTGGGCAAGGCGAGGCTAGACAATAATGTTTTGCATAACAATAAACTAACTTTAATGGTCCTTAAAGGATAAACATTTTGGGACTTGGGCTTGGAGTGGGCTTGGAGTGGGCTGGGCTAGGTGCGGCTGAGCAAGACAAGGTGAGGCTGGGCTGGGCTAGGTTAGGCTGAGCAAGGCAAGGTGAGGCTGGGCTGTGCTGGCTAGTGTGAGGCTATGTTAGGTTAGGTAAGGTAAGGTTAGGTAAGTCGAGGCTGGGTGTAGCGAGGCTATGCTGGGCTGGGCTGGGCTGGGCTGGGCTGGGCTGGGCTGGGCTGGGCTGGGCTGGGCTAATTCCTCAGGTCTCAACGGGTAAATTTCATGAAACATAAAAAGTAAATCCTTTAAGTTATTGACTGCATATAATACTTACAGTAAAGGGAAACACATAAATTGAAATGCAATACAGACGACAACAGACATGACTGTTCTAGGTACTCTTTACATGAAATGCCTGATTTTGAACTCTAAAAAATTACATCTCCTAAGATAGAATTGTCTTGTGTATGCATAATACCTTTCTAGCATTATTATATTCTTCCTTTAACAAAATTCTTTGTTAATTGATTGGCATAATTAGTTTTTAGGTCAGTCCTTTAAATGAAACAAACTAACTCACAACTTAAAAGAAATCTAATAAAAATATGATGATTTAACTTAACAGGACTCTTTGTTTTCACAAAATTTTTATTAAAAATAGTTGGCCGAAACAGTGCTGCCTTATGAGAAGCTTTTGTTAAAAATGATTGGACTAAATTGTCCTTACAGGTTTTTCAAATGGCATTAATGCTTCTGTTTCTGAAGCTACAATATCAATCTTCTTGTCCTATGACTATTATATATAATCTCAAGCACTTGCTTTCTCTCTACAAAGCTCTGGACACCAGACTATAACTATACTGGACAGCCTACTGGGTACATTGTATATCTCAGTTAAACCAGCTAACAAGGTACTTAATTTGTGCCTAACCTAGGAAGCCTGCTTGGCATTGCCAGTTTGAAGACAGACTTACCATAAAGCACATTCAGAGGGATTATTCACGGGAAGACAGAAAAAAATTAGTGAAAGCAAGTATTGAGATTACAGACCTACAAATACCTCAACATTTTAGCAAAAAAAGGTCAAAAGACCAAAAACCAAAACTGTTGTATAGTGACTGACCTAAAAACCATTAAATGATCTTTGTGCATACACTTTATATGATGCTAACCACTAGCTATCTTTCTCTAAGGCAATTAACTTGTGCCTAACCCTGAAAGCATGCTAGTTTCAGATTTTATCACATTTGTACAAAAATACAGCCATAAATAAAATCTTAACAAATTCAAATTGTGTTACTAATAAAAGATATCAGAAAATTAATAAATTTTTCAATGGTAAGTAACCTAAGGCCAATTAAGGCTCATGTGCAGAAGAACTATTACTGTTTACATTGTATGTACCTTAATATGAATCTAACACCCAGTGAGAAGTTACATTTGTCAAAAATGAGTAGCCTGAACAGTCCTTAAAATTAACCTACTAGCTAACAAGATGTTTTTGTCAAAAATGAGTTGCCTGAAGAATCCTTCAAATGAACGTACTACCCTATGAGAAGCTTTTGTCAAAAATGAGTTGCCTAAAGAATCCTTCAAATGAACCTACTACCCTGTAAGAAGTTTTTGTCAAAAAATGAGTTCTGTGATCAATCCTTAAAATGAACCTACTACCCTTAAGCTTAGGTTAGGTAAGGTAAGGTTAGGTAAGGTTAGGCTGGGTGAAGCGAGGCTAGGCTAAGTGAGGCTGGGCTGGGCTGGGCTGGGCTGAGGCTAGGTATGGTTTGGTTAGGCAAGGGCTTGGGCTGGGTTGGGCTGGAGCTGGGGCTGGGCGAGGTGAGGCTGGGCTGAGCTGGCTAGGGTGAGGCTGGGGTGAGGCTAGGTTAGGTTAGGTATGGGGAGGCTGGGCAAAGCAAGGCTAGGCTAAACTAAATCCTTTAAGTTATTGACTGCATATAATACTTACAGGAAAGGGAAACACATAAATTGAAATGCAATACAGACGACAACAGACATGACTGTTCTAGGTACTCTTTACATTAAATGCCTGATTTTGAACTCTAAAAATTACATCTCCTAAGATAGAACTGTCTTGTGTATGCATAATTCTTTTCTAGCATTATTATATTCTTCCTTTAACAAAATACTTTGTTAATTGATTGGCATAATTAGTTTTTAGGTCAGTCCTTTAAATGAAACAAACTAACTCACAACTTAAAAGAAATCTGATAAAAATATGATGATTTAACTTAACAGGACTCTTTGTCTTGACAAAATTTTTATTAAAAATGGTTGGCAGAAACAGTCCTTTAAATTGTACTAATGCCTTATGAGAAGCTTTTGTTAAAAATGATTGGCCTAAAAGGTGTATTCAAATGGCATAAATGCTTTTGTTTCTGAAGCTACAATAACAATCTTCTTGTCCTATGACTATTATATATAATCTCAAGCACTTGCTTTCTCTCTACAAAGCTCTGGACACCAGACTATAACTATACTGGACAGCCTACTGGGTACATTGTATATCTCAGTTAAACCAGCTAACAAGGTACTTAATTTGTGCCTAACCTAGGAAGCCTGCTTGGCATTGCCAGTTTGAAGACAGACTTACCATAAAGCACATTCAGAGGGATTATTCACGGGAAGACAGAAAAAAATTAGCGAAAGCAAGTATTGAGATTACAGACCTACAAATACCTCAACAATTTAGCAAGAAAAAAAGGTCAAAAGACCAAAAACCAAAACTGTTGTATAGTGACTGACCTAAAAACCATTAAATGATCTTTGTGCATACACTTTATTTGATGCTAACCACTAGCTATCTTTCTCTAAGGCAATTAACTTGTGCCTAACCCTGAAAGCATGCTAGTTTCAGATTTTATCACCTTTGTACAAAAATACAGTCATAAATGAAATCTTAACAAATTCAAATCGTGTTACTAATAAAAGATATCAGAAAATTAATAAATTTTTCAATGATAAGTAACCCAAGGCCAATTAAGGCTCATGTGCAGAAGAACCATTACTGTTTACATTGTATGTACCTTAATATGAATCTAACACCCAGTGAGAAGTTACATTTGTCAAAAATGAGTAGCCTGAACAGTCCTTAAAATTACCTAAAAAAGCCTACTAGCTAAAAAGATGATTTTGTCAAAAATGAGTTGCCTAAAGAATCCTTCAAATTAACCTACTACTCTATGAGAAGCTTTAAATGGTAGTAAGACTGCTATGGCACCTTGAAACTTTGACTTTGTAATACTTTTACTTCTATAACCTCCTACCACGTCCTTTCAAGACATTCCCTACTAGGTATTTAGACTATGACTTCACATTGTCTTGACATGCTTTGCATAGCAATAGACTTTCCTTAATGGTCCTTAAAGGATGAACATTATGAGGCTGGGGCTGAGAATGGGCTAGGGTGTGGCTAAGGTGAGGCTTGGTGAGGCTAGGTTAGGTAAGGCAAGGCTGCGCGAGTCTAGGCTTGGCTTGGCTTGGCTGGGGCTGGGAGATAGCTAGGCGAGGTAAGGCTCGGCTGGGCGAGGTGAGGCTAGGCTGTGCTGGCTAGGGTGAGGCTGGGTTGAGGCAAGGCAAGGCAAGGCAAAGCAAGGCAAGGCTAGGGCTGGGAGTTGGCTGGGCTGGGCTTGGCAAGGCGAGGTTAGGAGAGGCGAGGTGAGGCTGGGCTGTGCTGGCTAGGGTGAGGCTGGGTTGAGGCAAGGCAAGGCAAGGCAAGGGCTGGAGCTTGGGCTGGGAGTTGGCTTGGCTGGGAGTTGGCTGGGCTGGTCTTGGCAAGGTGAGGCTAGGAGAGGCAAGGTGAGGCTGGGCTGTGCTGGCTAGGGTGAGGCTGAGGTGAGGCTGGATTACGGTTAGGTAAGGTAAGATAAGGTTATGTCAGGGGAGGCAAGGCGAGGCATGGCAATTAAGGAGAGGCGAGGCAAGGCTGGGCTGGCTAGTGCAAGTGGGCTGGACTGGGCTTGGCTAAACAGGGTTTAGCTTGGTGTGGTGTGGTGTGGTGTGGTGTGGTGGGAAGGGGTGGGCATGGCATGGCATGGCATGGCTGGACTGGGAGTGAGCTGGGCTGGGAATGAGCTGGGCGAGGTGAGGTAGAGCTGGGCAGGGTGAGGCTGGGCTGTGCTTGCTAGGGGGAGGCTGGGGTGAAGCTAGGCAAGGTAAGGCTAGGCTAGGCTGGAGCTGGGGCTTGGGCTGGAGCTGGGTCTGGGAGTTGGCTGGGCTTGGCTTGGCAAGGTGAGGCTGGGCTTGGCAAGGTGAGGCTGGGCTGTGCTGGCTAGGGTGAGGCTGGGTTGAGGCTAGGCTAGGTAAGATAAGGTTAGGTTAGGCATGGGGAGGCAAGGCAAGGCAAGGCTGGGAGGGAAGTGAGGCGAGGCAAGGAGAGGTGAGGCAATGATGGGCTGGCTAGGGTGAGTGGGTTGGACTGGGCTTGGCTAAACAGGGTTTAGCTTGGTGTGGTGTGGTGGGTTGGGGTGGGGAGGGGCATGGCATGGCATGGCATGGCTGGACTTGGCTGGGCTTGGCTGGGCTTGGCTTGATGTTTTTGGATGGGTTTGGGTGGGTTCGGGCATTGCATGGCATGAACAGTTTTAACGTCTGACATCTTTGAATGATTTTTACAAAAGGTACAGCATTAAATGGATACACAAATGACCTTGTCACTTAATCTGATTATGTTTTCATAGTCAAATTAACTATAACTTAACCTTACCTTCAACATTTGCAGCGTGCATGTCCCATGTAACTGCAATGATGTCCAGACGATCAAGACCCTGTTCAATGGCAAGAAAACTTTTCACTAAAGACCATCCTGTACACTGGTAATTAATTACCGAAAAATACCCCTGTTTTGTTTCACCTGAAAATAGAAATTAAAGAAACCTAAGTTCAGAGAACATCATGTGAAACTTGGTGAGTGTTCACATGATGTAAATAAAAGTTGCCTAGATCTGCAAATGCCTATAAAAATGTTTGCTTCAGTAGAGTTGTGACCTCTAGAAGAGTTTATGCATTTGGTTTTATCAAATGTGTACAAAAATGCATAAATGAAAGCTTCAGAAAATAATTTAAACAAGAGCTGTCAGCAGGACAGTGTGCTTGACTTTTTTTAGTACTTGCCAATAAAAGTTTGTTAGTAAAAGGCAAAACAAGGATCTGTATAAACATGGGCCACAAACAGCAAGATATTAAATAAAGAAAATTAATTGTTTGTTATTCTTGAATACTACAGCAAAGTTTTAAATTAATACTTTAAGTGGTTAATTATATATGTGCATCACAGTGCCAGTTGTACACACAATTTTAACTAGGAATTTCCGAGTACAAATCAAGACATACAAGGTTATCTTCTCTTGCTTACAGATAGGTGTCATGATGGTACAAAAGTATTCCAACTTTCAAAGTAATATCTCAAATGGTTAAGTCAACAAGTGGACAAGAATGAAAAATATAACTGAGTTTCTGAGTCAAAAAGGGCCATAATTAAAATGAAATCCTTGACAGAGTTACCTTCTGCTGCCTAAATTGAGGATCATGATTGTAAACAAGTATTCCAACTTTTAAGGTAACATCTGAAATTTTCAGTTCAGTCAAAAAGTGGACTGGTACGAAAAACTTGACTGGGTTTCTAAATCGATAAATGGGCTTAATGTTTTAAAAAAATCCTTGACAGAGTAAATCTGAGTTACCTTCTCTTGCCAACAGATGGGGGTAATGGTGCAAACATGCATTCAATGTTTCAAAGCAATATCTCAAGGGAATACTGGTCAGTAAGTAGATTTTACCCATATTCAATGTATTTCCTAAGTCAAAAAAGTGCCAAAATTTTTACAAAAACCTACACAGAGCTATGTACTCCTGGCACTTTCACTTTCCATGTACTTTTACTGTAAAATAAGCAATGCCTCTTGAGCAAAAAAGTGTTAGTCTTATTTGGATAAACAGTAGGTGTTTATAACAAGGGAACACCAGTTGAAGATATGTAGGACTTTCAAAGCAATTCATTAAATAATTCTTGAAATATTTATATAAATCTTAGTTTCTTTTCATAAATTTAAGCCCAATCAGGCAATAAAAGCTTGATTGGGCTTCTAAGCCCAATTGGGCAATGTTACCAGCCTGATTAAGTGTTTTTATCATAGTTCATATAGTTCATATACCGTAGTCCCCTTCCCATTTCTTGTTCAGTTTTTTTAAAGGCACTAATTGAGGGTGTGGTTATTGCTTCCTCTGGTAATTTGTTCCAATTATCAACCAACCTTTTTTTTTTATCAAAACCGATTAGCTTGATTTAGACTTTAGGTCAGTCAATGCATTATATTAATGTTTTGCACAACAATAAACTGATCTAAATGGTCCTAAAATGAAAATTCTACCTTAACAGAAAATTTTGTATACACCTGTGTTACAAATGGTAAGACCAAATTGATCTTAACATAGTCATCCTATCTGATAGACATATTTTGTAAAAAATGACTTGCATCTAAAAGTTTTTATATGTAACAACAGCTTGGTTGATGAATACAAATCTGTTAAAAGAAGGTAATTATGATGAAATTTTTGTGCAAATCCATAAGGCAATGTTACATGCCAAATATCTAAGCTAGTAACAATGACGACTTTTACAATTGGAATAATGAATCAGGCCATGTTTAAACAAGTCTTTGTTTGCTGTCTCCCGACCCTACATTTTGAAGTTGGGTAGGTAAGTAGGTAGGCAATTTCTTTCTTTTTATTTGAAAAAAAAAACAACAAACAGTACTTTATGTGATCGTTTCTTACAGAATACTTCTTATGTAAAAGTAACACAAATCTGTATATGATGAATAAAAGAATAAAAATGAAACATACAATTATTAACTATCATCTTCATTTGTCTCATCCTCAAATGTCCATGTTGACATGATAAAAAAATAAAATAATTTGACCGGCATGGTCCAATAAAAATATTCAGAGCGCAGCATTATGAGCGGGTTGGTCGGGAGACAGCGAGTAAACCTATTTTTAAATTTGGCCTCATTGAACAACAGTAACAAACATTGAACAACAGACCCTAATGTTGACATTAAATTTCCTATAATATTTAAAAATGAAGCACATATTTACCATTGGTCCACATTTGGGTCTTCAGCTCCAACAAGTTATTCTGTGGTTTTCTAACATCTTTCACACTCTAAGTCTGCATAAAGAATGAATTTTTTTCCAATTCAGTGTTCAGGTGTTTACTCTTTTTGTCACTTTTAAAGATTACTGTTAGAAGTCAACAATTATTACTGGAGAATATATCTCACTTCACCCACAGAACCAAGTAAGTCTTAATCCTTTAATTTCACCATTATTATATTCAATCCATATTATAGCTTGTACTGTAACCATCATATCAATGAAAGGGATTTTACCCCTGGGCAATCATGCATAATCCATTTTGCTGTCTGAAATCTGTACACTTGCATACATTGGGTTGTTCACACATTGCTGAAAAGATACATTGAACACAATACATGTACACGCAAAACCTATTGATAACAAATTAATTACCCTGATGAGGGTGCAGATCATGACCAGGCCTATACTACTGCTAGCTGTGTACTGTACTGTTGTTGTTCACTGTATTACCATATAGTAATACTGTACAGTACAGTACAAGAGAACTAGTTGGTATATTGTTTTTAATGCAAGAGGGTCATTGTCCCTATATTGCTCACTTGAGTCAACAGAGAACATCTGCAACCTATGATTATAAGTTTATAACTGCATAACTTGTGTAGCATATAAAGATCTAACTCTGTGCAAGACTGTCTATACATACCCTAAAACACAAAGGCAAATCAGCCCTAACCCCATTAGGATCTAAATTTTCCAGGCACCATTATATGAGCAAATTTGATACAGGCTCCTGAGATGATAATTCAGTCCAATAAAATTAAATTCTGACCACTAGTTTATGAAGATGATCTTTTAATTTTCTATAAAGATTATATAGAGAAAACAGCCCTACACCATTGGGTGCCTCATTTTTTCATGGGATCCACTTCATTTTAGCAATTTTGATAGGGAATCTTTCATATATGGCTTGAATATGGAGGTTGCTACATACCCTAGTATTTTTGTTACCAGTAACAGTTACTAGAAGTATATAGGCTGTTACCTTTTGTTACTAGTGATACTAAGGGACTCAGAAATGGGAAATAATTTTATTTTAACAATGAAAGTGAGTGTTACCTCTTGTGCCGTTTTTGGATCGATTGGATTTATTCAATCGTATCCAAAGTTAACACAGTATTTCAGACCCTTAAGGCCGAACTCTTAACACAAATTTTTGTCGAATACAACCGAAAAGTAGTTCTATAGATTCAATGAAATAAAAAGAATTGTAATGCATTACATTGTATTCTGTTTTCATTATGATAATATTGATGAATAAATGTAAAATTACTAAAACTCAACGAGGTTGTTCTGTATAGAACTAGTTTCCTACGCGGTTTTTCAAGTCAGACCGGAGACACTATAAAACAACTAGTCAGGCCGAATAATGTGTCTTATATCCGATATTGTGTTTGTGATCATAAACTATCGGAACACCGTAATACGTTATGGAACCACTAGGTACTCTTGAATGTTAAATTACAAAACTCGGATTTCGACATAAAAACAATGATTCTTTTGTAACTTGGCAACGCCTCTATCATCAAAATTGCTCGGCCTGACTAGCTGTCATTTCATGTCTAAAAGATAGGCCGAAACACTAGTCTAAAGTACTCCTTTATGCGTTTAGGTATAAAACTGAAACTTATCAGCAAATTAACTTTACAGAGGCACTTGTAGATGTTTTTTTGAAATATGACAACATATTTTTATGATTTAAACACGTTGTAATTGTTGTACTTTATGTAAATGCGTGGTTCGAAAATGGTACGAAAATGTCCGCATTTTGCAGTAGTCGGTTCGTACCTGGGTACCAATAACTAAGAAATCACATAGATCTACATGTCTTAAATACAATTTTTAAATGTAGACAGAAATGCAATAATCTAAAGGGAAAATCAAATTCATTTCTCTGGATCATGCTGTCATTTACAAAGAACAGATATTAACTCAAAATAAATACAAATAGGACTTCTTGTATATGTAACTAAAACTTTCAAACTTTACCATGATTATTTTGCTACACTAAATTTTGGCGGGTACATTCATACATAGTATCATTATTATAATCACCATCATCATCATCATTATTACTCGTTACGAAATACTACTAGAGTCTAGTATATGTTAAATATGAAAGATTATAGCCTGCTATTAAAACATTCAGTTGTTGTTTTAGACAAGTTTTGAAAATTTAAAATAGCATGGTAGAAAGGCTGGTAATAATAGACCCAGTATATTGCAATTGGCAGTAATTTGGAAGCACTCACGGAGATAGTTAATGTTAGCTGCAAGTACTTGTTCTACAATAGGTATATACTGAATCAATTTATATCAAAAGATTGATTTATCAATTTTTAGCTTTTCTTTGAAAAACAGAAGAGCCATTGTCATAACCTTCTTGGCGTCAGTCGGCACTGTCATCTTGAATCTGATAAAGCTTTCTTAAAATTCACTTTCTCAGTAACAATTAAAGCCTTGAAACTTCAGACAATTGCTTGGCATCATACAATGGCATGTGTGCCCGAGTGATTAAGGTCACTGACTGATGTTTACTTGACCCTCACCGCTGTAGGTTCGTGCCCTACTTTGGTCGAATTCTTTTATGTCTAGAAGCTATCTAGGTTCTACTCAGGTGCCCGCTCATGACTGAAATAATGCCCGAATTGGCACCCAGGATCTTCCTCCTCCATGAAAGCCGGAAGTAGCAAAATGACCTTAGCTATTGAGTGCGACGTTAAATCCGAATCAGTCAATTGGCAATTTGGCACAATACAATCAACCTTATGGGCATATCCCATAACTTTTGTATGACATTAAAGGTTGTTCAAACTATGAATTTTTTTCAGTTCAGTTTTGTCAAAATCCAATTATCAGTTACCATTCACAGCTTAATACTTCATAGGGTAGTTGAACATAGTCACTGAATGCAAAATGTAAGCACATGGGTTCCTATCTCAAAAGTAAAATTTACACAAATTGTTATAGGTCAAAATGTGTGGACAGTTGTGTCTCCAGTTTATAACTTCACTCGTGCAAGGGTTGTCCTGATATTTACACGTGTATGTGTACAGTCAGTGTTGTCCTGATATTTACATATGTATGTGTGCAGGCTGTGTTGTTCAGAGACAATCGATCCTCCAGCACTTTCAGTCCTTTGATTGTTACTAGAAGTAAATAGGCTGTTACCTTTTGTTACTAGTGTTACTAAGGGACTCCATTATATCCAGAAAGATGTCTCACTGACAAAATGACCTTTATGTGTACCAAAAACATTCTTTACCTTGCTTTTGAAATCGAGAAGTGCATATTACAACATTGATCAGGTCGGACATCCGGGCATTTACCGTTGCGCGCACCTGCTCAGGCATAGCAACGCCGTCCGAGGTGAAAACAACCGCCATCTTGTTAATAACGTATAGAGCGAAGTCCGTGTAATGTTATAAAATTATTTCATTAAAGTATAAATATTCAGCAGTTATGACGAGTTTTTTATATGCAAATGACACCAACTTCTGTTTTCTGTTTGTTTCTATCAAAAGGAAAAGATATTTTTCATTCTTAAATGTGTAAGAAATGTAAATGTATCGAAACGATCTAGATCTACGCATGCACATCACTTTCAAACTATTCAATTATGGACGATATTATTTCCATTGACGATAAAAACGAGATCACAAATGCTCCATCCAATAACTATATCTAAAATGAGGTAGAAATTCACAAGCATGCTATCCTAGCTTTTTCATGAAACGTTTTCTTGTGGGTAGAATCTATAGTTTTAAGAATTATCTAATTTAAGATCGCAAATCAAAATAGTTTTCTCGATTTTATTCTAGTTGAAAACAAAATGTTGACGTAAATCTATTAAAAAACAAAACTCATTACGATTAAAATCACGATATCTACCTAATTACGTGTCCAATTTCACTTATAGAAAAACCTTTCATCAGAGTACATAAAATTTGTCATCATGCAACAGCCAAAAATATGTATTTTCTGAATATACATGTATGTAGGGTTGCTAGAAACTATCATTTGCTGCATTAATTTTTAAAGTTGTATACATGTTAGATGACTAAATAATATTTTTATGCAGACTTGATCATCCATTATAAATGTAACTCGGAGGTTAGTGAAAAATAATGTATATGTATAAACGTTATATAGGCCTATCATTCATTAAACATATGGTTCGTTTTTATCACAGTGATAAATAAATTCATATGCTACCGCGATCACAGTAAAAAAGGTTGCATAATTTAAATTGGGCACTCTGCAAATTGTTATGTAGATCTAATTATCAAATGCAATTGACCAGTGTGCAATATGCAATGATGTGTGACAAGTTAGATTGCTGGCAGGGGGGTCGCCAATTAACAACAAATCATATCGCATCCTTTGTTGTGACTTATGCCCTTGGGCTAGATCCACTGAAATTCCATCAATGGTTAGATCTACTATAATTATTTACCATGGTAACGATGTCAAAATGAGATATTGTTTGTGATATTTGGTTTCATTGAAAGCGGGACTTAAATGTTTTAAGGATGCGCTTTCAGTGTTCCGCAACATGTAAGTGACTTCTAGTATATTTATCTGATTCACATAGATTCTATATTGATCTAGGGCCTTTACTGTAACTACGTGATTTTTTGAAATTATTTTGAATATTAATGCCAGCCCTTTTTATAGACTAGATCTAAAAAGAAAACAAATCTGTGTCTTTAATGATAGCATATGGCCCTGTAATTAAATACATTTTGTGACAAAAGTATCAACCTAGCATTCTCGTAAAATGATGTGTTTCGACATGATTTTAGTTATACGAGAAAAGTTGTGCACTTGGGAAAATCTATATCAAGATAGGATAAGTTTGTAACAAATAAATTCTTTATCTTAATATTAGAAACTTAAAGAAAATAATTAAAATATATAGATAATTTTACAAAGGCCGATTTTAAAATACGTTTTCTATCTTTTTCTTGTCGTGCATGATATTTCACCATCATTAAACAATCATTTTCAAGATTTTTTTTAAAGAAAAATCCGACATAAACATCGCTAAGACATTGAAATAAGTAAACATATGTATGAAATGGTTTGTTTAACGTTTAAACTTTGTCTGGGCCGAAAAATAAGACTATCTTAATGCTAACTCCCTATTTGAACTGTGCGGTTGCCAGGTGCTTGTTTTCACCTCGGCAATATGGCGGATAATTGGTAACTACGGAAGTGACGTCATGCCGACCTGATCAATAGCGCAGCAAAGAAAGGCTTTCTAGCAACTCTGTTTTTCTTGAAGAAACAACTTGGATTCTTGTTTATATGTTTATTATTGCCTGTTTGAATTTTGTATTGCCATGCAACATTTATAAAGAAATAAATCTATCTAATCTCTAGTTCTGGCTCCCTTTACTAAAATTGGTCTTGTTATTGTGTAAGTTGACCGTATTTGAGAAATGAGAAAAACCCATTCGCAGTACAAATGGTGTAATAATGAAAAGGGGAAATAACTATAAGTACACTCTCCGGCTAATCAATCCGGTGTACACGGGTACATCCCGTAGGCGCATGTACGCCGCATACCATTATTCAACAAGACGAATTTTGATGCAAGGCATCAAAGACGCCGCGCATGTTTTTGAAACATGGCTGGGAGATGGGCACTGGGGCAGGTTTCTATATAAAATGTGCATGGTAAACATCAGCGAACCCTTTTTTACTACATAAAATGATCATTACCTCTGTCACGGACCTATATACACATTATGTTAATTATGTTATATGTTTTTATTCATCTTTGTAATGATATATGCAAATAAAAAGATTTTAAATGATTTTCTAGTTTCTGTTTTTTATGTTCATTCACTCATGGGAATTTTCGTAACTGGAAATGCAGATAAGTTGTTAAACTGTCAAAGAACTTGAACAAAAAATAACGCTAAAATTTATCGAACTATTTAAATACAAAAAAAGAAAAGTAACACTTTTTTCTTATAAAGATCTTTCATTTCAACACGGACCTATACACATGTGTATATAGGTCCGTGATTGCAATGATTTTGGGTTTTAATACCGTCTAAGGGAGGTAATCGTTACAACATAAAGTACACACTAAGTTACATCAGGAACCATCTATAAATAGAGTATTCCTGGTTACGTCGAACTAATTCGCTTAAAATCTAACGTGTCATTCTAAAATTACACATATTCAACAAATACATTAATTTTTATCATTTAGAATAAGTGTATATCATAAAGAACTATTGAATTAAGACTTGTTTCCGGTAATCTCATTTGTTTTTGGTTGTTTCCGGTAAAAAGTTGTTTTCGGTAATCAGTAATACCGGTCCGTGCCTCTGTGTATTTAGCTGTATATCCTTTTTGTTTATGAAACTGATGTATAAAAATAAAGTTTTTATTAGTAATTAGCATAATACTAAACCCTTATGTAACTTCCATATTGTTTGTCTATTGTGATAATTAAATACCTCTTTTCTCACAACATTAATTATTTTCGGATGCTAATTTTACGCTGGCTATTTTTAGATACCAAGGAACTGATACACAAAACTATTTATAACCATGGCTCCTCCCACAATTACACTGACTACAGGCCGGTTAATAAGGAAGCAGAGGCAAAAACCTGTGCAAATATAATTTACACCGGGTCTAAATATTGTGAAAAAGATCTATCTGTAAAACAGAAATACCTGCCCCTCCCTCCCTGTAGCTGGTAATGTAGATTTTTCTTTCTTTCTATTCCCGAAGCATATACACTCCAGCAATATGGCGGAAAGAGACGAAATCCGAATGATTAATTATGCTGTGACGTATACATTTTACAGAACTTCCATTGGCTGATTATTGTTTTTGTTTACAAATGATGGAATGGAATTCCGTTAGGGCCCTACGTATTGCATAGTTGGGTGAACGGTTTTTCTTTACAGTTTCAATATTATAGTCTAATATGTAGTAATTAAAATGGGTTTTCATTGATTTTTCATGTTGGCGCCATGTATTCTATTATCCGAGTGTTTTAAGATAGCAAAACATCTTCCGAATCTTTTTTTCTGAGCTTTGATGAATTGGGTCGTAAGGTCCGTAAACAAAGCTATAAAAAACCCGTGGTCTACGATTTTGTGGAAAAGTTATTAAATACTCATTAAATGTGTCCAAAGTTTTGAAATAAGGGAAGGAGACATGTGTATTTTGTATTGTATTGTTGTTTTTTAATGACTTAATACAATTTAATGATTCGTAAAAGTCATTTTTCATACATAGAACATAGTTTAGATTTACAATAATAATGTTGGCTGCTCCCTATTCGATTATGCAACCCCATGGTACAAATTTGAAACCTATTCAATACTGACGCCGCCGTTCAACGGCGGCGTCAATTATACGATACGATACGATGATACGAATCGAAACAAAGTTTATTTATTTTTGGTATGTCATATAATAATACAGAAAACATAAGATATATATAGCTTTTGTCCGAGCTAACAAATAACAAATAACAGTCTATGCAATAGTCATAAGAAATAGCAAATTTTGAATTTTAGATTAGTTATACTATTATAACAATAAGCAAAGAAAAGTAATAAATACAGCTACAGATAAGATTACATGGAAAACAGTTAACACAAACTAAAGTAAGCAATCCAGCACAATATAAACTGTATGTACTATAAGACGGAAATCAAAAGTTGTGTGGAAGTCGCTGATCTTGGCAGGCTACAAATCTGGGTCTAAAAACTGCTATAAAATGGAGAAATAAGACTCTGAATTACATAAGAAACACAATAGTGCGACCGATAAAAAAGATTTAAGAATATTTATCTCCCCAAATCAGATTTGGGAAGAACTGATCAGCAACTTCCCGATCTTTCCTGTAAACCTTATAATCAGGTGGGAAAGCTTATGATTATTTTATATGTGGCTTCAACCATGACTCAGTACCCAGTACAATGTCAGGTTTCACAGTAGAAAGCATACTTAAGAAACCAAGATTTTTCTTCTTCACTGACTGGCAATTTACTGTAATAATTTTGAGGTGTTGGATATACTGTTTCCGTCCACCAATGTATACAATGCGATACATCATCGTTGCCTTTGCTTTGGCTCTGCGCTCTTGAAGTGACGGCCACTGCAGCTGATGTAGCATCTTTGTGATAGCATTGATGTGATTGTTCCAATTGAGTGACTTTTGGATGTTGAGGCCTAAATATTTTGCTGATTCCACAACTTCTAATGTATGCCCATATATGTTATATGGTTTTCTGATGTTTTTTTTCTTGTTAGTAATATGTATGATTTGGCATTTCTTTGGATGGAATTCCATAAGCCAGTCTTTTTCCCATCGCTGTAGATTATCAAGGTCTTTCTGCAGATCATGGGCGACCTTCTTGGTGTTAATCCGGCGATACAGTAGAGTCATCTGCAAATAATCTGGCAGTGGACTGAGGAGACATGTAGTTGGGTATAACGTTATCCGAATAACACAGTTATCATTGACACAAAGCAGATACCCGCTGTCTTTTCACTATGCGCCTGTTGGGAGTATTTGCAGTTTCACATTCATGAGGAGAAATCCTACGGTCTCTGGACTTTTTCAGTGAATGTTGGTTTCATTGTATACATAGCGTGTTTTCTTGTCATTTATCAGTAAGCAAGCACTTTTTCCCATTTGAGAGTTAATTTACCAACAAAGAAGTCCCAAGAGTGGGACGGTGGTTGAGTGGTTTTAAAGGATCTGGACTATCCAATCAATTCAATCCATAGATCCCCAGTTCGAATCCCTCTAGAAACTGGAAATTTCAGAAACGCGTTTCAGTGTTTCCCACCCACATGGAGATGAAGTGGTTAGAAGCATAAGAGGTAGTCTAGCTTGTATCTGTGCTTTACACTGTTCACATAAAATACCTAGAAGTCTATTCGTAAAGAGTACCCGCTGTTTTTGCAACCTGCGCCTGTTAAGAGTCTTTGCAGTTTCTTTTGAGAAGTAGTTCTAGGGTCTCTTGGACTATTTATAAACACTAAAAAGAAAAAGAGTTACTGATATTTATAGCTCTTAGTCATGACGGTCCAGCTTTAACATTACCGCCGGAACACAAGTTTTCTTGTTCTTTTAACATTTTCTATCTGAATAAGCGTTACCAAATCTTTTTTCATCTTCATGTTACAAAGAAGTCTGTAAACAACACATTTTAAGTGAAGAAAAACAGCATTTGTACTGGGCATAACAGTATTACATTCTTTCCTGTAGTGGATGGTGACTTTATTTTATGGAGGCTTTTATGTGACAAAAATATCTAGAACCTGCAAATCTTGCAAGACATCAGTAGTGCCAAATTCACATTGAGTTTGGCCGTAATTCTCAGTACTTCCTAGGAACGCCTCAAACAAGTTATACTAAATTTTACCATTTTCTATGATTGTTTCAGATCTGGAAAGACAAGTTTTATTCGGTCTGTGTCTGAATAGAAGATGTGCTACAACAACAAGGGCAAAGGTAAGATAAATATGTACTCACATATAAATTTCATTTATTATGTTTTGTTTTTGCCAAAACTATAAAGTATTTGTTGCACAGTCTCATGGCCTTGAACAAAGTTCATGTACAGTAAATTTTTGTTTCTTTTATTGAATAATGAAATAAGTACAATGTATTAATTGGATCCAACCACATATGTTTATTGAAAACTGTATTTTATTGTATTTCTTTGAATTCTAAGAATGTTATACTTTGAAATCATTCGTTTGTTCAGATGTGACTTATGGTAGGGAAATTCAAATCTAGTGAGCAAACTTTTGGGGTTTGGAATTACAAAAATCTTGACATATAAACTTTTCTACACGAGTACCATGCCACCAAATCAGGAATGGGTTGAGTACTGAATACCAGTACTCAAGTATTAAGCATTAAGTGTAAATTACTTACTAATGTAAGTGATACAAATTTAAAACGGAAAGTGATTTTAGAGTGGGTGTCCTAAAGAAGAGCATCAACGCAATGAATATGGAGGTTTAAACGTTAAATTGAAATTTTCTGCCATATGATTTTGTACCACTCGATCATTTTTGAAATTCATATTTCGGAAGTATCTACCCCATTTGTCTTCATAAATGCAAGACATGATAGTTGTCGTGTATCGAGAACTAAAAATAAGCTAGCAATTCTGGAAGGGTTGATAATTAAATAAAGAAGGAAAAGGCAGGAAGTTTCGTTTGGTATATATTGGCACTACTTTTGCTACGTTAAGTAAACACGAAACACCACAGACATAAAACAATATGAAGCGACAGTGTATAGATTAGGCAACACAATCAGCTTCTTACAAACTACAACTAAGATCTCAAGTGTTAATAACATTGGAACAGAGACATGTGGATAGATATTCATCAATTTTCAAACGTTCTTTCTCACCATTGATAAGTAGCCAGCGACATGATAGTGGCTAATTTCCCATAGCTAGGTTATTGAGGACAGCGACGTCTCTGAATTCATTACTTTTGTGGTATTTTGTAGGTATCCAACAACGCATATCCAGAATAACAAAAACAAGATACGGCATGTGTCATGTGTTCCGTGCTTGTTTTGCATTAATATAAAATACTAGTACACGAAACAAATGGCAGTAAGCTTGCGCTAGCATGCAGTAGCATCATAATTCTAAATTTACATGCATGGTCATTCTATATTTTGTGCCTAAATTCTGATGCAAATCACGTTTCAATGATAGTGTTGTTTTTTTCAAACCGACGTAAACAACCCAGCACCTATATATTGTTATTCAAAGCTAGCCCGCAACTTGTTTCTTTTATATGTCATTCGTAATTCACCAGAGAATTGTGCTTCAATTAATTAAAGAACCGCGTGCCTTTAATTATAAAATAAACAGATAAAACATTTAATTGATTACACATATGGGTACACAAACAGACCAAAAACAGGATCTTCAGCGACCTAATAATGCAAAAAGAGTATGTACAACTTTTATGTTTTCAGAACTTGATTCTACATGAGTTCGGTTTGATATGGTTTAAAAGTGTCTGTGTTTTTTCCAAGACAACACAATGTACAAGAGAACTCGTGGAAAACGCTTTTTATTGAGTTGCTTTTAACCTATTTGATTGATAATTGTTGAAAGTGTCTCTGGGGTTTTACAAAATTAATGACACCTATGCAGACTTCTTATTAGTCAACAATGGCAACCATATCACCAATGGTAATCTTTCAAATTCCTTCATTCTGAATACAGAACCAAACGTTTATGTTCGAAAAAAACATATTTTGAGCCAAAAATAACTGTGTCTAATGAGTTGGTATATTTACCTACACCCAAGACTATCCGAATAGTAGCGAATATATCGAGTATGTGACAATTTTCATGCGGTATCCCCTTCTTTCGTAACAGAAGCAGTCACAAATGTCGTCGATGGCTTGTATGTGTAACCGCCTGCCTTTCGATGATGCTCGACATTGGATTTATATTTTCATTCGGAACCTTGTACGTGAACATTATGACAACATTTAGCGTGGGAAGGTCGAAGGCTGCTACTGTACAGTCAATTCTTATGGCTGTGAGATTTGGTACCGGTAAGGAAATTAAAACAAATTCTCAAAGGCAAATTCATAACTTTGGGGATGTCAGTAATTTATAGGCATTTTTTACCATTATTAACGAATGATATAAACAAATGTACTAGGGCCTATCAGATTTGCAAACTCTTTCAAGTTTAATCTGTACGTAATATTAACTGATTTGTCGCCAGACGTTTCATAATAATATTAGAGCATTCAAAGGTAAGTTAAGTTTTACGAACACCGGAAATGTTACTTGTCCATTTATTCAACTCTTTATGACACTATTTCACAATTAAATGAAACAGTGTGGTAACAATTTCATGCACTGGTTTCTATTTCAGGAATGATCAGTGGTTTGGTTGTTCAGAGGTTTGGTACGCTCTTTGCTGGTGTTTTAGGTTCATGTCTTGCGTCTACTGGTCTTGTGTTGTCATATTTCGCCACTTCAATTTTTATGTTGAATATCACTTTGGGATTTATTTTAGGTAAGGCATTTGTGTTTTAGATGATTTGCATCTTTTTGTTATGAAGCTCAACTAACAGACCATTCAATAGTGAAATATAATTCAAAAGAAATTGATGTCTCGATCATTTAGCAGAATTTCGATTTAAGATGTACACTAGTCTCTTTAAATTGCTCTGTATGATCGAATAAAGCAGAAACGTAACTAAATGAAACAATTTAAATGAATAACATTAATGTAATTAGCACAGCACCTTAAACATAAAGCATATAAATAAGCACTTCGTTTGCAATTGATAAAACAGAACAAAATGTCAATGATTTTATTTTCAGATAAACGTTGAGCCGTGTCCGTCATTAGGTGAACTTTAAAAGAGTAACAGCTGAACTTGTGTTGGAAGGGTCTAGGTCTAAGCATTAGTTATTCCTATACTGCCAATAGCATATTATTCCTATACTGCCAATAGCATTTGGTTTAAAGAACGCGCCTGTATCAAAGAGCTTCATGTTTTAATTGGCCATATCTGTTTTATTCCTAGATTGCTTAACACAAATTCAACTGTATTCAGATAATTCGCAAACATATATCTAATATTATGTTAACGGAGTTGTATTCAAATTAAGCTCTTAGCATAAATAACGTTTTTTGTAAGCTGTAAGAGATCCGTATTGTCTTCCAAGCAGAAATCAGTTATTTTATCATCCTTGATTCCGTTGGTTCTTGTACATTCAATGGCCTAGTATTTGTTTATAGCCAATAAGTGCTATAAAAGTGCGACCGTGCAATCGTGTTAGCTTTTCCATAGAGGTTTGTACGCAATGCGAAAATGTCATATAAAGTATGTGATCAGCCGGCTGATCGAACCCATGTTATAACACTCCATGCTATTTTGCCCTAAACCAGGCAAGCTACATATCAAGATAGGAGGATTGGTTATTTATGTTTGTCATACATTGTTGTCATTTTATGTAGAAATTAAATTTGCTTAGTTTGTCTATAGTACAAAGTAGCAAAGTTTCAATATCTTCGGTATAGTTGCTGATATATTTCGTAATTGATCGTTAAGTTGTAGATTCCATCCAATCAAGACCTGGTCAAATTAAAGTGCTCGTGGATGTCGATCCAAATACACCACCTAAGGCTGCAATACTAGTATTTGTGTAATTTTCTTTTTTTCCAGATGTAATCAATTGAAGTTTTCTACTTTTATATTTTTATATATTATATTCAATACATTGTATTAAGCCGTCAGATAAAATAAATAATTGTATATTTTGTAAGTAAAATATTGTTTTTTCAAGTTAAGTACTCTTCATTTCAAAGATTCATCGAACTAAAATCCATAATAAAATAATTTTACAATAATTTCTATCTTGAGGTTACTTTTTACCAAAAATGATAATAATATTAAGGCTCATTCACAGATTCAAGTTCATTATAAATGTATTAATCATAGAAAGTGATTTTTCAGCATTTGGATCTTCCTGCTTATATATAGCCTCTTCTTTGACTATTGGACAATATTTCTCGAGTGAGAAACGTCACATACTTTTGTCAGTTCAGAGTGCAGCAGGAGGCGTTGGAGGGATGGTGTATCCATTTATTTTGAAATATCTTAGGTAAAAGTTTGGAAATGCATTATACTTACGTACCCGGTTAAGGTAATATTTATGATACCATAAAATATAACTCTCCATATATTTTGGTGTTCCAATAGATAGACGATCCTTAACTGAATCAACTACTAAGTACCCGGACAAAAAGAAATCTAATATGCTAAATATCAACGATGAAATAACTTTACAGACACTACTATCATCAGAACCATCATTATATTTACAAATCACTTCTTTTCAGTGACACCTTTGGCCTTAAAGGATCGTTATTGCTTGTTGGTGGTATATACTTACAACTTTTACCGGCTGCTTTATTGTGGAGAGATGTTAGATTCCAAAATAAAAAAGTCGTAATGGTTGAATCTACAATTGAACAGGTCAGAAAGGACAAAGAATCAAGGGCAGATTCTAGTGAATGTTTAAGTGGAGAAAATGCTACTGACAATGCTGCAAAAAACGACGACTTATCTGAGCTAATAATTAGTCGTCGAGAAATCAGTCACGAAGTGGTCATTGCAAAGGAAGCAGAGGAAGCAGAGGAAGTTACTGCTTCTAATCGTCAAGAAACAGTTTTTAAAAACTTGAAACATTTAGCAAATAATTCGACTTTCGTTTTGTTTGCTGTTGGTTTGGCAATCGCTTACTCATCTTTAGGAATTTTATTCATTTTTGTCGTTGATCTTTTCCTAGACGCTGGTTTAAGTGAAGCTGACGCTACTTTGGGACTATTATTAGTTAATTTGTTCAGCATATTTGGTCGTCTGCTGCCTGGTCTTATCATGCAATCAAAGCACGTGCCAGTCTTGTCTGTTCCAATCTGCGCGTCCGTTTTATTGTCTGCTGTAATGGCGGGAATTGTAGTTGTGCAAGGGTTATCGGAACATTTGTTTCTGTTCAGTCTTGTTGGAATTCCGTACGGGGTGTTTGTGTCCGTATTTAGTGTCACAACATTGAAGATTGTTGGTATTGAGAGACTGTCAACTGCAATTGGCGTTCATTTTTCTTTAAATGGTGTCGGGAGTGCTTTGGCTGGACCTATCAGTGGTAAGCAATTATTTGTATTTGGTTGAAAAACATTTCAATAATGTTACCTTTCTTATGCAAACTGTATCATCTTTACACTTTACAGTGAAATGTTTCAACATGCTTTTAAGTATACCATTTAGATTGTTATTTGAAATGCGTAGCTTAGAACCTATACTAACTCCAATACAAAAAAGAAGATCTCATGACAATGAATCAGAAAGACAAAATTGTCTGTTATCTTGTATGCATAATTGTACCTCTCAACTACATTTGTACGCTTTTACCATTTTTTTCACACATAAGCCTTGTTTAAAAAAAATCTTTTACAAATGACATGCAGCTGATGTAATAAATATTATAGTGTGTTATATATTTCAGGGTCGCTGCGAGATTACACAAGCTCCTATACCTACCCGTTTTGGATTGCCTCCGGAGCCATTCTTATCGGTGGTATCTTTTTCACGTTCGCTTTGCAAATACGTAGAAAGAAAAATCGTGGTGTCACGGAAAGGACACCGCTGCTACAAAAGGTGAATTACAGGCTAGACAGCTCAACAATATTTTAGGATTGTATGAAGAATGAACATTTATTTAAGCATCTATAAACAGTCGTGTTGTTTCGAGGGTTTTTTCCCCTCCATTTTACAATTTTATTTATGTTTTTGATAACCTCTGTACATACTAATTGTATTGTTACCTTTTTCAAAAGTAGTTTATTGTGAAATATTAGTATTATTGGATTGTTGTCTTATTTGGTTATCTCTTCTTTGTATGATGATCTGTTTTCAATGTGTGTTTAATTAGAGAGCCCAAGCAGTGTTTGTGTGCTTGTGCAAAACATAGATAATTCCACCTTGGCCCCCGCCTCCCTCCCCCCCTCTCTCTCTCTCTCTCTCTCTCCTAAATTAGTATAGCTGAAAGTATCTCTACTATTCGCCACACAGAGAAACGTGTTCGTAAGATAACATTTAAAATACAATTGCTTAATTGGTTACTCTATGTTTATTTTCATCTTAGATGTAAATATAACAGAGTATCTCATTAGCTTTTCTTGTTTGGGAAAAACAAACTACATTGTATTATTTGTAACCATTTAGAAAATATCTCAACATCTTATGAATAAGAAGCATATGTAGCGCATTGTCATTCGTGTTTTAAACTTCAAATCTTTACAAAGGGGTATAGAAGTAATGCGCTGTCTTCTATTTGGTCAAATATACACATTTGAACCGAAGAATAATCTATTCAGAAATACTGTAGTTGCAAGACGCGATCAATGTGTGTTTGAAATGAAAAAAGTACCTTTCGTAAATGTGTGTTCTAAACAAACTAAATTTATAAAACCCTTGGACAACTTTAGAGAATAAATTTCATTGATATCGATCTAGTGGTAAAGTCTCCCAACAACATAGCCTGTTGGATGAGAAATGACACATTGTTCCCGTGAACAGTCTTGCGGTGCTACACACCAGTCACTTGAAGGAACCAGAGCGATGATTTGATAAAAGCTGGATTGCTTTGTTCCTCTCAAAGCAATACACACCTTTTAATACTATACACGTGCTTGAATGTAGTAATAACGCACGATACAGAACAATACTTTATTTTGTCAGTAAAACATAAGAACAAATGCAACATAAGCTGTCCATGAGCTTCTGAAAAGACTGAAAGAAGACATAAACAGACTGGCCTTAACTTATCAATTTCAATGCCTCTAAATGTCACACCTCCAAAACTAATCAACTGAAAGAAGTATAGTGTGCCTTACATTTGCATCATTTGTTGTTTCACCTAAATGTTGTGCCATTGCTGTCCTCAGTGACCTTAAACATTCAAGGTGGCGGCCAACCTAACCGACTCGTACATCTGGGAATAACAGGGATGTCTATGGGAAGAAGAACTCGTTTGGCACCGCCTCCTAAAAGTCTGCGAGTCTTCCTGAAAGTGCCGCAGACCAATGCAAACGGATACTAACCTTTTAGGGCAACTGATAACTGGAACAACAAAGTGATTGGAATCAAACAATGGACTGTTAACTGGAACAACATTGGTGCTTTATAAAAATTGTCAATGCACATTGTTTTAAAAGAAAAACAAAAAAATAAAAATAAGGCTGGCTTGTCTTAGAAGATCAGTAGCTGGGCCTAACAGAAAAGCATTTGTTTCATTGCAACTGTTTCACTGTTTGTTATTTACTTATTCAATGATTTGTCTGTCAAGACATTCAAAAAGACATGTAATTGACCATTTGATTTTTGCATATACAAACATACAAAAAAAATTGAACTCTAATTGTGACCTTGACCTTTGGGTAGGGACATAGTCTTGACGTGCTGGACATCTGTGCAAGTTATTTTAAAATCCTTCAATACATGACAAAGTTACATTCCGGACAGGGTTGCACTGAATACCGGAATCGACTTTTTACCAGAATCTACCAAAATCGGTCTTCGATTACCGAAATCTACTTAACACAGTCGTTATATTTACTTTATTGTATAACATATATATAAATATGATAGAATTTTTATATTTGACTGGTATGCAAAGTTTTAGAAAATAATATTAGACAAACATGACTTTGGTATTTTGTATCAAGTTGTTATTATGTTACGATTCGGTGTTGATAAGATTTGCGAACATGTACGAATCACACTAACACCTTTCATACAAACATCTATAGTTGATGGAGCATAATTATAATGAACGAGTACATATGTGAAAAAATAAATCAATGAAATGATATTTTTTACCAGTCATAAGCTAATACAGCATCGGGAGGGAAAGGAATAGAAAAGTGTTTTATTCTTTAAAATTTAATCACAAGAAATACAATTTCAATGAAACAGATACCATATAACACATCATACACAGCAATCATCAATAGATAGTAAGCTCTGTATCAGATACAAACATATAGGTACATGTATGCTTGACTATTCGAAGTGGTTGCCACACAAGGGGGTGTGGAGATTTGAAGAGAAATTGTAATTATATTTATGCTAAGTGTCACAAAGATTTGAACTGAAGTTGCAAACATAATTAAAACAAGAAAACAAATATCCCTTTGTCGAGATGAAAAAAGAAAGATTAGCATTCAATCTTACTGGAACATATTAAAGTATAAAAACACATTATTGAGTACCAATTTTAGTTACGTATAGATGTACCATTAGATTGGACCCAACCTTAATTCAAACACTTAAAAAGTTTCTGGGAGTTTTTCATCTGATCCACTTAATACCGTGGGATTTAAATACAAATGCAAAAATACAGCAAATTGCTATAAATATTTTGCTAGTCACCGTGAAACATTACTTTGCTTGGTAAATAACATTAGCATGACCATTAAATTTTAAGCGTACATTAATGTCTTTCTGTAGTAAGCATTTGAACTATTGAAAAAAACTGAAACAGGAAAAAAAAGTTCAATGATTTTGTTGCGGAAACGGCAAACTCTATTGTGTTAGACAAGTAGTTGCAAGTGTATCTGAAAATCAGGGAAGAGAGTTAAGCATTTTCACTCCAAACTTAAGTTGGAAATCACTCTTAAAATTAATTGTAAAATTAATTATACATTCATGTAATATCGTATATAAAGACATATTAAGAGGTTCAAGATGACCACCTCGCCTCATTTGCGTCAACCTTGAACTCTAACAACAGGAGAATGTTAATGTTAACCATACATATTGTTCTTGGAGCACTATGGATACAAAATAATTTGTAGCTCTTAATATATATTAGCTCTTAATATATATGACCAAGAAAAATGTCTTACCGCCGAAAATGACCGATGCGTGTACGAAATACATTCCTAACGAAAACTTAATCGAAAGTACATGCTAGACATGTAGCGCAGTATTTTTTTTCCCATGATATTGCAAAAAATAAGACTCTCTTTCTGGCAATGCTGTCTAGTTAAGAAGCGACAAAAATATGAAAGAAAGGTAAATAAAGAAAATTAATTATTCTATATTAAAGCGAAACTGGGACATTGCGAGTCAAATATCATAAATTATATCATACGTATTATATATATGTTATACAATTAAGTAAATAGAACGACTGTATTTAGTAGTTTCCGGTAATCGAAAATTGATTTTGGTAGATTCCGGTAAGAAAGTCAATTCCGGTATTCAGCGTAACCGGTCCTGACACGAATGTGTGCATATATAAACGATCCCATTACCTTTAAATTCTGTGACCTTGACCTTTGAGGCAGGGACGTGGGTCTTGCATGCGGCACATCGTCTTCATGTGCTGAACATTTGTGCAAAGTTATTTTAAAATCCTTCGATGCATGACAAAAGTACAGCCCGGACACGAAAAAAAATAAGGATGGACACATGTGGACGAACAGACGGTGCGAATTTAATATTACCCAGGGGCGGATCCAGGATTTGGTCTTGGTGGGGGGGGGCGTAACTTTTTTGCCACTTGTTGGTTCTGCTCAAGCCTTATAAGACGGCAATTATGACTGTGTTTTATTCTTTGTTTTTAAGTAATCGAACACTAAATAGCGGTGGAGCGAGCGAGTGTATAATTAACATGTATAATTGAATGGCAATGGACAATGTCAGGGCCGTAGCCAGAGGTAAAAAAATAGGGAGGCACTTTCTAGGGGGGTTCGGGGGCATGCTCCCCCGAAAATTTTTTTTCCGAGGGTGCCATTTCGTGCATTTTCCTGCATTTCAAACGTGTTTTTGATACTTTTAAGATACCGATTTCGGAAACAGAAAATATAAATTTATATACTCCGATATTTATGTAAGGTTGGGGAATTTTAGGGCGGGCGCGCGCCGGGTGCGCCCCCCCCCCGGATTCGCTAGTGTTACCAGCTCTGGTGGACATAAAAATACTGGCAAGTGCATTCATCAGCCACCGAAGAGATATGGCCATGATAAGGCTTACTCTGCAAAGCTCGAAGCACCTTATTTTGCCAAGTAGATATCAAAATAAAACGAGTTATATAATTTAACAGATATACTTTGGTTGTTAACGAATCAGTGTGGGAATTCTGTGACATCTCACTATGTGGTTTTAGTATCTTGATTATACATCTCCAGTAACTTTTCCTAGATGCAATCAATTTACAGCTATGATGCAATTCAATCATGTTTCCAGAGAAACGATTTTGGTAAGTATTTATTATCAAACTTTAATGGGAGTTGAAAGTGAAATTTGGAAATCTCAAGATCAAGAATTTGCATTATAAACACATTTCACTAATGGCAAACTTGCTTAGTGAAATATGAATGGTAATTAAAGAATGATGCACGATAGTCACGACTCACAACACACCATAAAACTTTCGATCATGTGACTGAACCATGACAGAAACATTTAGATATAACCGCCTCATTCGACACCAGTACTGGTTTTTCCAGAAAGGGGACTCGAGAGTGGCTCGATAAGCTTCAAGCTTTCTTCACAATGGAGCTAGAATAAGTTATTCTTGCATACCAGATGGGGATATCTGCAGTTTTAACCAGTGCTGGAAAATCTCATCTTACACCCCCCCGTGTAAGACGACTTACGTGCTTACTTGTGACGTAACGTTATAAACAATGTGACGTCACGTTATAAACAATGTGACATCACTTTCCCATACATAACATCTAAAGAATGTTTGTTTTTATATCAAAATGCATCATTTCGTTAAGTTTGTTTTTAAATATCTTTTTCAAAGTGCAAGACGGTATGCAAGAAAAAGTTTCTTCAATGAGATGCTTGGTTCAGATGGAAATATCCGTCACTGAGGGCAACTGTTTCACGGGAACTCGGCAGAGCCTCGTTCCCGCCAAAACAGTTACCCTCAGTGACGGATATTTCTATCTGAACCTCGTGCTCATATAAGAAACTAATAGTATAAACTAAATGCCTCATTGTTTTTACATATAATTGTAGAGTAGTTGGGACCCAAACACTACACTTTTAGTTAGTTAATACGAATTTATTTTAGTTCAATTATGAAAAAAGCTTCCTAACTAAATGTAACCCTCTCAAACACTCATTCAAGATGTAATCACATTCACGAGAGAGAGGCAGAGAGTTTTTCATCACTGCTACCCATTTACAGCTGGGTGGACCGAGGCACATTAGCATCAGTGTCTTTGCCCAAGGACATACCTCATGCTCTGGTTGGGATTCGAACCCGTAACCTCCTGTTCCATATGCGAACACCCCAACCACTGAGCTATCTAGGCCCACTTTTAGTTAAAATAGCCTACTGACTATATATCAGGAAGCAAGTAAACAACAGCACTGTTTGGATCCCAGCTACGCTACCATCACCTATGATTGTTTGTTGTGAAACTGAAGACAGTATTTAAGACTATGTAAAAGACAACAGAACACCAGAAGTATTGGTAAAATGGAAATAAATATTTATTTCAAACAGACACACATTTGTTTTCACTGAAACTTTCAAAACTCCCAGATGGTTTCCATGTTAAACAACATTTTATTGTAATCATCCGTGTTCTTTATATTCTTTTAAAAATAACAACTAAAGATAATTTACTATACGTGCTGAACATATCCACATAGAACTGCCTGTACAATAACTCTAATATTTGCTGTCACTCTTGCTTTTTTGAGAGTCTAAGAAATTGAAAATGGCAGCATAACTAATATACATGTACATGTATGTAAGTTGTGCAAATAATAAAAGGGAGATTACTCCAGTGTTCTATAAAACAAAATAGGTTATATTTAATGTGGTAATGGCTAGACTATTATCAGGAAATTAAACTAAAAATTAGTGTTTTAAGACATACTAAGCAAGTGTTTTTCTTTTCTTTCATAGTAACTAAATGATGTGCTTTCCTTCAAAATCACTCCTTGTTTAAAAGAATTTTTCCAATCTCAATAAATGCACATATCTATATGCAATATTGTAAAATAACCCAAAATCTGCCCGTGTTCTGCAATTGTGTGGTCTGTAATCTTCCAAAAGTTGAACCTGACCTTCCAGCTTTATCCCAGGTGTTTCCAGATAAAATGATGGAGCAGTGATAGGTACCTGAATTATCACTTAACACACAGGATAATAAATATCAGAGTTAACTGTCACTACAAGTTTTATAAACAATGGATAACATCACAGACTGCTCATTTCTCCTCACACCATTCATTCTCCTTGCGGACCTGAAAACAATAAATTTAATTAACGGACTTAATATTTATGCAATTTACTCTTTTGACTCCTTTTTCTTACACAACAATAATGTGTTCTGTATGGAAAAGTAACCACGTAGTCAAACCACTGACCAGTCCGAGGCTAGGTCTCACACTTATTCTAGGCAGTTTATCAATTTTGGGGTCAATCTTTATTAAAGTTTTATACTAATTTCTACATACATAATTACCTGTCATAAACCTAGTTCACTACTATATGGCAGATTGATTACTGTGAAAAATAGAAGAGTTGCAACTCCCAAAATATCTGTGTAAGTCCCCTTTAGCGTAACTGGACATTAATTTATTCACCAAAGCATCACTGGGCATAAGACAAATAGAGGAAAGTGATCACTACAGCTTATTAAGCCGCCATTAATCGCCTATGAGCTATTGATTTAATTAAAGAAAAGAACTGACAACTGTAAACTGAAACTAACCTGTTCTTCTTCAGCTGGAGTGAAGTCATTTTTGATATTAAATGTTTTCCTAATCTCCTCAGGTGACTTTCCCTTGATCATGTTGGCAACAGTTTTACAGGTTACATCTAACAAACCCTTGATGTCAAGATAATTAGCTGCCTGAAAATGAAGTCATTATGAATTTTACATTTTTCTTTGGCATAGATGACAATAGTACAGTACTTTTAGCAACATTGTATTATTTCTTGGCCAAAAACCTATAAATAAATTAATTTAAAAACACGCAATCCAATGAATAGAAATACCCTGCTGATCTGGTCAAATTCTTACGCTGGCTTCAAAGGATATCTAAATAATATCCATAGAGGTTATACAAGGGTAAACAGCATAATCTAACTGGGGATGACTTGGCCCCTGATTTCTTAAAAGTGATAATCTTCATTTACAGGAATTATGGTAAATAGTCATTACGTTACTTAATATAATTTGAACAACCACTGTAATTAAACACAAATCTGGATGTTGCTGTATAGAATGTATAAGAACTGTAACTAATATACCACAAACAATCTGGCCAACCCTTTACAATTTGTATATCTCCTATTAATGGCCCTTCAACTCCCCTTTTTATAGACAAAAAAATCCTTTAGCAAGATCACACCAAACTTGAGCGAGAAGGCAAAAACTTACAAGGATAAGTTCAAACAGTGTTCCCTGATCAACTTTGAGAAATTCAGCATCCCAGGAACAGATATCATCTGTTCTTTTCTCCTTGTTCTCATCATCTTCTGGCGGGGGTGGATCGTCCTTGTGGTAAGTGCACCATTGTATTACCTGTCAAAACAGAAAACACATACAGCTTCAAATTCAAAGTAATTATGGAACATTTACATTCACATAAGCTTTATAATACTAAACTTCCTAAACTAGCAAATAGACTTAAAATGTGGACATAACCCAGATTGCTCAAGGAGGGACATAAATTAACTTTGAAATGCCATTAGCCAGCCAGGCCAATAAGCCCAGAGTTAAATTGTCATTTAGCATACATGCCATATATCAAAGCATTTCAACTTCATTGTCCATAATTACTACCGCAAAGTAACCAACCATGGCCAGGCGATTTTCTTGAAAAATGCCCTCAAATGTCCTTTGCCAATTCCACTCATCAGTGGTGACTTAAAATTATTTCCCTGTCAACAAAAACTGATTAATAGAATGTAGCAAAGAGTGCAGACTGATTGAAATGTACAGACACACTGACTGATCACGGTCTACACTCGCAAGAAATGCAGAAAAATCTAAAGCAAGGCACTTTAGAACTTCTGTATTACTTATATATATTGATGAAATTTGGAAATGCATGCATTCAGGAGATCTAGGGTACATGGTACCAGGTACCTATATCACCATTTATATTGTGCCACTACTAGTCTTTCTTTAGAACTAGAATCAAATCCTTCCTATTTATACATAAATCTGCTTTAGAAAGTCTGTATTCACCTTCTTTAATATAGCTGCATTAACATTTGGGAGAGGTACGGCTTCTTCTTCGTCTTCATCCATACCCAGATCTGTAAGGTAGAATGTTTGGCAGTGTGGTAAAACAATAAATAATGAGTTTGTAATAGGCCGTATATATATACAACAGGTTGTTATAACTAAGTAACTGATAATTTCTGCACTTACAAAAAGTTGGCAAGAGAGTAAAATAAAAAATGTACCAGTCTGAGTCCTTCAAACAAATATTGTGTAAAGTTTTCATCAGAAAAATTCTGTCTGCTACTTCAAGTCCTTCAAAATTATTTAAATCAGCTTGATCTAAAAATTATGAAAAGTGGAAATTTAAATAGCTGTGTACTGCAGACATGAATACTTAACTAGGTGTCAAGAGACACAGTAATCATTAAACGATTGGCTACATTCTCTCTATTAAAATACTGTACCTTCCAGCATAGTTTTTATTGTGACAGACTGCTTTGCTATCTCCACATCTACCTCAAATACCTCTCCATCTGAACTCTGCAGCTTTATGTTAGGCATCTGTAAAAGAAAAAACAAGTTATATTAAAATTAGTTACTTACACAATTTATAAATCAGAAGAGTACTACAGTACTATACATGCTTTTCTGAAGGATAGTCCGTGGCAAGTGGGGACAGGTGTGTGTATGTGGCCAAAAGAGAATGAAATACCTGTGTAAATGCAGATTTCAAAATATAATTGCATATAGAAATTCAGGTCAATTCTACTGGTTAACTGAATGATGACTTACTTGAAATGAAATGGTAAGGGAACCACATGTAACAAGTTTGCCATTATTAAGTACCAAAGTGTAAAATTTTGTGCCAAAATGTACTTGAACAAAAACATTTGCCAAATTGGGTATAAAAACACTCATGATGATGCAGATCATGGAGCATATATTCCTTCACATTTTCTGGTCAAACAAGCAATCTCTTGTCTCAAAATCTGTCGATTTCAGTGAGAGATTGACATAATGTTTGAGCCCGTCTGGTTTCTATTCTGTCACAGCTTCAACCTGGATAGATTGAACCTCCCTAAACTTCACATATAGAAAGTATTCATAGGCACATGGTGGTATTCTTGGCTACACACATCCAGGTACTGATCAAATTATTTTTATTCCGGAAAGGTGATTTACTGATTCCTAGACTTTCATCACTGGTCTGTATGCATCTTAAAAGTATGAAATTTTCAAAATTCAGGAAGAAAAAAGCAAGATGATTGTCTTCCATTAGCCGATAATCACATTTACAATTGAATTAATCATAATTTCATGCTGTTCAAAGCTTTTTGTTTCGTTTTTAATCGATTGAAACTACGGTAATAGATAGGGCCCAAAATGTGCACTTCTTAAATTACCATTCAATACCTTTGCCATACAGTAACGACCAAGTTTTCATTGGAATTACGAAGAAATGAACGCGGTCTATTTATTTACTGGTCAGTATGATCTCACAGCAAAGCAGAGAATGTACAATTATCCTTCATGTCAAGATTCTCCCTGACTATATGCCGTGAGTATCTGACGTGAATATACACCAAACGACCCACAAGTTGGCACTACTTTCGGACAAAGTTCAGGACCCTGAAATCCAAAATCTCACGTGATAGAATGCCTACTAATGTGAACCCAAACATACCTTTGTCTTCTATCAAGTATGATATGGTTTATTGAAGTCAAGGCTTAAATTGAGAAAAAATAGTCATGACTCGCTTTCTTGTTGTTTAGGTGTCCGCCATTTTGTTGGCAAGTAATCACAGGTTTTGCTATTCATGATCCAAATTGCGTAGGAAAAGTAAAGAATTCGAAAATAGAAGAATATGATTACGGGATATTAAAGTTCTAACAGAATGAGTGAAAGAAGATATAAAACGGTCTATACATTTTCCCTTTATACCTTTAAAAGTTTAAGAAATAATCTGAGACTTCTGCACAAGTAGCGCTACCTATCGTGTTATAAGGGAGAAAACTCTAACAACTCAATCTAACTCAAAGAAATTTAAACACCAAAAAATCGGTTGGTATAAACAACGAAATGAAGATTTCACGCTAAAATGAAGATTTCACGACGAAATGAAGATTTCTGGGCGAAATGGGGATGTAATTCATTAATTATAAATGTATGTTTGGTTTTTATTATTTCTACTAACTTTTATAATAAGAAGATACTTTCATGCAAAATTTCAGAAAGAAAAATTAATTTTTGAAGATTTTGTGATAAATTTTCTACTTTCATAATGCGTTTTCCTAGGGCGAAATGAAGATTTCTGGACGAAATGGAGATATAATTCATTTATCTCCAATGTATTTTTTTATTTAAATGTTCCTACTTAATCTAATAACAATAAGACACTTTCAAGCAAAATTTCAGAAAGAAAAAAATATTTATAAAGATTTTATGATACATTTTCTACTTTCATAATGCGTTTTCCCTGGGAGAATTGAAGATTTCTGTACGAAATGGAGATAAAATTCATTTTTTCAAAATGTTTTTTTTTTTAATTTAATGTTCGTACTAACTGTAGTTGCAATTAGACTCGTTCACGCAAACGTTCAGACAGAAAAGTACACTTTTAAAGATTTTATGATAAACTTTTTATTTTCATGATGCGTTTTCCCAGGGCGAAATGAAGATTTCTAGGCGAAATGGAGATATATTTGCTTTATTACAAATGTTTTTTTTTGTCTAAATTTCTTTCTACTAACTTGTATAACTACAATGTATAAGACACGTTCATGCAAAAATTAAGAAAGAAAAGTACCGGTACATTTAAAACATTTTATGATACATTTGTGTTCTACCTAGACGAAATGGAGATATTTCGCCATCGAAATGGAAATATTATTCATTCTTATTTTAGTCTTATTATTTAAATACTAATTTTATTTAAAGACATTAGTTTACTTCATAAATATTTATAATCATGTATATTCAGTCGAGACAAAATAAAATATATCGTAAAGACCTGTGTCACCAAATTAATTGACTTTAATTGGTCCTGTGAGTCTTTAATCACATTATCAGGAGCGTTTGATCACTTGATTGGATTATCATACGCTTGTCATTGGATTATCACACCTTTTGTACCACACACAAGTTTTTTTTATCATTTGAATAACATGCAGGCTGTTAGTAGTGTACATCCTATCATAAGATAGGGAATATTTAAAGAATATAAACACACTAATGTACGATGATAAATAATCTTTTCTTTTTTAAATTTTGCATAAACGTGTCTTCTTGTTATTACATTTAGAAAGAACATCTAAATAAAAAATATATTTTAAATAAATGAATTGTATCTCCATTTTGCCTAGAAATCTTCATTTCGCCCTGGGAAAACGCATTATGAAAATAGAAAATTTATCATATCTTTAAGATTATTTTTTCTTTCTGAAATTTTGCTTGAAAGTGTCTTATTGTTATTAGATTTAGTAGGAACATCTTAAACAAAAATTACATTTTTAATAAGGCAGTGGCTAGAGTTACGGTACCGTAACTCTAGCCTCCGAGTCTAGAGTTACGGAAGTTCCGTATCTCTAGAAAATCCTATGAGGACTGGCTAGAGTTACGGAAGTTTATAAAGGCATATGTATATTGCTTTAAATATGCATAGTAATATATTGTAAACTTAACTATTTCACCAGTAATAGTGTATCAACCGATACGTCGGCAAATGCAGAGACATTGTAGCCGCCATTTTGGTTTTACATAATACATTGGCGGAAATATCGTTGTTATCTCCGTCTTTACTTGAGCGACAATTATATCACATTTTGTGCAAAGCATGATAGAAGTTAAGTAAAATATGCTGTTGACATATGTTGTTTTTGTATTTAATTGTAGAAGGCACTCAAATCGTGACCAAAAAAAGGAATGATTTTAATTGTGATCGAATGTACTGCAGCTGTTAAATTTAAAAATAAATCTGAATTTCGTTTTTTTTACGTTTTTCGTGCTCTTAGAATTCCAATATTGTTCTTTTCTTGATCTTACTATTGTTTTATTAACGTTGTTTGTAAACAGAACACGTAACTATGTGCAAGAGTATACAGCATGACAATGATAGTTCCGATATTAGCAACAAGTATAACCAAAATGGCGCCTGTGAAATTGTCGTATATACAACAGATCAGTTTATTCACGAATAGTTGTAAAATATGTAAGTTTACAACACATTATCATGCATATATTAAAGCAATATAGATACCTTTATAAGCTTCCGTAACTCTAGCCTTTCCTCATAGGGTTTTGCAAGAGATACGGAACTTCCGTAACTCTAGACTCGGAGGCTAGAGTTACGGTACCTTGTAATAAATGAATTATATCTCCATTTCGCCCAGAAATGTTCATTTCGCCCAGGGAAAACGCATTATGAAACAGTAGAAAAATTATCATAAAATCTGTATAAATATGTTTTTCTTTCTGAATATTTGCGTGAATGTGTCTTATTGTTATTAACTTTAAAAGAAATATTTAAATAAAAGATACATTTGTAATAAATGAATTATATATCCATTTCGCCCAGAAATCTTCATTTCGCCATGGGAAAACGCATTATGAAAATAGAAAATTTATCATATTTTTAAAATTATTTTTTCTTTCTGAAATTTTACTTGAAAGTGTCTTATTGTTATTAGATTTAGTAGGAACATCTTAAACAAAAATTACATTTGTAATCAAGTAATTGTATCTCCATTTTGCCTAGAAATCTCCATTTCGCCCAGGGAAAACGCATTATGAAAGTAGAAAATTTATCATAAAATCTGTATAAATATTTTTTCTTTCTGAAATTTTGACTGAACGTGTCTTATTGTTATTTAATTTAGTAGGAACAAACACATTTGTAATAAATGAATTATATCTGCATTTCGCCCAGAAATCTTCATTTCGCCAAGGGAAAACGCATTATGAAAGTAGGAAATTTATCATAAAATCTGTATAAATATTTTTTTCTTTCTGAAATTTTGACTGAACGTGTCTTATTGTTATTTAATTTAGTAGGAACATTTAAATAAAAGAACACATTTGTAATAAATGAATTATATCTGCATTTCGCCCAGAAATCTTTTTTTCGCCCTGGGAAAACGCATTATGAAAGTAGGAAATTTATCATTAAATCTTCAAAAAAATCAATCTTTTTACCAAACTAAGTCATATTTTGTTTGGACTATTTTCGATTTTTTCTAGGTGTAAGAAGATTTTAGAAGCTAAACTTTTTTAATTTCACATGAGATGCTTGGCAGTAATTTTCATTATTTCCTCTTCTCAAATTTGAATGCCTAATCTGGGTCCTAATATGAGTCTATATCAGGTTCCGTATATTACATGTAATGTGGAGGGGTTGAATTCCATATCCCGGGCCACTCCAACTTTTCAAGAATCTTAATATCATTTTGAAGTGTAGTTGACTGGCTGGCTGATGTAAGTGCCAGATAAATAGCTGTGTCATCAGCAAATAGGCGGACTTTAGAATTTATATAATGTGGGAGGTCATTGTCCTGAAAAGAGAAGGGGACCAAGCACTGACCCCTTTGGGACTCCAAAGGACACAGGGATGGCTTCTGAGCGCGTGTCATTTAGAACGACTGATTGTAAGTGATCATCCAGAAAGCTTTTAATCCATCTTAATGTTTGACCCCTTACTCCATAATTATGCATTATGAGCAAGACTTTCTCATAACTGACCTTATCAAAAGCTTTACTGAAATCGAGTAGGATAAGTATCGAATGCGGGATGGTGTTTTTGCCACTGACCGTTCCAAGGCGGTGCCCCACTGTGTTCCTTTAATTGTTCGTTTTGTCCTCGTGTGTTTGCTTTGTAATCTAGTGTGTGTTGGTGGTGTATATGTGTGTGTGTACATGATTGTGTGTGTGTTTCGTGTGTGTGTGCGTGTGTGTGTGTGTGTGTGTGTTGGTGGTGTGCACTTCTGGGTGCTGTGGGGTTCGTTTTGGGGAGGCTGCGTTTTTGGTACGTGGCATTCCCTGTTTGATATTATTTTTGTTTTTTTGGGACATGCCACTTGCTAATTGATACTTCCTTATTGATACTTGCTTATTGCCACTTGCTTATTGCTAATTGCTTATTGCCACTTGCTAATTGCTACTCGTTACTTGCTACTTGCTAATTACCACTTGCTTATTGCTAGTTGCGGTTTGGGAAATGTCACTTGCTAATTGCCACTTGCTTATTGCTAATTGCGGGTTGGGACATGCTACTTGCTTATTGCTACTTGCTAATTGCCACTTGCTTATTGCTAAATGCAGGTTTGGACATGTCATTTGCTAATTGCTACTTGCTACTTGCTTATTGCGGGTTTGGACATGTCACTTGCTAATTGACACATGGTAATTGGCACTTGCTAGTTGCCACTTGCTTTTCGCCACGTTTTAGCATCTGAAAGATTGTTAAGACTTCAGCTGCAAGATTATTTATATTAAATATATTTTCAGTATGAAACTTTATTAATGATTCATTATGAATTTATAATCTATACATATACCCTCGTAGATGTCTTGTTTACTTATAATAGTAACACCGGACTCATGTTCGATCTTCACGAACATGAATCAGATCACGCGTTTTGAAATTGTATAAATTAAAAGCTTTAATGTGATTGAATTTAATAATTTTTGGTATGCACGTTCCATTTTAAAGGTCCATTACTAAGACAAAATCGATTTTTCGTTTAAATCTGGAATTGTAACAGGGACGTACAGTTTGAAACTGGCTTCTAAAACTTTACAATAGCCGTGGAGTATTGCTGCGGCAGAAAAACAAGTGAATGTTTTTGTATATCCTTAGATTGACCTGGGTGGTTTTTTGCCCTACTTTTACTTTATGGTATATGTTGTTAACAGTCAGAGATATACGTTGCACATCATTGGAAGTAAAGTTCTTTCAACTATAATTTAATGCTTATCAATGTACAACCTATTTACAGCCTCTCTCTATGAGACTTATGGAAAATAACAAAGATATTTGAAAAGGCAAACTATAATTCATCAGTTCTTTTGTTAAACTCAAATTTTCAACACAATATGGTCACATTTGACGCTGTATGTCATACTTACCTTCTGAGAAGACGCCCGTTACAATTACAGATTAAAGGAAAGGCGATTTGGTATTAGTAATGGACCTTTCATCAAAATCTTAATATTTTACTTTAATTAAATAATAATTGCTAATGTTCGTTATTTCTTAGTCATGTTCGGTAGTCATACCGATAAGCAATTGGCAACTAGCAATAAGCTATAAGCAAAAGGCAATAAGCAATTGGCAACTAGCAAGTGGCAAATAGCAATTGGATTGTTCAAACTAGCAATTAGCAATAAGGAAGTGGCAGTTAGCAAGTGGCATGTCCCAAGTAGCAGTTAGCAATAAGCAAGTGACAAATAACAAGCGGCATGTCCCAATTAGCAATAAGCAATACCCAAGTGGCAAATAACAAGTGTCATGTCCCAGCTAGCAATAAGCAACTGGCAAGTGGCAAGTCGCAAGTGGCAATTGGCATGTCGCAATTAGCAATAAGCAAGTAGCAAGGTGGCATGCCCAAACCTGCAGTTAGCAATAAGCAAATAGCAATTAGCACTTGGAGGCAATTAGCAAGTGGCATCTCCAAACCTGCAATTAGCAATGATCAAATAGTAATTAGCAAGTGGCAATTAGCAAGTGGCATGTCCCAACCCACATTCCATAGGATAAGATCAACTTGTTTCTTATTGTATGCCGATGTGTCCAAATCAGTGCCAATCATAACAAGTTGAGTTACACATGACCTCTTTTCTCTAAAACCATGCTGTAAGTGATAGAGCACATCATGGTTTGTGGTGTGATTATCAATAGATGAGGAAACAATGTGTTCTAAGACCTTACATACATGTTAGGGAAATGGGTCTATAGTTTGCTGGGTTTGACCTGTCACCTTTCTTATAGATAGGGACAATGTTTGCTGTCTTCCATTGAGAGGGGAGAGCTCTGTCTTGAAGAGACTTTTGTTAAATAACCTGGAGGGTGTGACAGTGTCTTTAGCACAATGGGTTTCAGCTGGTCAGGCCACAAGCTTTGTAGGGATTAAGCCTGTTTAGGAGTTTTTCAATACCTCTGGTGCTAATTTCTATGTTAGGCATGTTTGATATATGATGACCTGATTCAGTATGTTGTGTACCATAACTCCTTTGTGATTCATTTAGTTTGATCTTACATAGGTAAGTGGTGACTTTTGACTAAAAATTGACTAATTATTATTAAAACTGAGACTGATTATTTAAAGATGTTGTTGTGTCGCCCTTTCGGAGAAAAGGCGATACATAGGGATCGCTTTGTCCGGCTGTCCGTCGGTCCGTCCGTCACACAAACTTAACGTTGGCTATAACTTTGCCATTTCTTAAGATTTCTTTATCAAACTTTACAATTGTATTGCTTATGACAAAAGGGTCATGATGCCGCCAAATTCAGTAGGTCAAGGTCATATTTGACAGAGTTATGCCCCTTTTTGTACTTGGATTTTGTCACGAAAACTTAACGTTGGCTATAACTTTGCCATTTCTTAAGATTTCTTCATCTAACTTTCAAATTGCATTGCTTATGACATAAGGGTCGTGATGCTGCCAAATTTTGAAGGTCAAGGTCATATTTGACAGAGTTATGCCCTTTTTTATACTTAGATTTTTACTATAACTTTGCCATTTCTTAAGATTATTTGATCAAACTTTCAATTGTATTGCTTATGTCAAAAGGGTTGTGATGCCGCCAAATTGTGTAGGTCAAGGTCATATTTGACAGAGTTATGCCCCTTTTTGTACTTAGATTTTGTCTTCAAAACTTAATGTTGGCTATAACTGCCATTCCTTAAGATTTCTTGATCAAACTTTCAAATTGTATTGCTAATGACATAAGCGTCATGATGCCGCCAAATATTGTTGGTCAAGGTCATATTTGACAGAGTTATGCTCCTTTTTATGCCCCCGAAGGGTGGCATATTAAAATCGCACCGTCCGTCTGTCCGTCTGTCCGTCCGTCCGTACGTCACACAAACTTAACGTTGGCTATAACTTTGCCATTTCTTAAGATTTCTTTATCAAACTTTACAATTGTATTGCTTATGACAAAAGGGTCATGATGCCGCCAAATTCAGTAGGTCAAGGTCATATTTGACAGAGTTATGCCCCTTTTTGTACTTGGATTTTGTCACGAAAACTTAACGTTGGCTATAACTTTTCCATTTCTTAAGATTTCTTCATCTAACTTTCAAATTGCATTGCTTATGACATAAGGGTCGTGATGCTGCCAAATTTTGAAGGTCAAGGTCATATTTGACAGAGTTATGCCCTTTTTTATACTTAGATTTTTACTATAACTTTGCCATTTCTTAAGATTATTTGATCAAACTTTCAAATTGTATTGCTTATGTCAAAAGGGTTGTGATGCCGCCAAATTGTGTAGGTCAAGGTCATATTTGACAGAGTTATGCCCCTTTTTGTACTTAGATTTTGTCTTCAAAACTTAATGTTGGCTATAACTGCCATTCCTTAAGATTTCTTGATCAAACTTTCAAATTGTATTGCTAATGACATAAGCGTCATGATGCCGCCAAATATTGTTGGTCAAGGTCATATTTGACAGAGTTATGCTCCTTTTTATGCCCCCGAAGGGTGGCATATTAAAATCGCACCGTCCGTCTGTCCGTCCGTCCGTACGTCTGTGCGTCCCCACTTACAAATTCGTGTCCGGACTGTAACTCTGTCATGCATTGAAGGATTTTAAAAAAACTTGACACACATGTCTAGCACATCAAGACGACGTGTCGCGTGCAAGACCCACATCCCTACCTCAAAGGTGAAGGTCACACTTGGAGTATGAAGGTTATGGAATCCTCTATATATGCACACATTCGTGTCCGGACTGTAACTTTGTCATGCATTGAAGGATTTTAAAATAACTTGGCACAAATGTCTAGCACATTAAGACGATGTGTCGCGTGCAAGACCCACGTCCCTAGCTCAAAGGTCAAGGTCATACTTAGAGTTTGAAGGTAATGGATTCCTCTATATATGCATCTATGCACACATTCGTGTCCGGACTGTAATTTTGTCATGCATTGAAGGATTTTAAAATAACTTAGCTAAATGTCTAGCACATCAAGAGGACGTGTCGCGTGCAAGACCCACGTCCCTTGCTCAAAGGTCAAGGTCATACTTAGAGTTCGAAGGTAATGGATTCCTTTATATATGCATATATGCACACATTCGTGTCCGGATTGTATCTTTGTCATGCATTGAAAGATTTTAAAATAACTTGGCACAAATGTCTAGCACAATAAGACGATGTGTCGCGTACAAGACCCCTGTCCCTAGCTCAAAGGCCAAGGTCACACTTAGAGTTTGAAGGTAATGGATTCCTCTATATATGCATATATGCACACATTTGTGTCCGGCCTGTAACTTTGTCATGCATTGAAGGATTTTAAAATAATTTGGCACAAATGTCTAGCACATCAAGATGACGTGTCGCGTGCAAGACCCACATCCCTACCACAAAGGTCAAGGTCACACTTAGAGTTTATAGGTAATGGAATCCTGTATATGTGCATACATTTGTGTCCGGACTATAACTTTATCATGCTTTGAAGAATTTTACAATAACTTGGCACAAATGTCTAGCACATCAAGCGGATGTGTTGCGTGCAAGACCCAAGTCCCTACCTCAAAGGTCAAGGTCACACTTAGTGTTTAAAGTAATGGAATACTGTATGCATGGTTACTCTGTCATGCATGGAAGGATTTTAAAATTACATAGCACATTTATTGAGCACATGGAGAGGACACAGACTGTGAGGCATCTCTTTCGGGGGCATTCGTCGCTTGTGAGGGACAGCTCTTGTTTTATTTAGATTTTGTCACCAAATTATTGGTTATTCTGACAAAGCGTAAGAGGGCGTCACAAATGTTCTACTGAACACCAATTTAGTTTTTGATATGTCATCATTGTAAAGTTTGTTTTGGGATTGTAGGGGTGGCAGGGATGTAGAATCTTACTTTGAATGTTGTGCATTGTACAAGGGCCAGAATTTCTGGCCAAAAGAGTTAACATTTCAATGCAATTATTACAGTCTACTAAAAGTATCACAATTTTTCTCCAACTTTACTTAGCTGGGTTTATAAGGTCTGAGACTTTAAGCCCTGAATGGGCGTCTACAGCAGACCCTAGCCATTTCTCCCATAATGCTGTTAAACATGAATTTATTGTCTAGGGAGCTTTTTTGGCAGCAGGTGCCACCCTCCTAATTGCCAAAGGATTTTAATTTTGCGTGCTAAATGAAGAGTAAAGTTACGACAAATTCTGCCTGGATAGGTTTTCCCCTTGAACTGGTAAATTAGAGGTGGGCCTTGTGTACAAGATCCTTTTTGTTATGTCATATTGCTTTTTTGTTGTCATGTTTTTTTCCAAGAGATGATTATTTAAAGATGTTGCTTTTGATATGCCATCATAATGTGAAGTTTTTTTTGGGATTGCTTTTTTGTTGTCATGTTTTTCCAACAGATGATACATCTAGATAAATAGTGTAACTACTGCAGATTACATTATATCCGCATTCGTACAGATGGACTGACATTAAATGAGAAAGACAACCTTGCTCAGTCATTATCGCAGACACTTCTAGGATGCTGTCTAGCCGATGTCGAGGATGTGGATTATAGCTTATGTAATACCGTGATACGGTTCACGTGGATGTATGGTCACCATTTTGTTCATCCAGACAAATCAAGATAAGCCTCTCCTGCAGCACAAATCCCTTGTCATGTTGAAAAGTATGGACATTTAAGGTATCTACGCTAAACGAGCATGTCTGTGCCTAAGACTGAAAAAGGAATATCATTCTTAAGGTAACGGAGGACATAAGCCAAAATTGCATTTGCCAATTTTCAAACGTTTTTATACTTTTTTATTGTATATAGAAAGTATGTAAACCTTTCAATTTTTGGAAAGGTCTTTTTCAACCTATAATCAAATCAAACAAATGATGGTGCACATGATTTCAAAATGAAACAGGCCATCAATGTTATAAAAATTTCTCACCTGTCTTCAATATTCTTAACCGGGCTTACAGCTTGGACCAACCCCCCTATACACCCAATTTTTGGACAATTATTGTATGGTTATGGGGGGTATAGCTTTCTATCACAGCATATGTAAGAGCATAAAATAAATTCCAATACAGACATCAGAAATCTGTGACACGGTTTCCTCAAAGTTGAAATGGTGTATAAAATGTAACAAAACTTTTTGGCATAGGGGGCTACCCATATCTGCAAGCCGTGTTGAAAGATTTATGATAGGTACATTTTATTATATTTATTGCACCGTTTCTTTTTGCAATCACGAGTACCATCATTTGTTTCGTTTTACGTATTCAAAGTTTGAGTGTGACCTTGACCTTCAAGGTAAAGACACATGACTTGCATGTGACATGTCACCTCCATATATTCAACAATTGTGCCCTGCAAGTTTAAAATCCTTCCATGAATGTATACAGGATACGTATTATCTTTAAACTCTAAGTGTGACCTAGACCTTTGAGGTAAGGTTGTTGGTGTTGCACGTGACGCGTCGTCTTGATGTGCTGAACATCTGCGCAGTTTTTCTAAAATCAATGCATGACAAAAGTCACAATGTCACAGTCCGGACATGAATGTGTGCATACATACAGGATTCCATTATCTTTAAATTCTGTGCCCTTGACCTTTGAGGTAGGGAGTGGGTCCTGCACTCGGCTTATCATCTTGATGTGCTAAACATCTGTGCAGCTATTTTAAAATCCTTCAATGCATGACAAAGTTACAGCCCGGACACGAATGGACGGACTGTACAATTTTTTTTAATGTCCACCATTGGGGGCATAATGATCAATAGGGGCATGATTGCCCTATATTGCTCACCTGAAGCATCTGAACAAAGTAGGTGGAAGACCACAAGATAATGTTACCTACCAAATAGGTTTTCCTATATACATCTTTGTAAAACAAGTGACCCCCTGGGCAGGGCCAATATTCACCCCAGGGTTATGATTTGAACAAACTTTGAAGAAGTCTACTGGGCAATGCTACATGCTTAATATCTAAGCTTTAGGCCCTGTGGTTTCAGAGAAGTTTTTTTTAAAGTTTTTCCTATACTTATACGCCTATGTTGAACTAAGTGACCCCCAGGCCGGGTCAATTTTGACCCAGGGGTCATAATTTGAACAATCTTGACCAAGGGGTCATAATTTGAACAATCTAAGTAGAGGTCCACTAGACAATGCCACATGCTAAATATCTAAGTTCTAGGCCTTGTGGTTTCAGAGAAGATTTTTTAAGTTTTTCCTATTGGTTGCCATAGCAACCAGTTCTACATGGAATGGAATTTTTTTAACAATCTTGATAGAGCTTCATGGAAGAAACATCCCTGCAAAGTTTCATCAACATTGGCCCAGTGGTTTCAGAGATGTCGTATGAAGGTAAAGGGGGATGGACGGAATGTAATCCTAATAGCTCACTCTGGCACTTTGTGCCAGGTGAGCTTAAAAGATAAAACATGAAGCTTTTGGCAAATAAAATTCTAGCTTTTGTTCACCGTTACCTTAACTATTCACGACGGTTTCTCTTTCTCAGACTCAAGTTACTATAGTGAGTATGGAAAGACTTTAATAAAGGTCATTATACCTAGTGGTGGTGTTGTCTGCTCAAACTGACTAGAGTTGTATGGGAAGGTGTGTTGATGTGGGGACAAAGATAAAGAAAAACAGCATTTTCCTTATTTTTATTACTTTTTTTTTACACATCTCTACCAATCAATATTAAAATAACAACAATTATTATTCATTAACAGAATACTTCACAGCACAGCAAAAAAGAATATACTGCAAACACACTAAAACAGTCCTGAAATAAACTTTTGTACCATCGCTACTGTTTGCAACCCACTTTGTAGACCCCAACAGAGCATGGTTTGACCCTGTAAAATCTCCGACTGAAACAGCTCTCTTTCACACTTCCCTCTGATGCTGACCAAGACTATGAAATAAGAAGTTTTTACTGAATGTACAACCCAATTGATCACCTTGACATACTGTTGAAACTTGCAATCCCATCGCATTTGTTTTCCAGAACAGGCCAGCATATGATTAAAAAGAAATTTTGTATTTTCATCTATAAATAGGTCTAAGAATTATTTGGGAAATTTTTCTATGTAGAGTGTCACTTAATGATGCGAGTTGTTCATTCAGTAAAATGAGAGAAGTTGTTGGAACATTTCTTTATTTCTGTTTTCTTTGTGTTTAGCAGTGACAAAAAATTGCGCTATTATAGAGAAAGAATGACCGTTATTGGTGTGCAACATAAAGATGTAGAAAAATACAAATCTGAATAACTGTCTTTATAAAATGCACACTTCAGCTTTCTTTCCTTGTTGCCCGACGACAATAATGTGCATCAAAATACTGTGTGCAAGTTATTAGCCATCTAACAATTTATTTTCTGAAAGTCAAATAAAACAGATATGTAATAATAAATAACATATTATAAATATATACACAACATTGATAACTCTAACAAAAACAGCTCTATAAAAAATGAAATTAAGGCAAAATGTTGTTGTGTTTTGTTCAGCACTAGTTAAGTAGTTTTTAGTATTATTTGGTATAGAATGCTGCCACATTTTCGTTAAATCATGACATAGTAATTCCAGTGCAAGGGCGTCTGCACTGAAAAAAAAAAATCTTCTTTTCAGATTACTGTACAGTTCAATAAAATCACTGTGTTCATAAAATGTCTCCCAGCATTCCTTAGTTATTAAACGAAGATGTCACAAAAAGCTCACAGTTTATTGTAGTTGGTACAAATGAATCTTAGTTTATACTAATTTATTTTAGCTCGATTGTGAAGAAAGCTTGGAGCTTATTGAGTCACTCTCGAGTCCGTTTCCTGGAAAAACCAGTACTGGTGTCATACAAGGAGGTACGGTCGTGACCTTGGTGGGGCTCGAACCCGCAACCTCCGGGACTAGCAGCAGACACCTTAACCTCTACACCAAAGCTCCCCTTAAAATGGATCTTGATAAAAGTCCTACGTTCTTTCTATAATCTGCATACATGTACCCATATGTACATCTATACTATATACATTAATATAAAATAAATGCTGGAATAATGTTGAAACAAAACAAACTGAAGGTAGGAAGAGCACATAGTTTTACAAAGAAATAAAATTTCTAAAATATAAAACCAATCAATAACAACACAAAAAAAAGATAAACCATCTAATAATGATAATCTGAACATGTATATACAGATAGCCATCAGTATGCAGATTTAATGTACATAGGCTCTTTACCAGTACTCTAAAAAACATAAATTCATCTTATTACCAACCTTACCTTACAATTTTTTTTTTTTTCACTAAAATTGATTTGCAACTGTCTGAATGTCTGTTTCAAGTTTAAACAAGCCAGCAACAATTAAATCATGCAAACCTGACGTAAATATCTTTTTTTAAAAACTTCTGTTGTACATAAAATTATGTGAAACTGCAAACAGTCAAATCTAGGGTAAACTGTGACTTAAATGTACATGTAAGCATTTCAACAGCAATACTAAGTATCTTTACTGGGCTGTTTCATAAACACCTTGATCTGGGTCTATAATCATACATTGAAACTGGTTTATATACACCAATTTTTTCCACTAGCCCTATTAACACAGCAAATAAAAGCATAACCTAATTTCAGCTCATATTTCTTACTCTAAAGATGGATAAGATCTGAGTTTCTTTTACTTCAGATATATTCATGCAACAGGTACACACATTCCACTTTGTATTTCTCTTCAATGTACAAAACAACTATGCACTGCATAAAATATACACAAAACTGTTACATTAGATCTTTACTGATACAAAAATAAGTTTAAAGAAGACATATATCAGAATACTGACTCGCTCACTATTAAAACAACCTTTAAGCAAATTGACCTTGTCAATATACGGTAGTCAAGTACTGTCACCATTTATTCACACTTGTTGATGAATTACTCTTGGGAACTGTCTTGCTATCAACTTTTACCAAGAATGAACACAAATATGAATTTTGCAGTACACTTTTAGATGTCTTATGTGCACTTTGTGCGCAAGTGTCTTGACAAAGTTATCTCCCTTTCTTTTACAATTTCAAGGATCGCGGTTTCATCATCCTGGCTATATGTCTGGCCAGCTCAGTCATGTGCTGCTGGTCATCTGTCTTGCCGCAAGCCACGGTCTCAAACCGAGCATTCAACTGTAAAATACATTTTGTTTCTTTTAAATCAACACATCTATATAATAAAAACCTCAAGTGATGTCATGGTACTTAAGTTGATTGGATTGCTTCAAGTTAAAAATCTAATTAGTTTAGTTTATGCTCGATTGTGAAGAAAGCTTGCAGCTTATCAAGTCACTCTCGAGTCAGCTTCCTGGAAAAAACAGTACTGGTGTCATACGAGGAGGTAAGATAGTGACCCCAGTGGGGCTGGAACCCGCAACCTCCTGGATTAGCGGCCGACACCTTAACCTTTACACCACCGCTCCCCTTCTAAAATCTAATTAATGTTAACAGTAATGCTGCACACTCAATGTTGTGACAACCAAAGCTGAGCCTACTGTTTATATAATATCTAACCTCGTGCATGTCTGGTTTAAAAATCATGCCGGTTAAAATTCATCATTTCTTTCTAATATCAATATCTTGTAATTGGAAATCTTTTGCTATAACAGTAGTAAAGGAATGTTTCCTCTGGCTAAAAAGCACACAATAAATAGAAATATCGAAGTGATCCACAGTTAGAAAAGAAATAGTTTACCTTGATCCTTGGTTTTGTTGGAGTTTTACTGAAATGAATCTTCTTACTGGATTTCTTGAAGAGCTTTGACTGAAACAGTAAATTAATAAACACTTAAAAGTATAGAGGTGTAACATATGTAATAGACAGAGAACTGTTTTCTAAGGTAATTAAGTTGTCTCCGGGAGGCAGCATAGCATCTCATGTAATAACAAAATTGTTTGTGCAAACAGTTCTCTAACTGATTTGTATCATGGCCAAGTTATTTTACAACTCTATTGAAACTACACTCTATTTCAAATACATTACAGTTTCAAGCTCTTGTCTGTATAGCCACCTAAGTACCAGAATGCGAGTACAGACAGACAGACAAGCTGAATCCAGTATACCCCCACTTACACTTTGAGTTTGAGGGGGGGGGGGGGTATAATAAACTGATTTATCAGATATTCTATTGAAGCTCGCACTCTGCAACAATGTATCAATTTGCATACTCTTACCCTTTCTTTGTTATAATTTGGCATGTTAAACACTTCCTCTGTCTCCCTGTCTGGCAGTGTCTCCTTGATAATTGATGGAGGAGAAAACAGGATGCTAGTATCACCTATCAGTGACTTGCTCTGAAAACATAAAGGACCAAAAGCAATATTATCAAACACATATAATGATGTTAATCAATAATTATACTATGTCACAATCAAGGGAAGTAAATCTGCATAATAACAGAATTATAGCCAGGACAGTGACAATTTTATTAAGTTCTCCAAAATGACTGGGGCAATGTAGCTGATTATTTATATATGCCCATAAAGGAAAACAGACATTTACCCTGAAGTTCCATTGTTCTGCAAAGGTGGATATTAGAATATCCACCTTCATCAAAAAATCGTTCTGGACGCATAAACATACCAATTATCTCTATATATTTGGCAAAAAATGAATCTATCCAAAAAAATTCCTCAATTTAACTTTTCTTTGTATTAGATCAAATTTAAAACTTTGAACATTGAAGCGGCTAATGTCTGCCTCTGCAAAAATAATGAAGAGGCTATTAAACGTCCACTGGTATAAAATAGAGCATAAGGGTAAAGTCCTACATTTGCACATAAACATTACATTAACCAGGTATGGCATAGACTGGAAACTGGGTTTCTAAGAAGAGAACAGATAGTCCTTGTTTGGCAACAGTTCATAAATGCAAGCCCCGCAACTCCAACTGAGTGATATGATTGGTTATCAAACTTGGAAAAGATATATTATGCCCTATAAATAGTTTGACCTGGTTTGCTGATGAATGAACATAGGATATCTCATAGGAGACTGGCACATTGACTCTTATAACAGGCCTGTCACAATAAATACATAGGTAATATACATGTTGGTAGACACCTCATTTATATTCAAATACAAATCTGTTATACTGACCAATGTTCATCTAAGGTAGTTTGTCATATTCAAGTTATCAAGTTTTAGGAACACAAAATATAAAACAGGTAAATACTTACAGGTGTTTCTGGAGATAACAGCAGGGAATCTTTACTAGGATACAAGGGGGTGGTACTCGTTGGCCACCTCTGATTTAGCGACTGCCTAGCACGCTTCAGTGTTGGAACTGCCTATAATATTACACAAGATCTTCTGTATGGAGCTATACAAGCAAGACATGACTAACAAATTTTTAAAGGACTGGAGCATCTGAAACACTCTCAATTAAATGAACACACAGATACTGAAATTCAAATCAACTGCATTTCTTCTATTTTATTGTTACTGGTACTCTTCCTGTAACAAAATGTTCATCAGTTGTTGAGCCACTTACATTTTTATCTCTGTTGGTGTTTTATGAAACAAGAAATGTTTGTAAAACTCAAATGCAACTCCTCCGCAATATTTAATTAAATATTGGTGACAAAAACATCAGTAGTCATATAGCCAAAGAGCTCTATATTTAAAATGGCACTTTTTCTGTTCTCTGGTAATCACTATGACCTGGATTTTTTGAGCTCTGAATCAATTGAGATTATTTGCTGGTCCTGAAAATATTCCCTACGAAAGGCGGGTAACAAAGGAGAAAACATCGTAAAGTCAATGAGCTGAAATAACTTACTATTCAATCTCAACATGACCTTTGACCTGATTTTTTTTGACCTGATGACCTAATGAAAATAATTTTTAGTTGCCAATGTCTTCAGAATTCCAGAATACAATAAGAGCTGTGGCCACACCATAGCACAAACAAGATAATATTATGTATCAGTTCTACAAGTTTCTTAAAAGCAAGTTGTGAAACAAAACACTATTTTACCTGTTTACTTTGCCTTTTGGGCCTACTAACATCGACAAACTCTGCTGTTGACATGTCTGCCTCATAGCCAGTGTCTTCACGAATCATTGCCTCTACATCATCTAACTGACATGGGCTCTGTAATGAAGACTTTGTGATAATTCCATTCTTTTAAGGTGACAATACAACTCAAAAGATTTTATGAGCAAGAGTTGCCCCTCATAAGTGACGAAAGCCCCCAAAGAGGTGTCTTATAGTCTGCGTGTTAGACCATCAAAGCGTGGAACCGGTACTTGGGCACAATACTTTATCTCTCTGTGCTGAACATTTGTTCCATTTCATTTTAAAAGTGTGACCTTGACCTTTAGTTTGTACTAATTTATTTTAGCTGGATTGTGAAGAAAGCTTGCAGCTTATCGAGTCACTCTCGAGTCCACTTCCTGGAAGAACCAGTACTGGTGCCATATGAGGAGGTACGGTCGTGACCCCAGTGGGGCTCGAACTCGCAACCTCCGGGATGAGTGGCCGACACCTTAACCTCTACACCACCGCTTGACCTTGACCTTTGAAGTAGGGTCGTAGGTCTCCCACGCGACACAACATCTTGATGTGCTTTACATTTGTGATAATTTATTTTAAAATCCTTTCATGCATGACAAAGTTATAGATCTGATACTGTTAAATATAAGGATAGAGACATACTAAAAATTTGCAGTTGTGTGGCTATTCTTTTGTTCTCTCATTCGTACTTTTTAGCCACATAAGCCCAAAAATAACCACATAAGACATACAGAATGAATGACATCAATACAAACTTACTGTTACCTATTGTTGCAATAGCCACTTAACCCAAACGTTTTGGGCGTGGACAGACAGACGAACGGATGGTGCAATTTCAATATGCCCACCTTTGGGGTCATAAAAACATTTTTCATTGCCTTAGACTCCTAGAAAAATGAATATAACCAAAGATATAATAAAATTTATGAGTATGTCAGTGTGTACATATTATTTGTTATAGGATCGTAAAACATAGAACTTCCATCGATATTGTTTCCAATAATTTCCAATAGTCAATATTAGAAGTAACTCAACCGTGAACGTAACTAAAGATGTGCATTTAATTACCAGGACTAAGTAAACGACTGGTCCTGATATAAACTTGTTCGCATGCATAAATAACTTTTAACATTAAGAATTAATCATTTCGCTAGAAACGGCAACTAAAACAAATCTTACAATAAGTTTATTCATATGTGACTGTCTGATCATCTCCAGGGCATTCTTGAACGGGGTGGGAGTTCTGGGCGTTGTCTGGTAAATTGTGTTTGGCACAACTGGGCTATGACTAGCACTGAAACTATATAAAATATAAATGATTTACTTTACACTTATAGAGCTTTTCACAAAACATTTGTGTGGTGCAGTCTACAGTCTGATCATTGTCCATAATGTTCATGATCAAGTGGTTTGTGTCACCGAATTGAAATCACTGTAACATCTCGTCATGGGTTTTAATCCTGTTACTGGCCATGACTCTGTGAGAAAGTTGGCAGTTTCTTTCAGAGGATAAGGGTTTAAGAACTGGTTCTACCCAGGAACAATGGTAAGGTAAACTGTCTGTGTGTACAAATGACTAACATACGGTTGAAATGGGTATTAAACCTATACAACTGTTGTATACTGTAAATTTCCTGTAAATACCCATATTAACAGGAAGTGCAACTGTGTTAAGTGAAAAATTGCAAAGGCCACTGGGTAACGGTTAAACTAAACAGCCTAATGTACTCCCAATAATTACAGTACATGCTTTCAAAGAACACAAACATGTACACAACATCATAAAATACATGTCAAAAGCCTGTATACTGCTATATATAAAATGTTCAAACAAATAACTCTACATCAATCTTTTCCATTCCTACCTGTCACTGACTTTTATGTCAGGTGTGTTCAGTATTGACCCATGCCCAGACGTCAAGGAAAAATCTTGCTTATTGAGTACTGGTGTGGATGTCACTTTGCCAAATGGAATTTCGGGTGAATTCAGAAACTGAAATAAATAAGCAAGAATATTTAACGGTAGAACACATTCACTGAAAAGAAATAACCATTCCGTTGATTAACCACTACACTTTCTAGTCAAGGAATGGAGCATTCCCATTTGACAAAGAGGCAAATTTTCTGAACTTTACAATTTTTTGTTCATTGAAAGACAGTAAATTAAATGAAAGATAACTAAAAGCTATTTCTTGTATAACTTCATGTTTTTGCTCTTAAATATTACTTCACATGATCAGGCATATTTTGTCTGCTTCAAGACTAAGGATCAGCAACTGCGTCTGATGTTAAATATCAGAAAAAGCGGGTTGCTAAACAATATAAATCACAACACATTGACGTACATAATGAAAGACACTCACTTGTGATGGTGAAAACGGCAAATTTTTTATTGGAGTTCCTTTTGGAGTTAAAGATCCTTGCTTATTTGGAATGTCATATTCACACCCACTTGAAATGTTTTCACTGTTTTCCTTACATGACACTTTACACATATCGTCATACGTTTCAATCTGCACATAACTCTCGACAGATGTCCTTTCTCCAGAAAGTTTTGCATCTTCAGGTGTATTATCCTGATACTGTTTGAATAAACCCTTTCCGGGATCAATGTTTTCTTGGTCACTTTGCTCAATTGTGTCAACCCTTGACCTTCTGCTATAAAGTTCAGTTCTTTCTGGCGTCTTGAACGGATCTTTATCTTTCGTCTTCGATGTATCTTTCCTGCGACAGGTCTGAAATAATTTTAATTTTAGTATCAAGTTTTCACTTTAAATTGGGTGGTTGAAAAGATCACAAGTTAAACTGACCTGCTATTAAAACTGAAAATTAATTTATCTTACCAGCTAGTTCATTTCCAGTAAAAAGAATCCAGTCTGGCATATAAAACTGTGATCAAATAAACACCTATTTTACAAGCAGTGTTTCAGATTAAACTTAACAAATGCCTTTTTATTAGCTTCTAATAGAAATATCAACAAAACTTGTGTCCTATAGGAATATTCTGGAATTTGGAAGTTTTCAACTAAGAGTTAAGGCCAAACAAAAACGTGTTTCCTGTTTCTGCCAAAAAAAATTAAGGTTGGTTTGTATTACTTTTTATTTTGCCTTTTTTTGCTCTGAAACACATGACAAATATTCTTTTTGTCCAGTTTCTAATATAAACAAATTTGAGGTTTGCAGTAAAAGTTTGGGTGACTCGAAACATATTTTTTTATATTTTGGCTTCAAAAGACAATACGTGTTATAATTTCTTTCATTCAGCAAATTACTTACATTTTTCCTTTTCTTGTTCCTGCGCAGAATAGCAGGGGCAGTAAATCTTGATGTGACAGGGGAGGTAATAGGAATTAACTGCACAGGACTCTTTAATCTATTTATAGCATGACCATCAAACCTGTACTCTGAAAACAAAATACATCAGCATTGAAGACTTGCGCTTTCGCTATTTGAATATGCACTGGTACACTGCATCTTATTCCATCTTGTCTTTTGGACATCCTACAAAATTTTATCCAACTTCTGAAGGAAAAATTACCTAAAGCCTCGCAAACATAAATATGTTACAGAAACTGCGAGAATGAATCTTAGCCTTTTCATTTTCCATTAATGGTGGCAAACAGTTTGACACTAGTACTCAAGTACAAAGATCTAAAGATGAATTTAAATTCCTGAAACTTAATGCAACCAATACTTACTTTTCTCTTCTAATGATGTAAATTTAATAGGTGTGACCCCAGTTTCCGAGTCTAACCCACTGACAAGATCCAGGGTGTTTAATCCGCTGAAACCGCCATTGCTTCTTACTTCTACATGTCTAAATACGAAAGAAAAAAATCAAACATTTCCAGAAGCACTGAATTCAGAAAAAAGAGATCAGTGTAAGACCCAGTTATCTGACAAAGACCTTCAATACACTGTCTAGGTCTCATGTGTGATACATCTGCATTTTATTGTGATTGCCTATCATGTCTATACTTTGTATTTTTAAAACAGAATTCACTTAATACTGTGACTGACAATTTCAAACAAATATGCTTTTCTCACTTATATAAAGCAATAAACTTCTTTTAGCAGTATGACCCTTTCCTGGGTAGGGCATCTCTAATTTTCAGCTTAAAACAATAATGTAATATGTATACAAATTAACAGTTCACAAACGGCACTTACTTCCCCTTCCCATTCTCGATGTTATGAGCAGACGTTTGAAAAAGCTGTACAGGTTTTAAGCTTGGCTTTTCTTCCTCCTCCTTAGTACTCTGGAAGAGCTGTACGGGTTTCAATTCCTGTCCTCCGTACACCATCTGTACTGGTTTTATATCATGCCCTAGTTCACCAGGGCCAGGTGTAAAAGGCACACCAATCTCGTTTGCTTTTATGTCCACGTCTATTTCAGATTCGTATCTCTTCTTCATCGTAGAGTTCCAATGATTCTTTATAGCATTATCAGTCCTGAAAGATTGCATGATGGTTTAAGAACTCATCATACTGAACTTCTTGATGAGAGTTTTCACATAGAAAGCTGACTTGAGGGCTACCACTTCCCTGGTGCTAGATTAGGCTAGTGCCATAAATATGGCCCATTGACCACAGGGGATGGAATCATACCCTACCCACCTTCTATTACCTATATAGTGTATTATATAGGTAATAGAAGGTGGGTGGGGTATGATTTGATCCCCTGTGCATTGATGAACTAAAATTTACTTCCAAATCTAAGAAATGTTTAGAAGAAACTTACCAATTGTCTAACTTTAAGACCTTTTTAATCAAATTATATATACTAGCATTTCATATAATATTCTTTGTTTTAATCTTGTATTATAAATGGATTTAACACGTCTTTGGCAGTAATGCTTTTATCTGAAAGGAAAACAATCAAATCTTCTGACTGCTAAAATAAAGGTTAGCAAATCTCCAAGAGATAAACCACATATTCAGTGGAAAAATAAGACTTTTAGAAAAAAATCTTTTCAAACGCAGAATGCTACATATATTTACATTCCTGAGTGAGTGCAGAGCTCCAGTTTAGCTGCATATGACAGCCATTAAATTCACAGAAAACCATGTGATGTGTGTATTTATATCTAACTGAAATATCTGTAACCAAAGTAATCTGTAGTTGTTTAAACCGGAACAATACAGGTACCATGTCTGTTCCTAACCAGTCTTCGTTTTTATTTATGGGAATTAATCAATCCCATCTAATTACAGATTTAAATATAAAAATTAATATTAAAGATTGTCGTTAAAGTACTTTTGTTGATGATAATCATGACCCCAATAACCCCGAATAGATTTGGTGAAAAAAATTGGTTAAAGCAAATACCCAATAATTGCCAAAATGAATAGGTAACAGTTTTGTTTTTATCCAATTCAGATTCTGAAAACCCAGTTAAGGTAAAAGGTGATTGGTTAAATTAATAATACCCAATTGCACCAAAAGCGTATCTGGAGTCCTGTTTGCCTTCTAGCGAGACAGCGCCAAACACTCAGACACTGGCTTCACAAATGTTTTACAACAAATTTCTGACAAAGCACTACATTCACTTTTCCAGGTTGTGATTTTGTGAGCCCATTGTTTAAATCAAAATCTGTAAAATGGCAAGAGCCACCAAAGTCGTTAGCTTTCCTCAATGAAGTAGCAACAACATAATTATGTTAATCTTTATTTATTTTTCTGCTTACCTTCCTGGTAAGAATTTAGCTATCTCTGCCCATCTATTGCCAAGTGTGTGATGAAGTTTGTATATCAGATTATCCTCCTCCTCACTCCAAGCACATTTCTTTATATCTGGATTCAAATGATTGTGCCACCTTAAAGAACAAAACGCAATATTTCAGCATGTTTGGGTTTAAAAAAAGGGAACGAAATTTCATAACAAATTGCCAGAAGAAAATGTTAAACATGTTAAAGCATCTAATATATGAAACCTTTCAACAGACAAATGTAAACATTTGATAGATGAGTTTCATTACTAAAGTCATTTTTGTATATAAACATAGTTTTCATGCTGACTAGCTGTTAGTTCTTACAATACTGGTGACATTGAAGTGTTAACACCTTTGTGACATGCATGCAGTTGTAGATCATGATCAGCCTGGATATTTCTGTAACCAATTATATTCTCTTGCGCTCATTTTTCAGTTGGCAAATTTTTATTTAGTACATATAGAACATATTACAGTATTGTCCAAATTGAAAAGAAAGCTAACCTGTTTTAAGTCATATTATGCATCCAGTTTGGTTACAATGGCTCCCTCCCTCCAAAAGTTATAGAGTAAGAAAATGCAGCATAAAATAAGTGATACAGGAGCAGATTGTGTGATGCAATGCTGCACAGTCAGTGACACCTGTATAGCCCCACCTCACAAAAACCTTTATTGCACAAGGGCATAAAAAAGAGTAAGGATACTCTAGCCTAGATCAATAATGATGGACACTACAATATGCAAACCTTTCTCGACACTGCTTTCCAGTTCTGCCGTTCAAGTATTTGGAGATAATCGTCCACTTCTTTGCACCAAACTGTCTAACTAAATTTAATACTTTATCGTCTTCCTGTAAAACAGAAAGACAATATGCATCTTATAAACAAATACATACAATTGTTTTAATACACAGTCTTATCATAATTTAAATACCCTAGCTTAAAATGAATGATTAGGCATAATGTTAGAAGAGAGGGAGTTGCCTGTCTGAATATATCTTCCCTACATTTTAGCTGTTATACAAATTCTTGACAGTGCCATGGTGCAAGATTTTATATTTAAGGAATGACCAAAGCAAGACAGGTTTGTGATGTTGAATACACAGTGTAAAGCAGCCTTTTAAGCAGGTATGTACTGTAGTTTTCACTGCATCAAAATCTAAGGTCACAGGTTTACACCTAAGACTCCCCACTTTTCTCACTCTAACAAATGACAGTATTACGACTATATTGCATGAACATAAAGCTGTCAGAGTATTTTTTCATATAAACAGTTAATATTCTTTAATGTAAAGCTATGGCATGACAATGAGGTCCCACATGTGTCCAAGGCTCAATGCTAGAATCAGCATTTTGTCTTTTTCATATTTTTTTGCTTTTTAATATTATGCTGTAATAGTTACATTTGAACTACCTGCTTTTCTTTCTTTTGACAGTTCCAGCAAAAAGAACTCTTTTAAAGACCAAAAGCTACATTCTGCCCCTCGTCCACTTATTTGCATGCTTTTGCAATTAATTTTTCCACCAATAAATGTTTTCACAAATTGCTTTTCTCTAAATTTGCATATATTCATCACTAGTCTCACTGGTACTGGACAACAGGTAAAGAAACAATAATCCCTGCGGTTACGGGTTCGAGCCCCACTGGGGTCACGACCCTACCTCCTCATATGACACCAGTACTGGTTTTTCCAGGAAGCGGACTCAAGAATGACTCGATAAGCTACAAGCCTTCTTCACAATCGAGCTAAAATGAATTAGTATAAACTAAACAATGATTAACCTCAGGAGTCCAGGGTCCTTTTATAAGATCTGGATTGAGCACTTTATACCAGCGATGTTGACACTGCAGATCTGATCTGTCTTCAAAGTATTTTGAAACAAGCTTCCAATCATGTGGTCCAACCTGCTCTACAACTTGTTTTAATTTCTCGTCCTGAAAAAACAAAATTCATTTTAAAAAACCTAACTTCAATATAAGAGATCCATGTCGCAAATTAACAATTAATCACAGACTGCTCTAAAAAAACTACAAGAACTTATCAAGAGTTGTCAGAGGACAGCACGCTCAACTATTCAACCCAACTGATAGCACAATAATATTTTAACATTTCTAACAAAAGGGTTTAAAATTGTTAATTTTAAAGTCATTATAACTTATTTATATTAAACAGGTAATTACTGAATTATGAGCATATAAATAACATAGCCATGAATGAAAAACTTAAATTTTTTTTATTCTAGATTAAAAAATTCAAAATGTTGCATTAAAATAAATCAAGAGATAGGTAACTTGAATGTCTGTTAGCTGTGAAGACTTAACTGAAGTTTCAAATCAGTCCAATCATGGGTTACTGACATACGAGAGTGATAGTAGCTTGCTTGCAAAATTTTAACCAAAATTTGAACAAGGGTCATCATGGTCACAACAGTCGAGCTAAAAAGTACAAAATGAGTGTTCGAAGATCTCTGTAGAAGTGACAATTTTATCATTGCACAGTACATTAAATTCTTTAAATGCAGCATTTTAACATGCCAAGACAATTGCCATGATTGCAGACATGTGAGAAAAAACACCAGATACAATAGTCTTGTGATTGAAGTTAACCTAAAAGCATATTGTACATTTTATAATTTTAGTTTATCATAATTACCTCTTCTTTAACCCAGCGTCCTCTGTTAATCACCTTCTTCTGTGGGTTGAAAGGCTGCTGACAAGCTAAAACATAGGTATCTTGGGGATCATCTATGTCTTCATCACTACTGTATAAACTTTTTATAGAAAGACTGAAAATAAAACATAAGTTTGTTATTACTCAAAATATCCACATCTTGTTTTGGCTTTTAAGCTTGTCGACGCCATGGTTGCTGTTTAACAAATTCTCTCTTTTCCTCATTCTGGAAAATCGGTAAACTCGGTGTTTATCACAGGATTCTTTGTCTTTAAGCTAAACAAAATGTACGTTGATTGTTTTAAACATATAAAATCCTTAGAAATTGAATTCCAAGCAGGAACATGGATATGAATTGAAGCCACCAATTAGGCGTTGAAGCCAGCAAGATAGTTTTTGGAAGTGCGCTTTTTTCTGAGGTTTGACACCTATTAAGTATCAGATAAAAAAATCAGGTCAAATTCATGAGCTGAATGAATTAGGCTACCAGAGTTGAAGTCTTTTCTCTTTAAACTGAAGTCTTCCTTTTAAGTGAAACTCACCTGAATATTTGTCTGCAACTTGACAAAAAGAGAGCACACATACTCTAAATTTTAACTTGACCAATGAGCACTTATAAGCACATGTGTAAATTCATAATTAACAAATACTGAAATTGTGTAGAATCTTAGATGCAGGCAGTGTTCTTTACGTGCATTAGTGACGTCACGCACGTGAATGCCTACAGTAATTGAGAACATAGAAGCAAAAGAGGGTCAAGAAAAATAGTTATGTTCATCGGTACGAGAGCAAAAGAATGTTATAAAACTCAAAATGACAATACATTACAACATTACACTATTAAAAGACAAAGGAAACCAATAAGCGACCATTGTGACAGATGTCACCAAAACGTGGTAACTTTTTTTTCAATTACCTATCCTCGAGGCAGTTGTTCATTTTTGTGATGTGCACTACCAAGGTAATACATTTCTTTAATATAAGATTGAAACTTAATTGTAATTTATTTCACACTTAGAGAAAATTTCACGAAAAACAGAACACTAATTTGCAATGTTTTCACTAGGCGGAAGACCGAATTGCGCGCTGTGTATTGAATCTGTATTTTCATTGGTCGAAAACTCACTTCCGTCAGAGTTATAAATAGATTGACTTGTAGCCACAGGGAGCGAAAAACCGAAAAGAAGGATACCTCATATTAATCAGTAAAAAAATAGATATATTGTGTAAATACATAACAGCAGCCTAAATGAATCAAGCAATATCAGCTGCCACGTAAGATATATCATCTGAATGTCTAATTTGTAAAAAGGAGCCTTATAAGAAGCAATTACGACAAACATGATTGTGTAGCCCTATGTTTAAATTTTCCAGGATAAAATATGACCGGACTTCTTGCAGTAATCGAGCAATGTTAAAAGAAAGTGACAATACTCGGAAAGTTAATGCTTTCTTTAAAATACAATACTGTTTATGCATTGATAATAATGCGCAATATTGGATTAAAAGGGAATGTCTTCCAAAATATTAATCTCACTGGCCATCAGTGCACAAATGTGTAGATTGTTTACTTCAAATCATTCAGGAGCCATTTGCAAACTTGCAAAATACATATACTTTTAAGCAAACAAAAAAACGTACTGATAATAATAAGTTTGATTTTATACCCTGGCCTTCGTGTTATTCTACTCTCTAGTACACCCTGACAAAGGAACACGATACGCACGAAAATATCATGCATAATCGTCATACTGTGTACGGTATTTTTATTCCTAACTATAATATAAAGGCAAGATCAATCTTAAGTTACATTAATATTCACATTGTACAAATGTACAGGATAATTGCGGGGGTCCGATGTAATATCACGTTATAACTTCAAAGATTTCACGGGTATAACGATACCAAAACTTTTTCTAACCCCCCATGCATGGCCATATTAATAATAATAGTCAGTTACGACGGTTAGCCATTAACAAAGATGATGATGATGATGATGATGATGACCAACAATTTTTCTGTTTATTTTATGTTTAAAACTCTACTTTTGTTGAGTTTATTTAAATAATATGTCGAAAATCGCATAATTACACATGACGTCATTTTAACATTTCCATTGCTTGTCATCAGCTCTTCTCTGTGGCTCAAACATGTGCACCCATGTTTCGACACCTGTTAGCAAGTTAGAAATAACACTAGATTTTTTTTGGCATTTTCAGAAGTTACCGGGCGCATTTTAGACGTTATTTCTTTTGCTCCTCTGTGAGCAAATGAGGTACCTACCAAGCACAAAGCTTCCTCAGATGCAAATGTCATTTCAGTATCGTTTGCACACGTTCTGGTATGCCGGTACTACCGATTATAGTTGTAACCGACATTAAAGCAGTAATAAGAATGTAAAACATTCCAGTTATTTGGCTAGATATACTGGTGAATGAATGCCTTATTTAATACCTTAAAGTGGAATTATGCGCAGTTTTTCCAAGTAAATATCCAGCTGAAAAATGTGTGTGTAAAAAAGGGTAGAGGAAATAATTGCTTTTAACCCAATACACCAAACTCTTCCTGCTACTAATACGAAATAATAACTGTCCAAATATTACTTTTCCTATTTTGTCTTGGGCAGTATTTAAAAAAAACTGCATGCAGGAGTTGCTTCCCTTCCACTGCCGAAATCCCTACCAACAACAACAACAACAACAACAACACAAGGGAGATCACTTCGAAGAAATGAAATATTATTTTATTATTCCAATTTTTTGATTTCTAAAGCACTATTTTCAAATACTAATACATTCTCATTAATTTAACACATGTAAATGCACAGCAACCGAAAATTGCTTTTATAAAACTGTCACCAAAAACACACTACTGTATGTGCAGTAAGATGCGCATAATGTCACTTTAAGATCTTAACCAGTAAAAGTGCTAAATGCTGAATACTTGCAAACTTTTGCAAAATAAGGCAAGTTTCAATAAATTTGCTTTGTCTTTGGTCTATCGCTCATTTTTTTTTAGACTTTCAGACTTTTAATTTCCTTTGGGGCTGTTTTTTTTCCGGAAGATTCAAGCGCTTGTTTATCAAGAAGCAAGCGTTTATTTAAAAATAACAGCGGAAAAATGTCAGCGCAGGATTGCGAAAGGTTTTCAGTGTTTCTTACCGCTTGCAGCTAAAAACTTGCAAAATTCTTTGTATAAGTAATGTTTGTGATATAATTTCCCCCAAAATGAGAGATGAAACCGTATATTACTCATCAGTGCAGGCTTCTGGGTTTCGTACCAAAGTCAACTCGTACTCTGGTATCTACTTCAGTCATCTCGAACCGTTATAAAAATTGTATAATGTATATCTTTGCCGATGACAAGGCTAGATAGACTGCAGTATCATCAACAAAGAAGCGAATTATACCACTTGCAAAGTGCATGAACACATCAACAGGCTGATGAAATCCCAATCGGGCTTTCGAAAATCAACTACATTCTATTACAAAGTTCAGATGTAGAGAATAAATTAAAAAGTGAATAAAATTCATCTTGAGATTTTTTACCATAATTAAAATAAGTTGGAAATCACGGAAAAAAACTTTTTTTAAAGATTTTCAGTGCAAATCTTCATGAATGTTTCTGAAACAGCTAGGGAATGTTATTTGCATTAGTACGGTATGAAAAAACTCCACATCACCAAAATCCATCGAGCCATTTCATGCATCAGGTTTTTGGCACTTCTACTTTCAGTTTCCATATATGTGAAATCAGAAAAAGGACCGGCGCAACAAACTAAACCTTTGTGTATCTTAATTTGGGTTTCTTTATAATTATGTGTGCATTTTCTATGAGTCTGAGCTGTTTTAAAACTTTCTGTCAATAAGTTTCAAAGAAAATGCCAAAAATGTCTTTTCTTGACAATTCGGAGACACATTTTTGCAGGGAAACATGAACAATTCTGTACTTTTAAACTCTTTTTCAGATGTTTTTATCATACTTGACATGTTCACACCTTTTCCAAGTGAAGTAAATCATTTTTAAAAAAGCTGATTTTCGAAAGCCCGATTGAGCAGTTTCATCAGCCTGCTAATGTGGTATAATTGCTTCAAGCTGCAAATAAACTGACAATACCGTGGCCTTAACAAACGTATTTCAAATTACAACAATTACTATTCACCATATCACTTACAATTTAAATGAAGAAATTTGTAAATATTGTATTACAAATCAAGTAAAAAGATCTAAAACCAAATATTGCAGACCGAAAACTTTCTGAATTACTACTCCAGATTTTGTAATCGATGCAGCACGGGAACTTACCAAAACAGACAAAGAATTATTCACTACATACAAATTCCTTCATTTATTTAATACTTAAGTTGTAAATCGTACATTATTTTTTGAAAAAAAAGTTGTTTTCGGTAAACATAAACTGTTTTTCGGTTCTTCTTCGGTCTTTTTCGGTCAGTCTATGCACCCCATTTTTTTTGGTTTAATTTTTGAAAGTGTCAGTCTTAACTTTACTGGTTCACTTGAGAACCAATATTTAATTGTTTATGTAGTCATATGATTTTGCACACGGTTATATATACTTCTGCATTTCTGTTCGCAAGGGTTTTACCGGCCACACCGGTATGCCATAGAAGCCTATGTGCTTCATGAAGTTCATCTCTTTTGAGAAATATTCTCAACATCCCATACAACTACTGTCTGACAAAAATAGGTCCGAAGCCAAATACAAAGTGTAAGGGGGGCGTATAATGGATTCAGCTTGTCCATCTGTCTGTACTTCACACAAGTAAAAAGTATTATGGCTAGTTGTGCATGGTCTATGTTTCGGGTCAAAGGTCAAGGTCACAGGGGCTTGAGATAGTAAAATCTTGTGTTCGCTTGATCCCCAAAATCCCTGGTCAGAATTTAATGATACTTAACAAAACTGTTAATACCATTGCGAGTTGTATATGGTCCATGTTTTGAGTCACCAAGTCAAAGGCCAATGTCAGAGTGTTCGAGATAGTAAAATCTTGTGACCACCACTCCAAAACCCCTGGTCAGAATTTAATGATACTTCACAGTAGTGAAAAGTACCATGCCTAGTTGTGCATAGTCTATTTTTCGGGTCACTAGGTCAAAGGGACTGAAGATAATAAAATTTTGTGCTCTCTTAATCTCCAAAAAGCCCTGGTCAGAATTTAATGATACGTCACAGAAGTGATAAGTACTATGCCTACTGCAAGCTCTTGTTTTGAAACATTGTCAGACATAGAGCATTTGTTGTCTTAATCATGTTCTCTGTTTGACTCAGGTGGGCAGTATATCACCATCATGGTCCTCTAAGGACTTGATATATTTTATTATTCTCGATTCATTGTCAAGCATGTCCAGATTAGCTATTGCAAAATAAAACATGAGAACATCTGATAAGTTTTATAATTTGATCCATAAATATTATAGATCTACATGTATCTGTTTTTAGAATATTGAAGGAGATAAAGTCTGGGCACATCGGTAATGTGCAGCATGTGCAGGAGTTAAGTAAAGAGGATCAACTCTTGCAGCAGGTACATTTTATACTTGGTTAGATAATGGATTAAAAATGTATAACCATGTTATAGCATTTTACCACATGGTGAAAGCATTGTACTAAGAGGTTACTTCTGCCACGTTTGCAGTAAGCAAATGTTTCTTGTTAAATTGAATGTAGGACTGGGAATTATCCCTTTAAAATGCCATTATCACAATCATATACATTATAGTATAATGAATTTGATGGAGTAATTATGAAACTGTTAACTCCTAGACCTAAACAATGTTGATGTATTCTTTTCTTTCATAATTTTTTGGCATCTTCACAAAAACCAATTTAAAAGAGGGATGTCAGAAAGGTTTTCATGTTTTACAATATTACTGAAACAAGGGGAGCGGTGGTGTAGAGGTTTAGGTGTCTGCCACTCATCCCGGAGGTTGTGGGTTCAAGCCCCACCAAGGTCACGACCGTACCTCCTCATATGACACCAGTACTGGTTTTTCCATGAAGCGGACTTGAGAGTGACCCAATAAGCTACAAGCTTTCTTCACAATCGAGCTAAAATAAATTAGTATAAATTAAGCACTGAGCTATATTTTAAAGCATGCACTTATAATTTTAACTTTAAATAAATACTTAAAAGTACAGTGAAAACTGTCTTCACAAAGTTCAACATCAGCCAGAAACATTGTGTTGATGTTAGTACAGTATAAATAACAGGTGTGAGATTAATAATAATTTAGCATTTTACCTTAATTTGCATTTAATTGCTGTGTACAAATGTATATATGTTTTGCAGACTGACTTGTTGGTCACTTTTACTTATTATTTATCTTTTGTTACATACTTTTATTCACATGCTCTTTATATCACAGGAAAAAAATGATTTAAAGAACTCATTTTGTTTCCAAGAGAAACAAGGCTTGTACTTGGAATACCTGGGAAAGGACAGAAATACATGGCCGGATGTTAAACAAACTGGTATGACAGCTTGAATTATTGCTCTAGACTATAGATAGATTGATAGAACCAAGTAAAGCTAGTAAATGAGACAATATAGATGAAGCTTTTAGGTCTCTGAAAAGTCAGTCTTAGTCAGAGTTTGAGTGAAAAGAAATTTGTTCTTCACTGTTTAATATTGTACAGGTTTTGCAGCACCATGCTGTGTAAAAACTAATTTTCGTGGTTTCTTACCTGTTTGGAAGTTAATGAGCCAGTGCACTGCAAACTAGCTGATGTGGACATCTTGTGCTGTTGCCTTACCTGTTTGAAGGAACCTTATAGACTAGTCATGTTATATATAGAGGAGTTATTAGTCAGTTAGCTTGCCAAAGTGGGATCTGTCAGTTGTATAATGGCCCTTTTGCCATAGTGATACCGTTAGTCGGTCTCTATTAGGTTGCGGGTTTGAGCCCCACTGGGGTCATGACCGTACCTCATGTGACACCAGTACTGGTTTTTCCAGGAAGCAGACTCGAGAGTGACTCAATAAACTTAAAACTTTCTTCACAATTGCGCTTAAATAAATCAGTATAAATTAAACTTAAAGTATATGTAATGGTCTAAGCACAGCTTTCAATTATTCATTTTTATTTTGTATAGATGAAAAGTTGAAAGCGAGTCGAGAAGAAAGGCTAAAGGTTAAGAACAAACTTGAGGAAGAAAAGGACAAAGTGTATAATATACTACAGAGGGTTAAAGATGGTAAGGAAAAATACTGATTTAGGCTATAGTTAGAACTGTTGTTCACAGCTGGTCAAGTATCTATAGACAGTGTGTTACTCAGCTGCCATTTATAATTGATGTACCCGTACATAAGTTTCCACTACAGAGGAAGAATGTGTAGAAATTATTTGAGGGCTTATTGTGAAGCTGTACAAAGCTACAGATTTCTTACACACATGTTGATATAGTTTCATAGTCAACCTTAGAATTGCAATGGAATAATCAGTAAATTATGGTCTAGATCTAGGCAGGATAGGGGCTAAGTTAATACTAGTTAACTGAGAAGAAAAACAGAACAGGTTGTCTAACGTTGTCCAGTTAATGTAAATTTGAAGCTTATAATATTTTGTGTTTTTTTACCTTCAGAGCACAGCTTGCAACAAGAGAAAGTAACAAAGCTGGAAGAAAAGCTGAAGATATTTGAGAGCAAGGTATTTACACAGTAAGACTTTAGTATGGCCGAGGGTAAACTAATTTGTACTGGACTTTGATTTGATGACATGGGTCAGAAAGACCTAGAGTGTTACCTGTTATATTCAGATAATTTTGTAAGTGAAATACATTGATAGCAGATTAATGAAGAATTTCTATCTCTCAAAGTTACTGTATTGCTTTTTCTATGGATGCTTGAACTTAGTAAGGACTTTGCAATAGCTTGACACAAATGTTTATCTTACAAAGACGATATGGTAAATGTATGTTTTAGTCTGCCTTGTCAAAGTCATGCATAGTGATAAAAGGTCATGTGACTATAGTTTATGCCCTAATATCTAAGTTGATACAATTGTTCACATGGCATACTAAATAAGGGTGAATAAGTCTTCAACAGAAATTCATCAAAATTTGCATGGAATTAATTTCCCTTTGTTGTAGGTACAAGTCACATAAGCTAGGAAAGGTTAATTATTATAATATTTGTAGACCAGATAGTTTTGATTGCAAGGGAAATTTGTGGGTGCTTTCGGATTGTTTATATATTATTTCAGTTGTATGTACATGTATGCAAAATTTTGATTAGTAATATGTATGAAGGAGGTGTTAGAAGATACCAGCATCACTTTTGCATCCTATTACAGAGAAAGTTATTTGAGGGTAGGCGGCAGCTGGACCCTGGATCAGTGGACTCTGCTGTTTCAAGGTGTGAACAAGCTATTGCTAAAATAGAAGCAGAGGTTAGCAAACAAAGAGCTGAATTAGAGAAAAGAGAGAAAGACATAGAAAAGATGAAAACTGAGTTGAAGGGGCAAACAAATGGTTCAGGTGCTCAGGAACATACTGTTGAAAGGTATCACATGTCTAAATATAGTTTTGTTGATTTGTTGTGTATACATTTAGTGTAACATAACACTGGATTTAACTTCACACAATTGTTACCCATGTGATGAGGATGTGTCATTCACAACACCCAGTCACCTACACCCCAGGTCAAGGGACTTTGTATTGCCATGGCAGTACCTCATCATCTTGTTAAGTTAGGTAATTTGCCCAACTGTTAATTTAACCGCAATACTGCTGAAATGGGCTAGAAAATAGAAGAAAGAGTGTTTATGCTTCTTGGCATGGTACATGTAAAAAGGGGCTGAAAAATGAACAAAAAAATATGGTAGAATTTAGTTTAGTGGGAACATCCTTGTTCAAAAGAAACATTTCTAATTTTTGTTTGAAATATTATTCCATGTTTGTTTTTAGGTTAGAAAAAGTTCTAAAGCTACTGCAGAACGTTAATGGGGTGAAAGCACATGTCAGTGGACAAGAGCAGATAACTCTTGAATTTGAACATCACAATCCAGAGTTCACCTCAGAAACCTCTCCAGAAGAATCATTTAACCTTGAGATGACCTTGACCTTCAATACAGGTTGTCATGGAGACATTAGGCTGAGTGATGTCAAGGTAACGTTTTGCAAAAAAAACTGGTTTATGAATGGAGCTAGAATTAATTAAATATAATCTGTATTTGCTCTTTTCATTTAACTCTGAATGAACAATTTATAAATTAATCATTTAATACAGGAATTTCTTTCAAGATTAAAGATTATAATTTATGTCTGTGACTGAAATACGGTGCTAAAAGTTACATTAAAAAAAAGTAGAACTTTACAAAAAAAGTAGATTTACCTCTGCAACTCTAACCAGAATGTTCAGAGTAGCTGTCATTAGTGAATCTACATAGTTTGGAAAGGAAGCTGTATGATACTGTTTAAAGCAACACAAATAGGTGGTCATCACTTAATGGTGATCTGACACAGTACGCTGCTATTTGGAAGACGTACTATACTACATGATTGGTTTTGATTTTAATTCAGTGTGTGTACAGCTGGTATATTCTTTACTTTCATATAGGTCCGATTTGGAAGAAGAGTGAATGTAACGTTGATTTACTTTGTTTGTTCGTGTATATTTGTTGCTTGTGTTTATATGTCACCTTAAGATGAGCTGTTGTGATTGGCTATTGTCTGTTCGACAGTGTTGTACACATATACCATTCAACTACCAAATCATAAAATGGCGTCTTCTGAGATACCTTTAAATTTCACTATAAATTCAGCTAACTTCAGATGACCAAAATTGTTTTTTTTTAAGTTACCTAAGTACACATAACCACCTCAGGTAATTTTTTAAGCAAGGACTTTTATGGCAAATAATAGAAAAAGAACTTGAAATTACGTCTTTAAAAGTTTAAAGATTCTTTTCTCTGGACAATGACTAACCCAGCTGAAAACAGACATCAGAGATTTTCTCAAAATTTGGTAGAAATATTTCATTGATGATAATACAGAGAATTGACAGAAACATGGACTAAACAGCATTAATACTATAGATTGAAGTATTCACACAATTTTTATTATGGTTGTTTAAATTGTTTGAATATCATAGTAAAAATATGGTTATTGTTAAGTCATGTTCGGTCAATAGCTTGTCATAGCTAATGTTTATTGTATATGACTTACTGACAATTAATATAATCTGTATTGTATTGTTTTGAGTTTTGCAATACTTCCTTTAAAAGAAATATAGAAAATGACATTAAAATTTGGACAAAGGCAAATCCATAAAAACATAAACACTGGCACAATTATTATTTTTGTTGAGTTGCCATACCGGTAGTTTCTTCACACTTTTGTTATATGTATTATAATTTTTTATAATTTGTACATGAATACCATTTTAATTGTCAATTTGATTTGGTGTTGCAGCCTGTTCTATCACAATTAGCAACATGTTGATGCTGTATCGTTTTGTATCTTCTTACATGCATGTTTTTGTGTTTTTCTGGACTACTGCATTGTAACTTTTTTTACAGTACTGCATGAACTGTGTTTTGTAGATAAAATTAGTTATCATTTTCATTCTTTGTGTCTTGATACTTTAGATAAAATGTGAGAAAAAATTCCCAAAAGCACCTTTATAAATAATTTTTCTTGATGTACATGACTTTTATAGATACTGAAAAGTATGTTTGAATCAACACAATATTGTGTTTTCCTAAAATATTTGAGAGTACAACATATCAAGGGAAAAAGAAGAAGTTGTGTGTACATGTTCTTATCAAGTCCATATCTTAAATACTAATATATGTATCCCAGTGAAACTTTATTAAAGGTTATAAAGGATATGAAACCATCAAGTTAGACAACTCTTGCTGAATTTACTTCAAATTCTGACCCCTGTTTGACATAAAAGATTTGACTCATGTTATGCATGTAAGCTACTATCATGGACATATCTCAGTATCATCTGATTGTATTGATTTGAAATTTCATAAGATTTTCATGATTGTTGTAGACAAACAGGTCACATAATTCTCGACTGAAATTAATGCAAGTGATGACGCATGTTTTACTTCAGTTATGTTTTTGCATGCACACTTCCGTCATGCACATATCTCAGTGATACTGATCTGATTGATTGATTTCTACATGAAGTATATGAAGGAATTGATATCAGACTCACTGTCAAGTAAGAATTCTCTTGACTGTATTTAAATTCAAACTATGGCACTATATTATGTCCAAAATTACATTGTATGTATGCTTTCAAACTACCATCTTGTTTTATCTCTGAGCATCTATTTCTTGGATAAACTTGGAATTCCAGTGAAGTGTTTAGGGGTATTGACAATCCAAACAGATTGCAGTGTTAAAACAGAATTGTTAGAATTACTTTGATTTCAATAAGACTGTTTCTTTAGTTGAGCATGCTGTCATGAGATATCATAAATGAAAATATAAAAGATTTTAACGGATTCACTCTATATTCAATGAGAATGAATCTGTTTTACAGTCATAATTTTGGTTATAACTTTAGCAATATTCATTATTCTAAGGGTATAAATCGTTAAAGTCTTTCTTGAAATGGTGATGGTCACTTTGAAGGTTACAATCACTTTAAGTGATAACTCAGAGACTGCTTACTTTGTATTTGATACTTTTTATGGTTTGATCGTTTAGATTTCCTATGGTTTGTAAATATTTACTTCTACATGTAAAATAGTGTTTAACACTAAATTCTTAATATTTCTGCCCTTTATTGCTTGACATTGCTATTAAGTCTTGTGAATTGCAAAAATAGGTGGTATGAAAATTTTCCCATTTACTTTAATCATTGTATGGTTGGTACTGGAATCAGAAGGTATAAAACTTTCTGCTGACTCGGTGTGATCGTTATCATGTCTTGTAGTGGTATTTGTCTGGCCATTTATTATTATCAGATAAATGATATGTCAATTATTGTTTGTGTTTTTTACAGATTAGTATAGACCACTTTCGAATCAGTGACATTGTAGACACGGCTATTGCTATGAATGATGTGCCGTTCTTGGTATTGTCTGCACAGCAGAGATGGACACAGAATTTCCCACTACTCTCAGAAATGGACATTCTCAATAAAAAGTTTGTTTTTATTTAAAGTGCTCATTTTTAATCTAACATGGCTCGTTCTGTTTGTCAGGAGTAAACTATTGTAAAGTTTGCAATAAATCTGGTTTGACATGCAAGCCATCATGACGTCAGAGAATTATGCCTTATGATGTACCAATAAATGTCTGCATAAAATCTAGCCCATTGCAGTTATATCTCCTTTGTGATATTTTGTCACGTAAGAATCGAAATGAATAGAGGATAATTGTTGGTTTTGGTGTAATATCAAGTTATAATTTCACTGAGTGGGCACCAAAGTGATATTTTCACAAGTGGCACAGCCATAAGTGAAAATAAGTACTTTTAGTGTTCATCAGTGAAATTAACGTGATATTACATCGATACCAACAATTTTTCTGTTTATTTTATGGTTAAAACTTCACTTTTGTTGAGTTTGTTTCTATAAGATATCTAAAATCACGGGAAATGTTATCAGAAAACCTAGCACAAATTATATCATTTTAACGATGTCATCGTCGCATGGTTTTCAGTATTATTTACGCTCGGTATACTTTTTGACGTTAATACGGGTGCTAGATTGCCAAAACAGTGAAAATAAAAATTGTAATCCACTGTTTGATAACTGTAGATTATCACTTTTATTTCACTGAAAAACTCAATAATTCACTGGAAAACATAAAATAATATCCTTTAAAAGGTGTACATTGTCTAATAAAGAAGTCTTTGTTGTTCAGCTGCTTATTTATAAGCCACTCATGTCTACAGCCTTTATTGTTTATTACCTCTACATCAGAACTCCAAATTGTTGATTATTAGACAGTGAATACTGCTAAAAAGGATATTGCTTCTTTCATATATATACTTGATGTTTGATGGTGATTTATCAAAGAATAATTTACTGGGCAGAGTTCAGATGTTTAAAGATATGTCATGAATTATTTGGAGATCAACATGACTCATCAACATGACTCAAATGTCAATTTAATACATGATTTCAGATCTAAAGCAACAACATATTTTAATTCACTGTACTACTTAAGTATTATTCACCGACCATCTGTCATAAGGGTGCATCATCATGATCGATGTCAAGACACATATGCAATGATTTGCTCAGGTGGTAAATTTGTTGGTGCAAGGAGTAGCAGGGGACACAATTGTTCAATTAAACACACTTTTAGTTTTATGTAGTAGAGGGAAAATGCTATTTTGAAATTTCCATTTCAGTCATGCTATAGACTGGATACAGGAGCAGTGCAGATTGCGGGTCCTGGTGGATAAATGTGGTAAAATAATGTTTACTCTTAGCGTACCAAAGGATTACCCATCAACAAGGGAAATAACTCTTCTAGATTCGTATGGGATAGACACGGTAGACACAGATGGCGTAAGTATAAGACCAAAGTCATCTCCTTCCAGTTTTACGCTTCTTTTTATCAGTGTCTCAAATTGATCACAGATACATCACGGATTGACAGCCTCGAAAACCTAGTGGTAGAGCGTCCGCTCGAGTGCGGGAGGTCGTGAGTTCGCTCCCTGGCCACATCATATCAAAGACGTAAAAATGGTACCAGTAGCTCCCTTACTTGGTGCTCAGCATTAAAAGGGAAACTGGCTTCTCTTCTCTCATACCCTCATGGCGATGGATACCATCAGGAATGAGGTGTCGAGAGTGATTGATATAAGTTGAAGAACTTGTTTCGCAATCGACCTAAAATAAATTAGTATAAACTATTGATCACAAAAGGAAAATGATACAACTTAGTATACTTCTTTAATTATGATGTGTTTTAAACACTCTGGGGCCAGCGGGTAAAGTAATGGGTTGATTTTTGTTAAATCAATACCTGGAAAGTCATTCTAAATTCTAATGTACTCAAAGATTACTGTTGACTGCTGTATAATATGTTTGTACAAGTTTATGCAAACTTTGATGAAGAAACTGTTTTAAAGTGGCTGGCAAATGCCTCCTTGAAATGTCTGAGAAGAGATTCTGAATAAATTAAATATGTAGCACTAATGAAAGCTGTCTGACTTGCCCCTTTCTTACATTTTATGAAGAAAAGTACAGTAAGCCTTTGAAATAACTGTTGAGTGAGTATTCTGAGAATAGAGATATAATGAAAATCACATTCTAGACAGATACATGGACTTGTACAAGTGTTACATTTGTTGTAAACTGTCTGCTGACATTTCTACTCATCGCTTACTAAGGCATTGCCATATTTTGTGATATAAATTAACATCACCACTGCAAGAACTTGTGTATATTTGCTACCTGACATTATCCTACAGTTTCTGCTTACGACTTATTTTGTCATCAGAGATTTTCAACATCAGACTCCATTAATATGATTTATACTGATTTGTTTATTTCGATTGTGACAACAAGTTCTTACAACTTAGATAAATTGCTCTTGAGACTGTGTTTAGATGGAATCGACCTGGAAGAGATGGTGGGGGGAGACAGGGGCAATTTTGAATTGCCTAAAGAATAGAGGTGTACATGATGCACCGTGATTTGTTTAACTTCTGCGGTGCACAGCTCGCCATTACCAGTAATGTATTGTTTAATTAGAATCAAGAGCAATAAAGTCTGAACATTCTCTTCATCACGTATTACAGGTTATGCCAAACTTACAAGTTACATCACTTGAAAAGCAGATTGCTAATTTTAGTTTTAATGTGATATACATGTATATGTTAAATATGAAATTTTATTCTCTATAGTCTTAAAACAGAAACACTATGTAAAGTTGTTTTTTTTCTGCTTATTTTGCAGCTGCCTGACAATGCTACTTTATTGCAGTGGGTTTTGTACCTGGAGAAGAAATACGGGGATTGTTAAGTGTGCAAAGCCACTTGGAGGCTGGAGTTAAATAAATTGATAGTGACAACTATTTATCATATTTGGTCAGTGGTTTTAAGCTTACCTCAGCTCAAATCACGTAATTGAGCTTGAAGGATATTATATACTTGTCTTCTATCCATCCATTGACCACAATGTTTTTGTGCACTCTTAATTATAGGCCAATGTTTTTTTTAACTATTTCATTATGGGCCACTTATTTTGTTAGGTGTAACAGGTCACAATTGTTATGCACTATAAGTCTCACACCAAACTATCATGTAACTTGTTATCAACATTAATTAATAGTTTCCCTTGTAAACCAGCTATAATGAAGTTAGACAATGTATGCCTGAGTCATGGCCGTGAAGTAGTTAACATTGCTCTATTGTTTCCTACCAGAATGGGGGTTCAAGAGGTCAAATGTAATAGTTTCTGATTATTGACATGAACTATGATATTACATGGTAGACTTATTGGTCATTGCCATTGGAAAGCCCCTATTTATTTTGGGATTAGGTGGTGAAAGGTCAAGGTCAGAGGGACCTATAGTTAAAAATGATTTCAGACCTATAGCTATAGATCAGTTAGCCCTTGAGTGATAAAATTCTTTGGGCTTATTGGCCATGACCCCTGGAAGACCCATATTAATCTTTGGGTCAGTTGATCAAATGTCATGGTCACATGGGGGAACCTTTAATGAAAGAATGGTTCTAAGCAATTATTGAAGAACGGTTGGTCCTAGGATAATAAAACTTACTGGTCATAAACAGGAGGTGATTTTGGGGTCAGTTGGCCAATGTCACATGTCTGTCTCAAAATCAGTTTTCTACTCTAATTCTGTGAATCTTCATTTTATTTTTTATGAAATTCTGTAACAGGTGTCAGTCTTGCAGAAGGCTCTTCATTTGTCTACCGAGACAATTTGATCAAATAATACACAGCCGTGCTATTGCCTTGATATTGCAGAATTGTCCATGTGTACCAGTCTCATGGCATGCAAGGATGACTTAACATTATGAAGGAATGTAATAAAACTGACGCAGAAATTTAATATGTTCAGATCTGTACACCTAGAATTAGATGTTAATCATGCAGGTTTTATCTTGGCATACAGATGTTGCAATATGTGAGCAATATCATTGCCTTTGTGTTCAAGGTATTTGTGCTACCTATAAAACATATAACATGTCTCATGTATGAAAAAGTATTTTTTTTGAGTATTGAAATATGCATTGAACTTGCTGAGATTTAATGTGAAAAAATAATAGGTAATTACATGCAGCAGTGACTGTATTAGATGATGGTTTGATAGTATGAGTGAGCTGTCCTGAAAGTTACTTCTCTCCAAAGTATTGTAATCAAAGTACTGTAAGAGCTAGTTTGGCAGCTGTTTCTAAGTAACAACCTAGTAATGGAAAACTTATCTTGCACTGTCTATTGGTGCAGGTAACATACTGGTAAAACGGTAATGGAAATCCTGGTTTAAGCAACAAACCATTAAGTGGCATAATCAAGCGGTCCAGGGGAGTGAGATTGAAAATGATTGTTCACGCATGTGAAGTGTATTCCTGTTGAAATTGGATTAAATAGGCAAAAAAGACATAGCATTGAAATTTACTGTAATAGAACCTAAGTGATTTTTCATGGAATATGAATTGACGGAACAACTTCCAACCATATCTATACTCTGTTTTAAGTGAGAGAGAGAGGTCATGTATTCTATATTTGGTTGTCTTAATGTAACATTGTTATAGAGAAATCTGAAAATAAACATACATGACTAGATACTGTGTTGTTTTGTAATTAAAGCTTAAAAAATATTGAAGGCGATGACTTTTTCAAGAGGCTCATACCAATGTTATTTTAGCGTTCCAGACCTTCATTTTTTTGGCATTTTAGTTTCATTGCTCTTTCAATGAAAAAAGGCCATATTTCAGTTGCATTGCACACAAGTCCTGATACACGTCATCAACTTGGTGAAATAACTTGCACATTTAATTACAAAATGTACATTAAATGTAAAATTCTAAGTTATGTTGTTAAGTAGTGAGTCACTACTAGTGACAGTAACACAGACTGTTTGGTTCACAGTATAGCGAAAAATATTTGTATATTCTGTAGATATAAAGAAAATCGTGATTTCATTCTAGGGAACAGACCTACATGATTATATACTTAACAAAATAAGAAACTTCTAAGTTTGCTCATTCATAGCTGGATGAAAACAAATGGGGGGGGGGGGGGATTGTTATAAGTGTTTAAAGAGGGGTAAAAAATAATGGGTATGACCACCTGTTGTTGGGACTTTTATGGCCAATGATCAATGTTATTTATTAAAAGAAAATTCACAGTGATTAGCTGTATGAGATGTGGCATTATGCTGAAAAATCGAGATGTTGGCGTTGTTATGGAACAGAGGAATGACTCATTGACTGGCCCGGTAAAAGTCCTGAAGTCCTGATCTTGACCCAATCGAGCATGTCTGGGATAATCTGGACAGACAAGTGAGGCCTCTTCCCAATCCACCTGCTAACGTCAACCAACTTCGTCAAGGGCTTATTCAGGAATGGAACAATATTCCACAGGCAGAATTCAACACTAGACAATTCTATTTCGGCGACGCACTGCAGTGGCTAACTCAAGAGGTGGTCATACCCGTGTTGTTTTTGTGGCTATTTTATATATAAAACTGGGTCTAGTTCCAAAAACACATTTATTACTTCAAATTGGTCTAATGCTGCTGTGTCCCCACGTAAACCTAATGATTTAGATGCATAGTCCCATCCCTTCACTTCTAGAATACTATTTCATACGTCTGTTGCATTCACAAATTAGCACTGTCCACTCTCGGCTCGTAAAGTTTTTTTATTCAAATCGACACCAAAATGTAGTGAAACTGTTTATCGACATTCTCTTGCCCGAGTGTGAAAATAATATGACTGCCCAGGCAATCTGCCCTTGAATTGTTTATATTTCACCAAAAACATACCGCCCACTTTTTTGACTTGATTAGTTTTAACCAGATCAACGCCAAACCAGGTCAGCATGGTAGTGGACACACCTCGGTCAAGTTAAATATTTTGTCTGATCGCCCAGACACGCACTCAACTTGTTCAAATTGTTTAATATCGGCCAAGATTTATATTCAGCGATAATTGATGCAGGCAACCCAAGTTACTGTCCTTGAATTGTCAAAAATTGTATATAGCAATACTCTGTCGATCCACGGAACTGCCAAGTCTCCTTTACCAACGATAAGTGGTGTGTACTGTCTTTTATAGAATGATAAACAATGTTTAAATACTTTTCTTTTTGTATTTAGAGACAGAATCGTGAGTTGTGTTAAAATTATAAATTGCCACTGCTCACGCTGTAACTTGGATGGTCAAGTGTTGATTACCAATAATTCCAAATTCGTGATAATTTGGCACTCCTGTGTGAGGATAGCCGTGGCCAGTTTTGCTTCCCTGAGGGCGAAGTATTGTGACGACCCTGTATCCGTCATATGCTTCAGACGACATGTCACCAGAAACCGCTCGGCTACATGTATTTTTGTATAAACACTCAATTAAACATGCTAAGGACATATTTGCCAAAACCAAAATTGGGAGTATAACAATTCCCGTGATATATATGCGTGAAAAGAAACTTTAGTATCTTGAGAATTAATGACCAGGTTTCCTCGACTCACTCCACACTAAGTTTTCAAAAATAACACATTCAAGTTTCTTGTACAAGATTTCAAGATAAGTACTGTTTAATACTTTTAAAAAAAATTTCATATGTAAACACCCACTTTGAGCAACTTTTGTCAAAATTTATTTGACAAGAAATGAGATAATTTTCTTGTGCGAGAATAGAGCCTGTTGAGGCCGTTCTATTAGATGTCCAGCCAGTGATAAGAAGAGATTTATGGAAAACTTGAGTCCTAGAATGAGATTTTTTTAGATACTTTGTGTTTTTTGCCTTTTTTTGTATATTTTGACTTGGCCGACAGAAAAAGTTGACCTTTTAATGAATGTATATTCGGAAAGGGAACTAATATGCAATGCAAGTGCTAAAGACTTTCACACTGAA
>JAFMSR010000010.1:27929721-28088709 GCA_022818135.1 Saxidomus purpurata
ACCGTTGTAATTCCGTTTCTGTTTCTGTACAATATAGACAGATTCTATTTTGAAGACTTAGTCCTTCCTTATATGTCTCAGTCTGGCTATTTTTGTTCATAAGTCTGTGTTGTTGTACGAGTTGTTGCGTTGAGTTCCTATCTAATATATGGTTCGGGTTAAAGCATGCCTTGTTTGGTCGTTTGGGATTTTTTATGTATCTGCTTTGGGTAATGAGTGTTATCTGTTTAGGGTGATGAGTGTATGGTTAAAAGAAACTGGTTTCTTTGACCCATTTTTGATCGGATTGTGTGTATTTTACTCAACACTTGTCTACGTGTTTTGGCTGTTGTGTATCTGGTTTTGATTTTTATGACTGGCTCTCTTTTCTCGGTTTGTCTGCCTAGCTGTCTGTGTTATAGACTGGTTCTCTTCCTCGGATTTGTTCTCTTGGTTGTCCTTTGGATTTATATGGCCGACTGTTTTGTAGTGTGACTCGCATTTTTCTCATGCCTGCCAGTCGAGCGACCTTAAACACATGACCAATAGAGGCGGGTCCAAAAACAACATTTCTATCAACAAATTGCCTGTCGAATTTTGTTTTGTAATTCTTGCTGATTTATTCAAACTCACAAATGTACGACCATCAAACATCTGAGAGTAAATAAACTGCTTCTTCCCTATTTTTATTGTATACCTTTATCTATCAATAAATATTACACGGGGGTCATACAGTATGCAATAATATTGTCCGCATGTCTTTATTCATTGAATAACTCTTTCTTCTGTAAATCAAACTAAAATCGAAACAAGCTATCATAAAAGCTAGTTTAAAACTACTACTTGTTGGAGACATCATGGTACAAAATGTTTCCAGGGTCAATAGAGCCGATTTCAACAGTTTAACTTTTCACAAGCAATAAAACGATAACAATTAAAACTATAGGTTCTATTTGTGACAGACAAGCGTATTTGTGTATTCGTCTAGAAATAGCTAATAATACTATCCAAAAAGTATTTTGTTAACGTGTGAAAAAGAAATTAGTAAAGTCATAAAAATGCTTTTGAAAGTGCATCGATGAGCCGTGTCTATGTATAATATCTTCTCAAAATCATGCCAATCTACCATATTCCTATACAGCACGCATGACATTGAGTGAAAACAAGCACTTTGTTGTTATGGCACTTTATATCAAATCTCTCTTTTCACAACGATGGTCAGTGCTCTTTGATATCTCGGGTCATCAATTTGACCTTTAATTGATACATATCAGCGTATGGATTGAGTTCGTCTCTACGAGGGACCCAACTGTTTAATACGATTGATAGTTCCAAGAGGCCTACAGTCACATTAGCTCTATTTATGGCTCTTTTCTGTTCTTTGTTACTATCTAACAATCTTGAAATGCTTGCTTTTGTCTGGCAGTTTTGGTTGTTATATTACTCATCTTTCAATAGTACAGCAAATCGAGATCATTTCTCTATATATTATTTTATCATTGAATACTATACAAAGTTATCAGATTGGGTAATTGAATTGTCTACATATATTTATTTGATTTTCGATATAATTCTATGATAAATAGGATTTAAATTGAAATAAACCATTGTCGCATATAGAGATAGGAATTCGCGACCTGAACAATTTTCCTGAGCCTTTGTTAAATGACGAAACGAGGATAAACAAGACCCTTATGACAACGCAATAGCACTAAATGACACTTTCAACCATAGTGGGAAGTTCTATTTTGGGAGTTAAGTAGGGTTGACATAAGAAGAAGTATCTTGCACAAAACATTTAGATAAGTAAAATTTATGGCTCATTCAAGGTTCTTTTTCAAACAAGATCCAACAAGAATTGCTTTGAAAAAAATCAAGAAATAGAGAGAACCTTACACCTCGTTGTCTTTAGCTATGGGATTTATGATTTTTTGACGAAAATGAAAATTTACATGTATACATGATTTATACTCCTAGAATAATATACATTGCCATAGTTATAACCCAAAAATAACGATCTGTATAACAGTTTCAGTCACAATGAATATAGGGGAAATCTGTAAAAATCTTTTTTGACTATCCTAGTCAAAAATTAAAAAAATCCACCCTTTTCCAGTATGCCCTAAGCATGTTTAATGAGTTATAGAAATATAGTTGAGCGGTTTCTGGTGACATGTGGACCTGGTCTGGCATTGATCTGGTTAAAACTAATCAAGTCAAAAAAGTGGGCGGCTTGTTGTGGTGAAATATAAACAATTAAAGGGCAGAGTGCCTGGGTAGTCGCGCTATTTTCATACTTAAACAAGAGAATGCCGATAAACAGTTTCACTACATTAGGTGTCAATTTGATAAAAAATATAATATACGACCCCGAGAGTGAACAGTGCTAATTTGTGAATGCAACAGACGTATAGAAAAGTATCCTAAAAAGTGAAGGGATGGGACTATGCATCTAAATCATTACATTTAAGTGGGAACACAGCAGCATTAGACCAATTTGAAGTACTTTGTGTTTTTGAAACTAGACTCAGTTTAAAAAAAAAAGAAACGGGTATGACCACCTCTTGATTTGGCCACTGCAGTGCGTCACCGAAATAGAATTGTCTAGTGTTGATTTCTGCCTGTGCAATATTGTTCCCTTCCTGCATGAGCGCTTGACGAAGGATTGGGACGAGGCATCACTCGTCTGTTCAGATTATCCCAGACGTGCTCGATTGGGTCAAGATCAGGACTTTTAGCGGGCCAATGAAAGTCATTCCTCTGTTCCATAACAACGCCAACATCTCGATTTTTTTTTTCAGCATAATAATGCCACATCTCATACAGCTAGAGACACTGTAAATTTTCTTTTAATAAATAACATTGCTCATTGGCCATAAAAGTCCCAACTAGAGGTGGTCATACCCATTATTTTTTACCCCTAAATATTCCACATTTTCTGTTAACCTTTTGTCGTCATTTTTGCACCAAACGATGCATCATGGAACGCTTTAAACACATATAACAATCCCCCCCCCGATTTGTTTTCATACAGCTATGCCTAAGCAAACCAAGAGAATTTCTTATTTTGTTATGTATATAATTATAATCATGTATGTCTGTTCCCTAGAATGAAATCAGGATTTTCTTTATATCTACAGAATATGCAAATACCTTTCGCCATACTGTGAACCAAACAGTATGTTACTTAACAAGAATTATAACATAACTTAAAATTCAACTGCATTTAATGTACATTTTGTAATTAAATGCAAGGCATTTCACCAGGTTGATGAAGTATATCAGGACATGTGTGCAATGCAACTGAAATATGGCCTTTTTTCAATGAAAAAGCAATGAATCTAAACTAACAAAATCACAAGTGTCTGGAGCACTAAAATGACATTGGTTTGAGCCTCTTGACCAAGTCATCGCCTTCCAATATTTCTGAAGCTTTAATTACAAAACAACACAGTATCTAGTCATGTATGTTTATTCTCAGATTTCTCTATAACAATGTTACATTAATACAACCAAATATTGAACACATGACCTCTCTCTCACTTCATATAGACTATAGATAAGGTTGAAATTGTTCAGTCAATTCACATTCCATGAAAAATCACTTAGGTTCTATTACAGTAAATTTCAATGCTATGCCTTTCTTGCCTATTTAATCGGATTTCAAAAGGAATACACTTCACATGATGTGTGAACAATCATTTTTAATCTCACTCCCCTGGACCGCTTGATTATGCCACTTAATGAGGGTTTGTTGCTTAAACCAGGATTTCCATTACCGTTTTACCAGTATGTTACCTGCACCAATGGACAGTGCAAGACAAGTTTTCCATTACTAGGTTGTTACTTAGAAACAGTTACCCAACTAGCTCTTTCGGTACTTTGATTAAAATACTTTGGAGAGAAGTAACTTTCAGGACAGCTCTCTCACAATATCAAACCATCATCTAATAGTCACTGCTGCATGTAATTACCTATTATTTTTTCACATTAAATCTCAGCAAGTTCAATGCATATTTCAATACTCAAAAAAAATACTTTTTCATACATGAGACATGTTTATATGTTTTATAGGTAGCACAAATACCTTGAACACAAAGGCAATGATATTGCTCACATATTGCAACATCTGTATGCCAAGATAAAACCTGCATGATTAACATCTAATTCTAGGTGTACAGATCTGAACATGTTAAATTTCTGCGTCAGTTTTATTACATTCCTTCATAATGTTAAGTCATCCTTGCATGCCATGAGACTGGTACACATGGACAATTCTGCAATATCAAGGCAATAGCACGGCTGTGTATTATTTGATCAAATTGTCTCGGTAGACAAATGAAGAGCCTTCTGCAAGACTGACACCTGTTACAGAATTTCATAAAAAATAAAATGAAGATTCACAGAATTAGAGTAGAAAACTGATTTTGAGACAGACATGTGACATTGGCCAACTGACCCCAAAATCACCTCCTGTTTATGACCAATAAGTTTTATTATCCTAGGACCAACCGTTCTTCAATAATTGCTTAGAACCATTCTTTCATTAAAGGTTCCCCATGTGACCATGACATTTGATCAACTGACCCAAAGATTAATATGTGTCTTCCAGGGGTCATGGCCAATAAGCCCAAAGAATTTTATCACTCAAGGGCTAACTGATCTATAGCTATAGGTCTGAAATCATTTTTAACTATAGGTCCCTCTGACCTTGACCTTTCACCACCTAATCCCAAAATAAATAGGGGCTTTCCAATGGCAATGACCAATAAGTCTACCATGTAATATCATAGTTCATGTCAATAATCAGAAACTATTAGATTTGACCTCTTGAACCCCCATTCTGGTAGGAAACAATAGAGCAATGTTAACTACTTCACGGCCATGACTCAGGCATACATTGTCTAACTTCATTATAGCTGGTTTACAAGGGAAACTATTAATTAATGTTGATAACAAGTTACATGATAGTTTGGTGTGAGACTTATAGTGCATAACAATTGTGACCTGTTACACCTAACAAAATAAGTGGCCCATAATGAAATAGTTAAAAAAAACATTGGCCTATAACTAAGAGTGCACAAAAACATTGTGGTCAATGGATGGATAGAAGACACGTATATAATATCCTTCAAGCTCAATTACGTGATTTGAGCTGAGGTAAGCTTAAAACCACTGACCAAATATGATAAATAGTTGTCACTATCAATTTATTTAACTCCAGCCTCCAAGTGGCTTTGCACACTTAACAATCCCCGTATTTCTTCTCCAGGTACAAAACCCACTGCAATAAAGTAGCATTGTCAGGCAGCTGCAAAATAAGCAGAAAAAAAACAACTTTACATAGTGTTTCTGTTTTAAGACTATAGAGAATAAAATTTCATATTTAACATATACATGTATATCACATTAAAACTAAAATTAGCAATCTGCTTTTCAAGTGATGTAACTTGTAAGTTTGGCATAACCTGTAATACGTGATGAAGAGAATGTTCAGACTTTATTGCTCTTGATTCTAATTAAACAATACATTACTGGTAATGGCGAGCTGTGCACCGCAGAAGTTAAACAAATCGCGGTGCATCATGTACACCTCTATTCTTTAGGCAATTCAAAATTGCCCCTGTCTCCCCCCCCACCATCTCTTCCAGGTCGATTCCATCTAAACACAGTCTCAAGAGCAATTTATCTAAGTTGTAAGAACTTGTTGTCACAATCGAAATAAACAAATCAGTATAAATCATATTAATGGAGTCTGATGTTGAAAATCTCTGATGACAAAATAAGTCGTAAGCAGAAACTGTAGGATAATGTCAGGTAGCAAATATACACAAGTTCTTGCAGTGGTGATGTTAATTTATATCACAAAATATGGCAATGCCTTAGTAAGCGATGAGTAGAAATGTCAGCAGACAGTTTACAACAAATGTAACACTTGTACAAGTCCATGTATCTGTCTAGAATGTGATTTTCATTATATCTCTATTCTCAGAATACTCACTCAACAGTTATTTCAAAGGCTTACTGTACTTTTCTTCATAAAATGTAAGAAAGGGGCAAGTCAGACAGCTTTCATTAGTGCTACATATTTAATTTATTCAGAATCTCTTCTCAGACATTTCAAGGAGGCATTTGCCAGCCACTTTAAAACAGTTTCTTCATCAAAGTTTGCATAAACTTGTACAAACATATTATACAGCAGTCAACAGTAATCTTTGAGTACATTAGAATTTAGAATGACTTTCCGAGTATTGATTTAACAAAAATCAACCCATTACTTTACCCGCTGGCCCCAGAGTGTTTAAAACACATCATAATTAAAGAAGTATACTAAGTTGTATCATTTTCCTTTTGTGATCAATAGTTTATACTAATTTATTTTAGGTCGATTGCGAAACAAGTTCTTCAACTTATATCAATCACTCTCGACACCTCATTCCTGATGGTATCCATCGCCATGAGGGTATGAGAGAAGAGAAGCCAGTTTCCCTTTTAATGCTGAGCACCAAGTAAGGGAGCTACTGGTACCATTTTTACGTCTTTGATATGATGTGGCCAGGGAGCGAACTCACGACCTCCCGCACTCGAAGCGGACGCTCTACCACTAGGTTTTCGAGGCTGTCAATCCGTGATGTATCTGTGATCAATTTGAGACACTGATAAAAAGAAGCGTAAAACTGGAAGGAGATGACTTTGGTCTTATACTTACGCCATCTGTGTCTACCGTGTCTATCCCATACGAATCTAGAAGAGTTATTTCCCTTGTTGATGGGTAATCCTTTGGTACGCTAAGAGTAAACATTATTTTACCACATTTATCCACCAGGACCCGCAATCTGCACTGCTCCTGTATCCAGTCTATAGCATGACTGAAATGGAAATTTCAAAATAGCATTTTCCCTCTACTACATAAAACTAAAAGTGTGTTTAATTGAACAATTGTGTCCCCTGCTACTCCTTGCACCAACAAATTTACCACCTGAGCAAATCATTGCATATGTGTCTTGACATCGATCATGATGATGCACCCTTATGACAGATGGTCGGTGAATAATACTTAAGTAGTACAGTGAATTAAAATATGTTGTTGCTTTAGATCTGAAATCATGTATTAAATTGACATTTGAGTCATGTTGATGAGTCATGTTGATCTCCAAATAATTCATGACATATCTTTAAACATCTGAACTCTGCCCAGTAAATTATTCTTTGATAAATCACCATCAAACATCAAGTATATATATGAAAGAAGCAATATCCTTTTTAGCAGTATTCACTGTCTAATAATCAACAATTTGGAGTTCTGATGTAGAGGTAATAAACAATAAAGGCTGTAGACATGAGTGGCTTATAAATAAGCAGCTGAACAACAAAGACTTCTTGATTAGACAATGTACACCTTTTAAAGGATATTATTTTATGTTTTCCAGTGAATTATTGAGTTTTTCAGTGAAATAAAAGTGATAATCTACAGTTATCAAACAGTGGATTACAATTTTTATTTTCACTGTTTTGGCAATCTAGCACCCGTATTAACGTCAAAAAGTATACCGAGCGTAAATAATACTGAAAACCATGCGACGATGACATCGTTAAAATGATATAATTTGTGCTAGGTTTTCTGATAACATTTCCCGTGATTTTAGATATCTTATAGAAACAAACTCAACAAAAGTGAAGTTTTAACCATAAAATAAACAGAAAAATTGTTGGTATCGATGTAATATCACGTTAATTTCACTGATGAACACTAAAAGTACTTATTTTCACTTATGGCTGTGCCACTTGTGAAAATATCACTTTTGGTGCCCACTCAGTGAAATTATAACTTAATATTACACCAAAACCAACAATTATCCTCTATTCATTTCGATTCTTACGTGACAAAATATCACAAAGGAGATATAACTGCAATGGGCTAGATTTTATGCAGACATTTATTGGTACATCATAAGGCATAATTCTCTGACGTCATGATGGCTTGCATGTCAAACCAGATTTATTGCAAACTTTACAATAGTTTACTCCTGACAAACAGAACGAGCCATGTTAGATTAAAAATGAGCACTTTAAATAAAAACAAACTTTTTATTGAGAATGTCCATTTCTGAGAGTAGTGGGAAATTCTGTGTCCATCTCTGCTGTGCAGACAATACCAAGAACGGCACATCATTCATAGCAATAGCCGTGTCTACAATGTCACTGATTCGAAAGTGGTCTATACTAATCTGTAAAAAACACAAACAATAATTGACATATCATTTATCTGATAATAATAAATGGCCAGACAAATACCACTACAAGACATGATAACGATCACACCGAGTCAGCAGAAAGTTTTATACCTTCTGATTCCAGTACCAACCATACAATGATTGAAGTAAATGGGAAAATTTTCATACCACCTATTTTTGCAATTCACAAGACTTAATAGCAATGTCAAGCAATAAAGGGCAGAAATATTAAGAATTTAGTGTTAAACACTATTTTACATGTAGAAGTAAATATTTACAAACCATAGGAAATCTAAACGATCAAACCATAAAAAGTATCAAATACAAAGTAAGCAGTCTCTGAGTTATCACTTAAAGTGATTGTAACCTTCAAAGTGACCATCACCATTTCAAGAAAGACTTTAACGATTTATACCCTTAGAATAATGAATATTGCTAAAGTTATAACCAAAATTATGACTCTGTAAAACAGATTCATTCTCATTGAATATAGAGTGAATCCGTTAAAATCTTTTATATTTTCATTTATGATATCTCATGACAGCATGCTCAACTAAAGAAACAGTCTTATTGAAATCAAAGTAATTCTAACAATTCTGTTTTAACACTGCAATCTGTTTGGATTGTCAATACCCCTAAACACTTCACTGGAATTCCAAGTTTATCCAAGAAATAGATGCTCAGAGATAAAACAAGATGGTAGTTTGAAAGCATACATACAATGTAATTTTGGACATAATATAGTGCCATAGTTTGAATTTATATACAGTCAAGAGAATTCTTACTTGACAGTGAGTCTGATATCAATTCCTTCATATACTTCATGTAGAAATCAATCAATCAGATCAGTATCACTGAGATATGTGCATGACGGAAGTGTGCATGCAAAAACATAACTGAAGTAAAACATGCGTCATAACTTGCATTAATTTCAGTCAAGGATTATGTGACCTGTTTGTCTAAAACAACCATGAAAATCTTATGAAATTTCAAATCAATACAATCAGATGATACTGAGATATGTCCATGATAGTAGCTTACATGCATAACATGAGTCAAATCTTTTATGTCAAACAGGGGTCAGAATTTGAAGTAAATTCAGCAAGAGTTGTCTAACTTGATGGTTTCATATCCTTTATAACCTTTAATAAAGTTTCACTGGGATACATATATTAGTATTTAAGATATGGACTTGATAAGAACATGTACACAAGACTTCTTCTTTTTCCCTTGATATGTTGTACTCTCAAATATTTTAGGAAAACACAATATTGTGTTGATTCAAACATACTTTTCAGTATCTATAAAAGTCATGTACATCAAGAAAAATTATTTATAAAGGTGCTTTTGGGAATTTTTTCTCACATTTTATCTAAAGTATCAAGACACAAAGAATGAAAATGATAACTAATTTTATCTACAAAACACAGTTCATGCAGTACTGTAAAAAAGTTACAATGCAGTAGTCCAGAAAAACACAAAAACATGCATGTAAGAAGATACAAAATGATACAGCATCAACATGTTGCTAATTGTGATAGAACAGGCTGCAACACCAAATCAAATTGACAATTAAAATGGTATTCATGTACAAATTATAAAAAATTATAATACATATAACAAAAGTGTGAAGAAACTACCAGTATGGCAAATCAACAAAAATAATAATTGTGCCAGTGTTTATGTTTTTATGGATTTGCCTTTGTCCAAATATTAATGTCATTTTCTAGATTTCTTTTATTAAAGGAAGCATTGCAAAACTCAAAACAATACAATACAGATTATATTAATTGTCAGTAAGTCATGTACAATAAACATTAGCTATGACAAGCTATTGACAGACCATGACTTAACAATAACCATATTTTCACTTTGATATTCAAACAATTTAAAACAATCATAATAAAAATTGTGTGAATACTTCAATCTATAGTATAGTATTAATGATGTTTAGTCCATGTCTCTGTCAATTCTCTGTATTATCATTAATGAAATATTTCATACATTCATATTTCTACCAAATTTTGAGAAAATCTCAGACGTCTGCTTTCAGCTGGGTCAGTCATTGTCTAGAGAAAAGAATCTTAAAATTTTTTAAGATGTAATTTCAGGTTATTTTTCTATTATCAGCCATAAAAGTCCTGGCTTAACTAGATGCCCACGTGCAACATGTCGAGCCCGCCATATGTCAAAAGGGCTAACTCCTTACCAAGTAGAGATGGGTCAAAATACACCTAAATATTAGATGTAACATGCATGTTGTACCACAGAAAAGTGGTCTCGATTTTTCTCTACGGCCAGTAATAAAAAAGTTACAATATAAGCTATTTATAGTAACAACAAAGGGAAGTAATTCTAAAAACAAGGGTAGCCCATGGTGGTAAACATTTGTACAAAGTAACATCAAAATCCCTCTATGCATGAAGAAGAAATGTTCCAGACAAAGATATTCTTGACTTTGAACTTTAACCTCTAAGTGTGACCTTGACCTTAGACCTAGGGACCTGGTTCTTGCGCATGACACTCCGTCTCATGATGGTGAACATTTGTGCCAAGTTAAATTAAAATCCCTCCATGCATGACAGAGATATGCTCCGGACAAAGTCATTCTTGAATTTGACCTTTAACCTCCAAGTGTGACCTTGACCTTAGACCTAGGGACCTGGTTCTTGCGCATGACACTCCGTCTCATGATGGTGAACATTTGTGCCAAGTAACATCAAAATCCCTCCATGCATGAAAAAGATATGGTCCAGACAAAATCGGACGCACAGACTGACACATGGACGGACACACGCACATCCACCGAACCGCCAAGTGACAACTATATCGAGCTCACCGCAAGCGGGCTTGACAAAAACTACCTGATGTGGTCATATGCACTAAGATTACTTAAAAAAAACGCAACTTTGGTAGTCTGAAGTTAGCTAAGAATAATTCATTGAATTTATAGCGAAATTTTAAGGTATCTCAGAAGACGCAATTTTATGATTTGGTAGTTGAATGATATATGTGCACAACACTGTCGAACAGACAATAGCCAATCACAACAGCTCATCTTAAGGTGACATATAAACACAAGCAACAAATATACACGAACAAACAAAGTAAATCAACGTTACATTCACTCTTCTTCCAAATCGGATCTATGTGAAAGTAAAGAATATACCAGCTGTACACACACTGAATTAAAATCAAACCAATCATGTAGCATAGTATGTCTTCCATATAGCAGTGTACTGTGTCAGATCACCATTAAGTGATGACCACCTATTTGTGTTGCTTTAAACAGTATCATACAGCTTCCTTTCCAAATAACGTAGACTCACTAAAGACAGATACTCTGAACATTTTGGTAAGAGCTGCACATTTTGGTAAGAGCTGCAAGAAGTAAATTGTTCTACTTTTTTTTTTAATGTAACTTTTAGCACTGTGTTTCAGTCACAAACATAAATTATAATTTTTAATCTTGAAAGAAATAAATGGGTAATTTATAAATTTAGTTAAATGAAAAGAGCAAATACAGATTGTATTTAATTAATTCTTACTTCATTCATACACTCATTTTTTTGCAAAACATTACCTTGACATCACTCAGCCTAATGTCTCCATGACAACCTGTATTGAAGGTCAAGGTCATCTCAAGGTTAAATGATTCTTCTGAAGAAGTTACTGAGTTGAACTCTGGATTGTGATGTTCAAATTCAAGAGTTATCTGCTCTTGTCCACTGACATGTGCTTTCACCCCATTAACGTTCTGCAGTAGCTTTAGAACTTTTTCTAACCTAAAAACAAACGTGAAATAACATTTCAAACAAAAATTAGAAACGTTTCTTTTGAACAAGGATGTTCCCACTAAACTAAATTCTATCATATTTTTTTGTTCATTTTTCAGCCCCATTTTACATGTACCATGCCAAGAAGCATAAACACTCTTTCTTCTATTTTCTAGCCCATTTCAGCAGTATTGCGGTTAAATAAACAGTTGGGCAAATTACCTAACTAAACAAGTTGATGAGGTACTGCCATGGCAATACAAAGTCCCTTGTCCTGGGGTGTAGGTGACTGGATGTTGTGAATGACACACCCTCATCACATGGGTAACAATTGTGTAAAGTTTAATCCAGTGATATGTTACACTAAATGTATACACAACAAATCAACAAAACTATATTCATGTCATACCTTTCAACAGACTGTTCCTGAGCACCTGAACCATTTGTTTGCCCCTTCAACTCAGCTTTCATCTTTTCTATGTCTTTCTCTCTTTTCTCTAGTTCAGCTCTCTGTTTGCTGACCTCTGCTTCTATTTTGGCAATAGCTTGTTCACACCTTGAAACAGCAGAGTCCACTGAGCCAGGGTCCAGCTGCCGCCTACCCTCAAATAACTTTCTCTGTAATAGAATGCAAAAGTGATGCTGGTATCTTCTAACACCTCTTTCATACATATTACTAATCAAAATTTCGCATACATGTACATACAATTGAAATAATATATAAGCAATCCGAAAGCACCCACAAATTTCCCTTGCAATCAAAACTATCTGATCTACAAATATTAAAATAATTAACCTTTCCTAGCTTATGTGACTTGTACCTACAACAAAGGGAAACTAACTGCATGCAAATTTTGATGAATTTCTGTTGAAGACTTATTCACCCTTATTTAGTATGCCAAGTGAACAATTGTATCAACATAGATATTAGGGCATAAACTATAGTCACATGACCTTTTATCACTATGCATGACTTTGACAAGGCAGACTAAAACATACATTTACCATATCGTCTTTGTAAGATGAACATTTGTGTCAAGCTATTGCAAAGTCCTTACTAAGTTCAAGCATCCATAGAAAAAGCAATACAGTAACTTTGAGAGATAGAAATTCTTCATTAATCTGCTATCAATGAATTTCACTAACAAAAGTATCTGAATATAACAGGTAACACTCTAGGTCTTTCTGAACCATGTCATCAAATCAAAGTCCAGTACAAATTAGTTTACCCTCGGCCATACTAAAGTCTTACTGTGTAAATACCTTGCTCTCAAATATCTTCAGCTTTTCTTCCAGCTTTGTTACTTTCTCTTGTTGCAAGCTGTGCTCTGAAGGTAAAAAAACACAAAATATTATAAGCTTCAAATTTACATTAACTGGACAACGTTAGACAACCTGTTCCGTTTTTCTTCTCAGTTAACTAGTATTAACTTAGCCCCTATCCTGCCTAGATCTAGACCATAATTTACTGATTATTCCATTGCAATTCTAAGGTTGACTATGAAACTACCGGTATATCAACATGTGTGTAAGAAATCTGTAGCTTTGTACAGCTTCACAATAAGCCCTCAATTAATTTCTACACATTCTTCCTCTGTAGTGGAAACTTATGTACGGGTACATCAATTATAAATGGCAGCTGAGTAACACACTGTCTATAGATACTTGACCAGATGTGAACAACAGTTCTAACTATAGCCTAAATCAGTATTTTTCCTTACCATCTTTAACCCTCTGTAGTATATTATACACTTTGTCCTTTTCTTCCTCAAGTTTGTTCTTAACCTTTAGCCTTTCTTCTCGACTCGCTTTCAACTTTTCATCTATACAAAATAAAAATGAATAATTGAAAGCTGTGCTTAGACCATTACATATACTTTAAGTTTAATTTATACTGATTTATTTAAGCTCGATTGTGAAGAAAGTTTTAAGTTTATTGAGTCACTCTCGAGTCTGCTTCCTGGAAAAACCAGTACTGGTGTCACATGAGGTACGGCCATGACCCCAGTGGGGCTCAAACCCGCAACCTAATAGAGACCGACTAACGGTATCACTATGGCAAAAGGGCCATTATACAACTGACAGATCCCACTTTGGCAAGCTAACTGACTAATAACTCCTCTATATATAAAACATGATTAGTCTATAAGGTTCCTTCAAACAGGTAAGGGCAACAGCACAAGATGTCCACATCAGCTAGTTTGCAGTGCACAGGCTCATTAACTTCCAAACAGGTAAGAAACCACCAAAATTAGTTTTTACACAGCATGGTGCTGCAAAACCTGTACAATATTAAACAGTTAAGAACAAATTTCTTTTCACTCAAACTCTAACTAAGGCTGACTTTTCATTTCACACTTTCTAATCAGAGACCTTAAAGCTTCATCTATATTGTCTCATTTACTAGCTTTACTTGGTTCTATCAATCTATCTATAATCTAGAGCAATAATTCAAGCTGTCATACCAGTTTGTTTAACATCCGGCCATGTATTTCTGTCCTTTCCCAGGTATTCCAAGTACAAGCCTTGTTTCTCTTGGAAACAAAATGAGTTCTTTAAATCATTTTTTTCCTGTGATATAAAGAGCATGTGAATAAAAGTATGTAACAAAAGATAAATAATAAGTAAAAGTGACCAACAAGTCAGTCTGCAAAACATATATACATTTGTACACAGCAATTAAATGCAAATTAAGGTAAAATGCTAAATTATTATAAATCTCACACCTGTTATTTATACTGTACTAACATCAACACAATGTTTCTGGCTGATGTTGAACTTCGTGAAAACAGTTTTCACTGTACTTTTAAGTATTTATTTAAAGTTAAAATTATAAGTGCATGCTTTAAAATATAGCTCAGTGCTTAATTTATACTAATTTATTTTAGCTCGATTGTGAAGAAAGCTTGTAGCTTATTGGGTCACTCTCAAGGCCGCTTCATGGAAAAACCAGTACTGGTGTCATATGAGGAGGTACGGTCGTGACCTTGGTGGGGCTTGAACCCGCAACCTCCGGGATGAGTGGCAGACACCTAAACCTCTACACCACCGCTCCCCTTGTTTCAATAATATTGTAAAACATGAAAACCTTTCTGACATCCCTCTTTTAAATTGGTTTTTGTGAAGATGCCAAAAATTATGAAAGAAAAGAATACATCAACATTGTTTAGGTCTAGGAATTAACAGTTTTATAATTACTCCATCTGTAAATTCATTATACTATAATGTATATGATTGTGATGGGATAATTCCCAGTCCTACATTCAATTTAACAAGAAACATTTGCTTACTGCAAACGTGGCAGAAGTAGCCTCTTAGTACAATTCTTTCATCAAGTGGTAAAATTATGCTATAACATGGTTATACATTTTTAATTCTTTATCTAACCAAGTGAAAAATATACCTGCTGCAAGAGTTGATCCTCTTTACTTAACTCCTGCACATGCTGCACATTACCAATGTGCCCAGACTTTATCTCCTTCAATATTCTAAAAACAGATACATGCAGATCTATAATATTTATGGATCAGATTATAAAACTTATCAGATGTTCTCATGTTTTATTTTGCAATAGCTAATCTGGACATGCTTGACAATGAATCGAGAATAATAAAATATATCAAGTCCTTAGAGGACCATGATGGTGATATACTGCCCACCTGAGTCAAACAGAGAACATGATTAAGACAACAAATGCTCTATGTCTGACAATGTTTCAAAACAAGAGCTTGCAGTAGGCATGGTACTTATCACTTCTGTGACGTATCATTAAATTCTGACCAGGGCTTTTTGGAGATTAAGAGAGCACAAGATTTTATTATCTTAGTCCCTTTGACCTAGTGACCCGAAAAATAGACTATGCACAACTAGGCATGGTACTTTTCACTACTGTGAAGTATCATTAAATTCTGACCAGGGGTTTTGGAGTGGTCACCAGATTTTACTATCTCGAACACTCTGACATTGGCCTTTGACTTGGTGACCCAAAACATGGACCATGTACAACTCGCAATGGTATTAACAGTTTTGTTAAGTATCATTAAATTCTGAACAGGGATTTTGGGGATCAAGCGTCCACAAGATTTTACTATCTCAAGCCCCTGTGACCTTGACCTTTGACCCGAAACATAGACCATGCACAACTAGCCATAATACTTTTTACTTGTGTGAAGTACAGACAGATGGACAAGCTGAATCCATTATACGCCCCCCTTACACTTTGTATTTGGCTTCGGACCTATTTTTGTCAGACAGTAGTTGTATGGGATGTTGAGAATATTTCTCAAAAGAGATGAACTTCATGAAGCACATAGGCTTCTATGGCATACCGGTGTGACCGGTAAAACCTTTGCGAACAGAAATGCAGAAGTATATATAACCGTGTGCAAAATCATATGACTACATAAACAATTAAATATTGGTTCTCAAGTGAACCAGTAAAGTTAAGACACTTTCCAAAGTTAAACCAAAAAAAATGGGGTGCATAGACTGACCGAAAAAGACCGCAGAAGAACCGAAAAACAGTTTATGTTTACCGAAAACAACTTTTTTTTCAAAAAATAATGTACGATTTACAACTTAAGTATTAAATAAATGAAGGAATTTGTATGTAGTGAATAATTCTTTGTCTGTTTTGGTAAGTTCCCGTGCTGCATCGATTACAAAATCTGGAGTAGTAATTCAGAAAGTTTTGGTCTGCAATATTTGTTTTTCGATCTTTTTACTTGATTTGTAATACAATATTTACAAATTTCTTCATTTAAATTGTAAGTGATATGGTGAATAGTAATTGTTGTACTGTAGAGATTTGAAATACGTTTGTCAAGGCCATGGTATTGTCAGTTTATTTGCAGCTTGAAGCAATTATACCACATTAGCAGGCTGATGAAACTGCTCAATCGGGCTTTCGAAAATCAGCTTTTTTAAAAATGATTTACTTCACTTGGAAAAGGTGTGAACATGTCAAGTATGATAAAAACATCTGAAAAAGAGTTTAAAAGTACAGAATTGTTCATGTTTCCCTGCAAAAATGTGTCTCCGAATTGTCAAGAAAAGACATTTTTGGCATTTTCTTTGAAACTTATTGACAGAAAGTTTTAAAACAGCTCAGACTCATAGAAAATGCACACATAATTATAAAGAAACCCAAATTAAGATAACAAAGGTTTAGTTTGTTGCGCCGGTCCTTTTTCTGATTTCACATATATGGAAACTGAAAGTAGAAGTGCCAAAAACCTGATGCATGAAATGGCTCGATGGATTTTGGTGATGTGGAGTTTTTTCATACCGTACTAATGCAAATAACATTCCCTAGCTGTTTCAGAAACATTCATGAAGATTTGCACTGAAAATCTTTAAAAAAGTTTTTTTCCATGATTTCCAACTTATTTTAATTATGGTAAAAAATCTCAAGATGAATTTTATTCACTTTTTAATTTATTCTCTACATCTGAACTTTGTAATAGAATGTAAATTGTATGAAATTACTCATTTTTAAAAAAGTTGATTTTCGAAAGCCCGATTGATCAGGTCGGACATCCGGGCATTTACCGTTGCGCGCACCTGCTCAGGCATAGCAACGCTGTCCGAGGTGAAAACAACCGCCATCTTGTTAATAACGTATAGAGCGAAGTCCGTGTAATGTTATAAAACTATTTGATTAAAGTATAAAAATGCAGCAGTTATGACGAGTTTTTTATATGCAAATGACACCGACTTCTGTTTCTGTTTGTTTCTATCAAAAGGAAAAGATGTTTTTCATTCTTAAATGTGTTAGAAATGTATCGAAACGATCTAGATCTACGCATGCACATGACTTACAAATTATTCAATTATGGACGATATTTGTTCCTTTGATGATTAAAACTTGCCTCCGAAAATAAGAACACAAATGCTCCATTTAATAACATTTCTAAAATGAGGAAGAAATTCACAAGCATGTTATCGAATGTTTTTCATGAAACTTTTTCTTGTGGGTATATTTAAGAATTAGAATCTAGTATTAGAGCGATCTACTTTAAGATCGTAAATCAAAATAGTTTTCTCGATTTTATTAGTTGTAAACAAAATGTTGACGTAAATCTATTAAAAACTCATTATAATTGAAATCACGATATCTACCTAAATACATGTACGTGTCTAATTTCACTTATAGAAAAACATTTCATCGGAGTACATAAAATTTGTCATCAACAGCCAAAAATAAGTATTTTCTGATTATTTGTAAGGTTGCTTGAAACTTTCATTTGCTGAATTATTTTTTACCAAGTTTTATAAATGTAAGATGATTAAATAATAATTAAATGCAGACTTGATCATACATTATAAATGTAACTCGAAGGTAAGTGTCAAATAACGTATGTGTATAAACGTTATATAGGTCTATCATTCATTAAATATATGGTTCGTTATTGTCACATGATAAATAAATTCATATGTTAGATCGATCGTACACAATAAAAAAAGTTGCGTAATTTAGATTGGGCACTCTGCAAATTGTTATGTAATTATCAAATGCAATTGACCAGTGTGCAATATGCAATGATGTGTGACAAGTTAGATTACTGACAGGGGGTCGCCAATTAACAACAAATCATATCGCATCCTTTGTTGTGACTTATGCCTTGGGCTAGATCCACATAAATTCCATCAATTAACCATGGCAACGTTGTAAAATGAGATATTGTTTGTGTTATTTAATTTTATTGAATGGATTTTAGAGATAAGCTATAAGTGTTCTGCAACATGTAAGTGACGTTTAGTATATGTATCTGTTTCACATTGATTCAATATCGGGCCTTTACTTTAATTACGTGATTTTTTAAAATTATTTTGAATATAAATGCCAGCCCTTTATAAAAACTAGATCTAAAAAACAAATCTGTGTATTTAATAATATCATACGGTCCTGTAATAAAATACATTTTTGTGACAAAATTTTCAACATAACATTCTCGTATATAATGATGTGTTTCGACCTGATTTTAGTTAAACCTATACGAGAAAAGTTGTGCACTTTGGAAATCTATATCAAATTAGGACAAGTTTGTAACAAATAAATTATTTATCTTAATATAAGAAACTTAAAAAAAATAATTAAATATATAGATCATTTTACATAGGCCGAATTAAAAATACATTTTCTGTCTTTTCTTGTCGTGCATGATATTTCACCGAACGTCATTAAACAATCATTTTCAAGAATTTTTAAAAGAACAATCTGACAAACATCGCTAAGACATTGAAATAAGTAAAAATATATATGAAATGGTTTGTTTTACGTTTAAATTTTGTCTGGGCTTAAAAATAAGACTCTCTTAAAGCTTACTCCCTATTTGAACTATGCGGTTGCCAGGTGCTTGTTTTCACCTCGGCAATATGGCGGATAATTGGTAACTACGGAAGTGACGTCATGCCGACCTGATCAATCGCTCAGACATTGAAATATGTAAACATATATATGATATGGTTTTTTAACGTTCAAACTTTGTCTGGGCCGGAAAATAAGACTATCTTAAAGCTTACTCCCTATTTAAACTGTGCGGTTGCCAGGTGCTTGTTTTCACCTCGGCAATATGGCGGATAATTGGTAACTACGGAAGTGATGTCATGCCGACCTGATCAATTGGGCAATTTCATCAGCCTGTTGATGTGTTCATGCACTTTGCAAGTGGTATAATTCGCTTCTTTGTTGATGATACTGCAGTCTATCTAGCCTTGTCATCGGCAAAGATATACATTATACAATTTTTATAACGGTTCGAGATGACTGAAGTAGCTACCAGAGTACGAGTTGACTTTGGTACGAAACCCAGAAGCCTGCACTGATGAGTAATATACGGTTTCATCTCTCATTTTTGGGGAAATTATATCACTAACATTACTTATACAAAGAATTTTGCAAGTTTTTAGCTGCAAGCGGTAAGAAACACTGAAAACCTTTCGCAATCCTGCGCTGACATTTTTCCGCTGTTATTTTTAAATAAACGCTTGCTTCTTGATAAACAAGCGCTTGAATCTTCCGGAAAAAAACAGCCCCAAAGGAAATTAAAAGTCTGAAAGTCTAAAAAAAAAAGAGCGATAGACCAAAGACAAAGCGAATTTATTGAAACTTGCCTTATTTTGCAAAAGTTTGCAAGTATTCAGCATTTAGCACTTTTACTGGTTAAGATCTTAAAGTGACATTATGCGCATCTTACTGCACATACAGTAGTGTGTTTTTGGTGACAGTTTTATAAAAGCAATTTTCGGTTGCTGTGCATTTACATGTGTTAAATTAATGAGAATGTATTAGTATTTGAAATTGGTGCTTTAGAAATCAAAAAATTGGAATAATAAAATAATATTTCATTTCTTCGAAGTGATCTCCCTTGTGTTGTTGTTGTTGTTGTTGTTGTTGGTAGGGATTTCGGCAGTGGAAGGGAAGCAACTCCTGCATGCAGTTTTTTTTAAATACTGCCCAAGACAAAATAGGAAAAGTAATATTTGGACAGTTATTATTTCGTATTAGTAGCAGGAAGAGTTTGGTGTATTGGGTTAAAAGCAATTATTTCCTCTACCCTTTTTTACACACACATTTTTCTGCTGGATATTTACTTGGAAAAAGTGCGCATAATTCCACTTTAAGGTATTAAATAAGCCATTCATTCACCAGTATATCTAGCCAAATAACTGGAATGTTTTACATTCTTATTACTGCTTTAATGTCGGTTACAACTATAGTCGGTAGTACCGGCATACCAGAACGTGTGCAAACGATTCTGAAATGACATTTGCATCTGAGGAAGCTTTGTGCTTGGTAGGTACCTCATTTGCTCACAGAGGAGCAAAAGAAATAACGTCTAAAATGCGCCCGGTAACTTCTGAAAATGCCCAAAAAAATCTAGTGTTATTTCTAACTTGCTAACAGGTGTCGAAACATGGGTGCACATGTTTGAGCCACAGAGAAGAGCTGATGACAAGCAATGGAAATGTTAAAATGACGTCATGTGTAATTATGCGATTTTCGACATATTATTTAAATAAACTCAACAAAAGTAGAGTTTTAAACATAAAATAAACAGAAAAATTGTTGGTCATCATCATCATCATCTTTGTTAATGGCTAACCGTCGTAACTGACTATTATTATTAGAGATGTACACGCTAGTTACTGATGTGAAGATGGATAACGGATAAGTGATAAATACGGGGGACTTTCTCAAAGTTGTTATTGACGTTCATATCGGTTGTATAGTTTTCTAAAACTATTTTATTTACGAAATAGCCTAACGGTACACAAAGACAGACCATAATTTTGAACTTACAGATAAGTACTGTGTAAAAACAAAAATAATATCAAACAGGGAAAGCCACGTACCAAAAACGCAGCCTCCCCAAAACGAGCCCCACAGCACAGACAGACCTCACTCAGTTATTCAGTAATTTGACCAACTGAATGTCAAATGGATACTCTGTACTCCCTATGGTAGGTATTGCATCTGAATGATTGCGCCTTTCATATCCATGTTTTTTGCAATGTTAGGCAGTATTGGTAGGGGCTAAAGAGGAAGATCCTACTTAAAGAGCTAGCTAGAGGAACCATGTGCATTGTAGTTTCGTTAACCTTCATAACTAGTTGTTTTGTTGTTTTTTTTTGTTTTTTTTTTTTGGTTTTGATAGCGATTTCTTTAAAAAAGTCACTATATTGGCATTTTGAGCAGAAACGAGACGATGTTATGTTCTTCTTTAAAAACATGTATGTTTGATTATTTCATCAAAATGCAATTTTCAGAAAAATATATTGGATATGTTCGCGAGTTTGGTTTAACGTTACCACAACACCATATTGTTGCAAAAGGTTTTCAAAAAATGCAAAAAATAATTAATTTATACGGGAACCGTTTTATTTATTAAATAACATCCGTTCCAGCGTTGTTAGTCGTTTAATAAACAACGATTTGGAGTACTGATATGCAGTAATTAGCCACGAAGGCCAAAGGCCTGAGTGGTTTATAACTGCGCCTCAGTACGACAAATTATTGTTTATTAGACGATAACAACGCTGAAAATGATGTTATTTCGATTCTAACATAACCAGCTATTACAAAAGGTGAATAAATGCAAAGCTTTATTTTCTGCGCGAACGCTCATTTAACGTCATGCGGTGCAATATGACGTCATGTTTACAGCATATCGGTTCCCGCGTTGTTTATGGTTTAATATAATATAATTTTTCTACTCTTTGTATATAGATACAAAATCTAAGTCATGTTAGAATGTTGCTTCGTATTTATAACGTTTTTCACTAAACTTAGCAAAGATACTTCTCGTTGTTCGTGAAAATTAAATGCGTAGGGCTCATTTGGCTGCTGACAACGTCAATGTAATGACGTGGCCGGCTATGTCATCCGACATGAATCCCGATGAATATACATGAAGTGAACTCTTAAGACGTTTACGCAGGCTCTATGTCTTAAACAATTTGAACGATTTGGCCGCAGCACTGGCGAGGGAATAAAAAAGAATGCGATAATTTGTTGTTCAGAGAAAATTTAATGTGAATTCAATGAGGGGGGGTATTAAAATCCTCATCACAGGCAGAGGTTGACATAACCGATATTAGTCAACAAATCACCATCAGTTGCATCAACATCCAGTGATTCGATATAAGTAATGAATTAGTATTATCAATAAAATCATACAATTTTCATAACGCCCCTTTATCAGTTCATGAATTATATCCAGCAAGTAGTCACGAAGGAACATGAAAAATCAAACGCTCGACTCGTAAAAAGATCAAATTTTAATTTTGAACATTAAAAAAAAACATGAACTGAACAAAGTTTAAGACATGCATTAATACATATACTGGGCTGTTTCTTTTTGAGCTGAGTATACAATCGAGCATCTTATAAATAAAGTACGCATAGAAAAAATATAAATAATTGCAAAAGTTACAATTTACTCGGACAAGAATCCACCTCTGAAATTATACTGAAATTATTCGCAGTAGTACTTTTGAGAAAATCCCCTGTTTATATCGTTATTCAGGTGTCCATCCTCACATCAGTTTACCGCCTGTACATCTCTATTATGGCCATGCATGGGGGGTTAGAAAAAGTTTAAGTTTTGGTATCGTTATACCCGTGAAATCTTTGAAGTTATAACGTGATATTACATCGGAACCCGCAATTATCCTGTATGTATACATTTGTACAATGTGAATACTAATGTAACTTAAGATTGATCTTGCCTTTATATTATAGTTAGGAATAAAAATACCGTACAGTATGACGATTATGCATGATATTTTCGTGCGTATCGTGTTCCTTTGTCAGGGTGTACTAGAGAGTAGAATAACACGAAGGCCAGGGTATAAAATCAAACTTATTATTATCAGTACGTTTTTTTGTTTGCTTAAAAGTATATGTATTTTGCAAGTTTGCAAATGGCTCCTGAATGATTTGAAGTAAACAATCTACACATTTGTGCACTGATGGCCAGTGAGATTAATATTTTGGAAGACATTCCCTTTTAATCCAATATTGCGCATTATTATCAATGCATAAACAGTATTGTATTTTAAAGAAAGCATTAACTTTCCGAGTATTGTCACTTTCTTTTAACATTGCTCGATTACTGCAAGAAGTCCGGTCATATTTTATCCTGGAAAATTTAAACATAGGGCTACACAATCATGTTTGTCGTAATTGCTTCTTATAAGGCTCCTTTTTACAAATTAGACATTCAGATGATATATCTTACGTGGCAGCTGATATTGCTTGATTCATTTAGGCTGCTGTTATGTATTTACACAATATATCTATTTTTTTACTGATTAATATGAGGTATCCTTCTTTTCGGTTTTTCGCTCCCTGTGGCTACAAGTCAATCTATTTATAACTCTGACGGAAGTGAGTTTTCGACCAATGAAAATACAGATTCAATACACAGCGCGCAATTCGGTCTTCCGCCTAGTGAAAACATTGCAAATTAGTGATCTGTTTTTCGTGAAATTTACTCTAAGTGTGAAATAAATTACAATTAAGTTTCAATCTTATATTAAAGAAATGTATTACCTTGGTAGTGCACATCACAAAAATGAACAACTGCCTCGAGGATAGGTAATTGAAAAAAAAGTTATCACGTTTTGGTGACATCTGTCACAATGGTCGCTTATTGGTTTCCTTTGTCTTTTAATAGTGTAATGTTGTAATGTATTGTCATTTTGAGTTTTATAACATTCTTTTGCTCTCGTACCGATGAACATAACTATTTTTCTTGACCCTTTTTTGCTTCTATGTTCTCAATTACTGTAGGCATTCACGTGCGTGACGTCACTAATGCACGTAAAGAACACAGCCTGCATCTAAGATTCTACACAATTTCAGTATTTGTTAATTATGAATTTACGCATGTGCTTATAAGTGCTCATTGGTCAAGTTAAAATTTAGAGTATGTGTGCTCTCTTTTTGTCCAGTTGCAGACAAATATTCAGGTGAGTTTCACTTAAAAGGAAGACTTAAGTTTAAAGAGAAAAGACTTCAACTCTGGTAGCCTAATTCATTCAGCTCATGAATTTGACCTGATTTTTTTATCTGATACTTAATAGGTGTCAAACCTCAGAAGAAAGCGCACTTCCAAAAACTATCTTGGTGGCTTCAATTGCAATTCATATCCATGTTCCTGCTTGGAATTCAATTTCTAAGGATTTTATATGTTTAAAACAATCAACGTACATTTTGTTTAGCTTAAAGACAAAGAATCCTGTGATAAACACCGAGTTTACCGAGTTTCCAGAATGAGGAAAAGAGAGAATTTGTTAAACAGCAACCATGGCGTCGACAAGCTTAAAAGCCAAAACAAGATGTGGATATTTTGAGTAATAACAAACTTATGTTTTATTTTCAGTCTTTCTATAAAAAGTTTATACAGTAGTGATGAAGACATAGATGATCCCCAAGATACCTATGTTTTAGCTTGTCAGCAGCCTTTCAACCCACAGAAGAAGGTGATTAACAGAGGACGCTGGGTTAAAGAAGAGGTAATTATGAGAAACTAAAATTATAAAATGTACAACACAGTATGCTATTAGGTTATCTTCAATCACAAGACTATTGTATCTGTTTTTTTCTCACAGGTCTGCAATCATGGCAATTGTCTTGGCATGTTAAAATGCTGCATTTAAAGAATTTAATGTACTGTGCAATGAATGAATGATAAAATTGTCACTTCTATAGAGATCTTCGAACACTCATTTTGTACTTTTTAGCTTGACTGTTGTGACCATGATGACCCTTGTTCAAATTTTGGTTAAAATTTGGCAAGCAAGCTACTATCACTCGCGTATGTCAGTAACCCATGATTGGACTAATTTGAAACTTCAGTAAAGTCTTCACAGCTAACAGACATTCAAGTTACTTATCTCTTGATTTATTTTAATGCAACATTTTGAATTTTTTAATCTAGAATAAAAAAAATTTAAGTTTTTCGTTCATGGCTATGTTATTTATATGCTCATAATTCAGTAATTACCTGTTTAATATAAATAAGTTATAATGACTTTAAAATTAACAATTTTAAACCCTTTTGTTAGAAATGTTAAAATATTGTGCTATCAGTTGGGTTGAATAGTTGAGCGTGCTGTCCTCTGACAACTCTTGACAAGTTCTTGTAGTTTTTTAGAGCAGTCTGTGATTAATTGTTAAGTTGCGACATGGATCTCTTATATTGAAGTTAGGTTTTTTAAAATGAATTTTGTGTTTTCAGGACGAGAAATTAAAACAAGTTGTAGAGCAGGTTGGACCACATGATTGGAAGCTTGTTTCAAAATATTTTGAAGACAGATCAGATCTGCAGTGTCAACATCGCTGGTATAAAGTGCTCAATCCAGATCTTATAAAAGGACCCTGGACACCTGAGGTTAATCATTGTTTAGTTTATACTTATTCATTTTAGCTCGATTGTGAAGAAGGCTTGTAGCTTATCGAGTCATTCTTGAGTCCGCTTCCTGCAAAAACCAGTACTGGTATCATATGAGGAGGTAGGGCTGTGACCCCAGTGGGGCTCGAACCCTTAACCGCAGGGATCATTGTTTCTTTACCTGTTGTCCAGTACCAGTGAGACTAGTGATGAATGTATGCAAATTTAGAGAAAAGCAATTTGTGAAAACATTTATTGGTGGAAAAATTAATTGCAAAAGCATGCAATTAAGGGGACGAGGGGCAGAATGTAGCTTTTGGTCTTTAAGAAGAGTTCTTTTTGCTGGAACCGTCCAAAGAAAGAAAAGCAGGTAGTTCAAATGTAACTATTACAGCATAATATTAAAAAGCACACTCTTGTCTTGCTTACACAAGTGGAAGTAGTAGTAGTACAGTATATATGTGTTCTCAACTTCTCATATTTAGTTTCATTAGCAGAATGGGAAAACTCTGTAGACATTCAAGCATTGAGCCTTGGACACATGTGGGACCTCATTGTCATGCCATTGCTTTACAGCAAAAAATATTAACTGTTTATATAAAAAAAAAACACTCTGACAGCTTTACTTGAATTCATCCTTAAAAAAGACAGGAACTGGAAAACAGAACCTTTCATCATGCTCATGCAATATAGTGTATACATGTACTCGTAATACTGTCATTTGTTAGATTGAGAAAAGTGTGCAGACTTAGAAATAAACCTGTGACCTTAGATTTTGATGCAGTGAAAACTACAATACACACGTGCTTTACACTGTGTATTCAACATCACAAACCTGTCTTGCTTTGGTTGTTCCTTAAATATAAAAACATGCACCATGGCACTGTCAAGAATTTTGTGTGACAGCTAAAATGTGGAGAAAATATATTCAGAAAGGCAACTCCCTCTCTTCTAACATTACGCCTAATCATTAATTTAAAGCTAGGGTATTTAAAATATGATAAGGCTGTGTATTAAAACAATTGTATGTATCTGTTTATAAGATGCATATTGTCTTTCTGTTTTACAGGAAGACGATAAAGTATTAAATTTAGTTAGACAGTTTGGTGCTAAGAAGTGGACGATTATCTCCAAATACTTGAACGGCAGAACTGGAAAGCAGTGTCGAGAAAGGTTTGTATATTTAAGCTTGCTGTTGTATCACTTATTTTATGCTGCATTGTCTTACTCTATAACTTTTTTAGGGAGGGAGCCATTGTAACCAAACTGGATGCATAATATGATTTAAAACAGGGTAGCTTTCTGTTCAATTTGGACAATACTGATTAATGTTCTGTATGTTCTTCATGAAAAATTGCCAACTGAAAAATGAGCACAGCAGAATATAATTGGTTGTACAAATATCCAGGCTGATCATGATCTACAACTGCATGCATGTCACAGAGGTGTAAACACAGTTACACTTCAATGTCACCAATATTGTTAGAAGTAACAGCTAGTTGGCATGAAAACTACAATTATATACAAAAATGACTTTAGTAATGAAACTCCTCTATCAAATGTTTACATTTGTCCGTTGAAAGGTTTCATATATTATATGCTATAACATTTTCCTCAAATTTTAACCCAAACATGACGAAATATTCCGTTTTGTTCTTGAAGGTGGCACAATCATTTGAATCCAGATATAAAGAAATGTGCTTGGAGTGAGGAGGAGGATAATCTAATATACAAACTTCATCACACACTTGGCAATAGATGGGCAGAGATAGCTAAATTCTTACCAGGAAGGTAAGCAGAAAAATAAATAAGAAATTAACATAATTATGTTGTTGCTACTTCAATGAGGAAAGCTTCTGACTTAGGTGACTCTTGCCATTTACAGGTTTTGATTTAAACAATGGGCTCACAAAATCACAACCTGAAAAGGAAAGAGCTTCTATACAAGCGTTTAGCTTATTGCTCAATCCTGAATATTGTTATTATAATTTTATTATATTGTATTTGTAAATGCGTTTATATATGAATAAATAATGTCTAAACTAAATCACAACCTGGAAAAGTGAATGTAGTGCTTTGTCAGAAATTTGCTGTAAAACATTTCTGAAGCCAGTGTCCGAGTGTTTGTTCCTGTCTTGCTAGAAGGACTCCAGATACGCTTTTGGTGCAATTGGGTATTATTAATTTAACCAATCACCTTTTACCTTAACTGGGTTTTCAGAATCTGAATTGGATAAAAACAAAACTGTTACCTATTCATTTTGGCAATAATTGGGTATTTGCTTTAACCAATTTTTTTCATCAAATCTATTCGGGGTTATTGGGGTCATGATTATCATCTACAAAAGTACTTTAATATTAATTTTGATATTTAAATCTGTAATTAGATGGGATTGATTAATTCCCATAAATAAAAATGAAGACTGGTTAGGAACAGACATGGTACCTGTATTGTTCTGGTTTAAACAACTACAGATTACTTTGGTTACAGATATTTCAGTTAGATATAAATACGCACATCACATGGTTTTCTGTGAATTTAATGGCTGTCATATGCAGCTAAACTGGAGCTCTGCACACACTCAGGAATGTAAATATATGTAGCATTCTGCGTTCGAAAAGATTTTTTTCTAAAAGTCTTATTTTTCCACTGAATATGTGGTTTATCTCTTGGAGATTTGCTAACCTTTATTTTAGCAGTCAGAAGATTTGATTTTTTTTCCTTTCAGATATAAGCATTACTGCCAAAGACGTGTTAAATCCATTTATAATACAAGATTAAAACAAAGAATATTATATGAAATGCTAGTATATATAATTTGATTAAAAAGGTCTTAAAGTTAGACAATTGGTAAGTTTCTTCTAAACATTTCATAGATTTGAAAGTGTTCGGAAGTAAATTTTAGTTCATCAATGCACAGGGGATCAAATCATACCCCACCCACCTTCTATTACCTATATAATACACTATATAGGTAATAGAAGGTGGGTAGGGTATGATTCCATCCCCTGTGGTCAATGGGCCATATTTATGGCACTAGCCTAATCTAGCACCAGGGAAGTGGTAGCCCTCAAGTCAGCTTTCTATGTGAAAACTCTCATCAAGAAGTTCAGTATGATGAGTTCTTAAACCATCATGCAATCTTTCAGGACTGATAATGCTATAAAGAATCATTGGAACTCTACGATGAAGAAGAGATACGAATCTGAAATAGACGTGGACATAAAAGCAAACGAGATTGGTGTGCCTTTTACACCTGGCCCTGGTGAACTAGGGCATGATATAAAACCAGTACAGATGGTGTACGGAGGACAGGAATTGAAACCCGTACAGCTCTTCCAGAGTACTAAGGAGGAGGAAGAAAAGCCAAGCTTAAAACCTGTCCAGCTGTTTCAAACGTCTGCTCATAACATCGAGAATGGGAAGGGGAAGTAAGTGCCGTTTGTGAACTGTTAATTTGTATACATATTACACTTTTTGTTTTAAGTTGAAAATTAGAGATGCCCTACCTAGGAAAGGGTCATACTGCTAAAAGAAGTTTATTGCTTAATATAAGTGAGAAAAGCGTATTTGTTTGAAATTGTCAGTCACAGTTTTTAGTAATTCTGTTTTGAAAATAAAAAGTATAGATCACAATATCTAGACAGTGTCTTGAAGGTCTTTGTCAGATAACTGGGTCTTACTCTGATCTCTTTTTTCTGAATTCAGTGCTTCTGGAAATGTTTGATTTTTTTCTTTCCTATTTAGACATCTAGAAGTAAGAAGCAATGGCGGTTTCAGCGGATTAAACACCCTGGATCTTGTCAGTGGGTTAGACTCGGAAACTGGGGTCACACCTATTAAATTTACATCATTAGAAGAGAAAAGTAAGTATTGGTTGCATTAAGTTTCAGGAATTTAAATTTATTTTTAGATCTTTGTACTTGAGTGCTAGTGTTAAACTGTTTGCCACCATTAAAGGAAAATGAAAAGGCTAAGATTCATTCTCGCAGTTTCTGTAACATATTTATGTTTGCGAGGCTTTAGGTAATTTTTCCTTCAGAAGTTCATGTTCAAATAGCGAAAGCGCAAGTCTTCAATGCTGATGTATTTTGTTTTCAGAGTACAGGTTTGATGGTCATGCTATAAATAGATTAAAGAGTCCTGTGCAGTTAATTCCTATTACCTCCCCTGTCACATCAAGATTTACTGCCCCTGCTATTCTGCGCAGGAACAAGAAAAGGAAAAATGTAAGTAATTTGTTGAATGAAAGAAATTATAAAACATATTGTCTTTTAAAGCCAATATAAAAAAATGTTTCGAGTCACCCAAACTTTTACTGCAAACCTCAAATTTGTTTATATAAGAAACTGGTCAAAAAGAACATTTGTCATGTGTTTCAGAGCAAAAAAAGGCAAAATAAAAAATAATACAAACCAACCTTAATTTTTTTTTGCAGAAACAGGAAACGCGTTTTTGTTTGGCCTTAACTCTTAGTTGAAAACTTCCAAATTCCAGTATATTCCTATAGGACACAAGTTTTGTTGATATTTCTATTAGAATGTAAAAAAGGGCATTTGTTAAGTTTAATCTGAAACACTGCTTGTAAAATAGGTGTTTATTTGATCACAGATTTATATGCCAGACTGGATTCTTTTTACTGGAAATGAACTAGCTGGTAAAATAATTTAATTTTCAGTTTCATCACAGGTCAGTTTAACTTGTGATCTTTTCTACCACCCAATAAAAGTGAAAACTTGATACTAAAATTAAAATTATTTCAGACCTGTCGCAGGAAAGATACATCGAAGACGAAAGATAAAGATCCATTCAAGACTCCAGAAAGAACTGAACTTTATAGCAGAAGGTCAAGGGTTGACACAATTGAGCAAAGTGACCAAGAAAACATTGATCCCGGAAAGGGTTTATTCAAACAGTATCAGGATAATACACCTGAAGATGCAAAACTTTCTGGAGAAAGGACATCTGTCGAGAGTTATGTGCAGATTGAAACATATGACGATATGTGTAAAGTGTCATGTAAGGAAAACAGTGAAAACATTTCAAGTGGGTGTGAATATGACATTCCAAATAAGCAAGGATCTTTAACTCCAAAAGGAACGCCAATAAAAAATTTGCCATTTTCACCATCACAAGTGAGTGTCTTTCATTATGTACGTCAATGTGTTGTGATTTATATTGTTTAGTAACCCGCTTTTTCTGATATTTAACATCAGACGCAGTTGCTGATCCTTAGTCTTGAAGCAAACAAAATATGCCTGATAATGTGACGTAATATTTAAGAGCAAAAACATGAAGTTATACAAGAAATAGCTTTTAGTTATCTTCAGTAAAGTTTCATTTAATTGACTGTCTTTCAATGAACAAAAAATTGTAAAGTTCAGAAAATTTGCCTCTTTGTCAAATGGGAATGCTCCATTCCTTGACTAGAAAGTGTAGTGGTTAATCAACAGAATGGTTATTTCTTTTCAGTGAATGTGTTCTACCATTAAATTTTCTTGCTTATTTATTTCAGTTTCTGAATTCACCCGAAATTCCATTTGGCAAAGTGACATCCACACCAGTCCTCAATAAACAAGATTTTTCCTTGACGTCTGGGCATGGGTCAATACTGAACACACCTGACATAAAAGTCAGTGACAGGTAGGAATGGAATATATTGATGTAGAGTTATTTGTTTGAACATATATATATAGCAGTATACAGGCTTTTGACATGTATTTTCTGATGTTATATACCCGGTACATGTTTGTGTTCTTTTAAAGCATGTACTGTAATTATTGTAGTACATTAGGCTGTTTAGTTTAACCTTTACCCAGTGGCCTTCGCAATTTTTCACTTAGCACAGTTTAACTTTCTGATAATATGGGTAATTACAGAAAATTTACAGTATATAACAGTTGTTGTATAGGTTTAATACCCATTTCAACTGTATTTTAGTCATTTGTACACATGGCCAGTTTAACTTACCATTGTTCCTGGATAGAACCAGTACTAACACCCGTATCCTCTGAAAGAAACTGCCAACTTTCTCACACTCACAGAGTAATGGCCAGTAACATGACTAAAACCCATGACGAGATGTTACATTGATTTCAATCCGGCGACGCAAACCACTCGATCATGAACATTTTGGACAATGATCAGACTGTAGACTACACGGCACAAATGTTTTGTTAAAAACTCTATAAATGTAATGTACAGCATTTATATTCTATATAGTTTCAGCGCTAGTCATAGCCCAGTTGTGCCAAACACAATTTACCAGACAACGCCCAGAACTCCGACCCCGTTCAAGAATGCCCTGGAGATGATCAGACAGTCACATATGAATAAACTTATCGTAAGACTTGTTTTATTTACCGTTTCTAGCAAAATGTTTAATTCTTAATGCTAAAAGTTATTTATGCATGCAAACAAGTTCATATCAGGACCAGTCGTTTACTTAGTCCTGGTAACTAAATGCACATCTTTAGTTACATTCACGGTTGAGTTACTTCTAATATTGACTGTTGGAAATTAAAATGAACCTAACAATATGGATGGAAGTTATATGTTATACGATCCTACAACACATAACATGTACACACTGACACACTCATAAATTTTATTATATCTTTGGTTATATTCAATGTTCTAGGAATCTAAGTCAATGAAAAATGTTTTTATGACCCCAAAGATGTGCATATTAAAATCATGCCATCCATTTGTCTGTCTGTCCACGCCCTAAAAGTAAGTAGTATGTCAGTCTGTCTTTGCGTACATCCTTACATTTAACAGTATCAGATCTGTAACTTTGTGATGCATTGAAGGATTTTGAAATAACTTGGCACAAATGTTAAGCACATCAAGACAATGTGCCGCGTGCAAGACCCATATCCCTACCTAAATGGTCATGATCCCACTTAGTGTTTAAAGGTATATATGCACACATTTGTGACCATACTGTAACTGTTATGCATTGAAAGATTTAAAAATAACTTATCACAGATGTTAAGCACATCAAGTTGATAAGTCGCGTGGGAGACCTACGGCCCTACCTCAAAGGTCAAGGTCACACTTAAGAGTTTAAAGGTAATGGAATGCTGTATTATATGCACACATTCCTGTCCGGCTTTGCCAGGGTGAGCTTTTCTAATGGATAATTCATTGATTGTCCATCGTTTGTCAACATCTCCTCTTAAAGACAATAGGCCAATGTTGATGAAACTATGCAGGGATGTTCCTTGCATGAAGCTTTACCAAAAATTGTTCAAAGAATTCCATTCGATGCAGAACTCTGGTTGCTATGGCAAAAAAATAGGAAAAACTTTAAAAATCTTCTTCTCTGAAAACACAAGGCCTAGAGCTTAGATATTTAGCATGTAGCATTGTCTAGTGGACCTCTACCAAGATTGTTCAAATCATGACCCCTGGGTCAAACTGATCCAGCTCGGGGGGGTCTCTTGATTTTACATAGGAAAAACTTTAAAAGTCTTCTTCTCTGAAACCACAAGGCCTAGAGCTAAGATATTTAGCATGTAGCATTGCCTTATGGACATTTACCTAGATTGTTCAAATCATGACCCCCGGGTGAAAGTTAACCCTTCTCGGAGGGGGGGGGGTCACTTGATTTCGCATATAGGGAAAACTTCAAAAAACCTAAAGGCCCACAGGCAGAGCTTAGATATTTGGAATGTTACTAAGCATTGTGTAGTGGACCTCTTAAAATCATGACCCCTTGTATTATTGGCAATTGATATGCAGGTGAGCGATATTATAGGGCCATCTTTGCCTTTTTGTAAAATCACTTTGAACAAATGTTTAGCACATCAAGACATGTTGGGTGGGAGACCCACGACCCTACCTCAAAGGTCAAGGTCAGACTTAGAGTTTAAGGGTAATGGAATCCTGTTAACATTGTAACTCTGACATGCATGGAAGGACTTTAAAATTACATGGCAAAGTTGTTCAGCACATGGAGATGACATGTCGAATGCAAGTCCTGACTCCTTACCTTGACGGTCAAGGTCACACTTTTTACACAGTTTAGAATCCTATATGTACACAACTACACATGTTCATGTCCGGATTGCAACTCTGTTATACATTGAAAGATTTTTAAATGAAATGGAACAATGTTCAGCACATGGAGATAAAGTGTCATGCCCAAGTACCGGTTCCACTACTTGATGGTCATGGACACGGAGTCAGACTATGAGCTCTTTGGGGGCATTCGTCACTTATGAGGGGCAACTCTTGCTCATAAAATCTTTGAGTTGTATTATCACTTTAAAAGAATGGATTTATCACAAAGTCTTCATTACAGAGCCCATGTCAGTTAGATGATGTAGAGGCAATGATTCGTGAAGACACTGGCTATGAGGCAGACATGTCAACAGCAGAGTTTGTCGATGTTAGTAGGCCCAAAAGGCAAAGTAAACAGGTAAAATAGTGTTTTGTTTCACAACTTGCTTTTAAGAAACTTGTAGAACTGATACATAATATTATCTTGTTTGTGCTATGGTGTGGCCACAGCTCTTGTATTCTGGAATTCTGAAGACATTGGCAACTAAAAATTATTTTCATTAGGTCAGGTCAAAAAAAATCAGGTCAAAGGTCATGTTGAGATTGAATAGTAAGTTATTTCAGCTCATTGACTTCACGATATTTTCTCCTGTGTTACCCCCCTTTGGTAGGGAATATTTTCAGGACCAGCAAATAATCTTAATTGATTCAGAGCTCAAAAAATCCAGGTCATAGTGATTACCAGAGAACAGAAAAAGTGCCATTTTAAATATAGAGCTCTTTTGCTGTATGGTTACTGATGTTTTTGTCACCAATATTTAATCAAATATTGCGGAGGAGTTGCATTTGAGTTTTACAAACATTTCTTGTTTCATAAAACACCTACAGAGATAAAAATGTAAGTGGCTTAACAACTGATGAACATTTTGTTACAGGAAGAGTACCAGTAACAATAAAATAGAAGAAATGCAGTTGATTTGAATTTCAGTATCTGTGTGTTCATTTAATTGAGAGTGTTTCAGATGCTCCGGTCCTTTAAAAATTTAAAGTCATGTCTTGCTTGTATAGCTCCATACTGAAGATCTTGTGTAATATTATAGGCAGTTCCAACACTGAAGCGTGCTAGGCAGTCGCTAAATCAGAGGTGGCCAACGAGTACCACCCCCTTGTATCCTAGTAAAGATTCCCTGCTGTTATCTCCAGAAACACCTGTAAGTATTTACCTGTTTTATATGTTGTCTTCTTAATACTTGATAACTTGAATATGACAAACTACCTAGATGAACATTGGTCAGTATAACAGATTTGTATTTGAATATAAATGAGGTGTCTACCAACATGTATATTACCTATGTATTTATTGTGACAGGCCTGTTATAAGAGACAATGTGCCAGTCTCCTATGAGATATCCTATGTTCGTTCATCAGCAAACCAGGTCAAACTATTTATAGGGCATAATATATCTTTTCCAAGTTTGATAACCAATCATATCACTCAGTTGGAGTTGCGGGGCTTGCATTTATGAACTGTTGCCAAACAAGGACTATTTGTTCTCTTCTTAGAAACCCAGTTTCCAGTCTATGCCATACCTAGTTAATGTAATGTTTATGTGCATATGTAGGACTTTACCCTTATGCTCTATTTTATACCAGTGGACGTTTAATAGCCTCTTCATTATTTTTGCAGAGGCAGACATTAGCCGCTTCAATGTTCAAAGTTTTAAATTTGATCTAATACAAAGAAAAGTTAAATTGAGGAATTTTTTTGGATAGATTCATTTTTTGCCAAATATATAGAGATAATTGGTATGTTTATGCGTCCAGAAAGATTTTTTGATGAAGGTGGATATTCACCTTTGCTGAACAATGGAACTTCAGGGTAAATGTCTGTTTTCCTTTATGGGCATATATAAATAATCAGCTACATTGCCCCAGTCATTTTGGAGAACTTAATAAAATTGTCACTGTCCTGGCTATAAGTCTGTTATTATGCAGATTTACTTCCCTTGATTGTGACATAGTATAATTATTGATTAACATCATTACATGTGTTTGATAATATTGCTTTTGGTCCTTTATGTTTTCAGAGCAAGTCACTGATAGGTGATACTAGCATCCTGTTTTCTCCGCCATCAATTATCAAGGAGACACTGCCAGACAGGGAGACAGAGGAAGTGTTTAACATGCCAAATTATAACAAAGAAAGGGTAAGAGTATGCAAATTGATACATTGTTGCAGAGTGCGAGCTTCAATAGAATATCTGATAAATCAGTTTATTATACCCCCCCCCAACTCAAAGTGTAAGTGGGGGTATACTGGATTCAGCTTGTCTATCTGTCTGTCTGTACTCGCGTTCTGGTACTTAGGTGGCTATACAGACAAGAGCTTGAAACTGTAATGTATTTGAAATAGAGTGTAGTTTCAATAGAGTAGTAAAATAGCTTGGCCATGATACAAATCAGTTAGAGAACTGTTTGCACAAACAATTTTGTTATTGAGATGCTATGCTGCCTCCCGGAGATAACTTAATTACCTTAGAAAACAGTTCTCTGTCTATTACATATGTTACACCTCTATACTTTTAAGTGTTTATTAATTTACTGTTTCAGTCAAAGCTCTTCAAGAAATCCAGTAAGAAGATTCATTTCAGTAAAACTCCAACAAAACCAAGGATCAAGGTAAACTATTTCGTTTCTAACTGTGGATCAATTCGATATTTCTATTTATTGTGTGCTTTTTAGCCAGAGGAAACATTCCTTTACTACTGTTATAGCAAAAGATTTCCAATTACATGATATTGATGTTAGAAAGAAATGATGAATTTTAACCCGCATAATTTTTAAACCAGACATGCACGAGATTAGATATTATATAAACAGTAGCCTCAGCTTTGGTTGTCACAACATTGAGTGTGCAGCACTTACTGTTAACATTAATTAGATTTTAGAAGGGGAGTGGTGGTGTAGAGGTTAAGGTGTCTACCGCTCATCCAGGAGGTTGCGGGTTCCAGCCCCACTGGGGTCACGATCTTACCACCTCGTATGACACCAGTACTGTTTTTTCCAGGAAGCGGACTCGAGAGTGACTTGATAAGCTGCAAGCTTTCTTCACAGTCAAGCATAAACTAAACTAATTAGATTTTTAACTTGAAGCAATCCAATCAACTAAGTACCATGACATCACTTGAGGTTTTTATTATATAGATGTGTTGATTTAAAAGAAACAAAATGTATTTTACAGTTGAATGCTCGGTTTGAGACCGTGGCTTGCGGCAAGACGGATGACCAGCAGCACATGACTGAGCTGGCCAGACATATAGCCAGGATGATGAAACCGCGATCCTTGAAATTGTAAAAAAGAAAGGAGATAGCTTTGTCAAGACACTTGCGCACAAAGTGCAAATAAGACATCTAAAAGTGTACTGCAAAATTCATATTTGTGTTCATTCTTGGTAAAAGTTGATAGCAAGACAGTTCCCAAGAGTAATTCATCAACCAGTGTGAATAAACGGTGACAGTACTTGACTACCGTATATTGACAAGGTCAATTTGCTTAAAGGTTGTTTTAATAGTGAGAGAGTATTAGTTTCTTATATGAGCACGAGGTTCAGATCGAAATATCCGTCACTGAGGGTAACTGTTTTGGCGGGAACGAGGCTCTGCCGAGTTCCCGCGAAACAGTTACCCGAAGTGACGGATATTTCATCTGAACCAAGTATCTCATGGAAGAAACTTTTTCTTGCATACCGTCTTGCACTTTGAAATAGATATTAAAAAACAAATTTACCGAAATGATGCATTTTGATATAAAAACAAACATTCTTTAGATGTTATGTATGGGGAAAGTGACGTCACATTGTTTATAACGTGACGTCACAAGTAAGCACGTAAGTCGTCTTACACGGGGGGGTGTAAGATGAGATTTTCCAGCACTGGTAAAAACTGTAGATATCCCCATCTGGTATGCAAGAATCAGTATTCTGATATATGTCTTCTTTAAACTTATTTTTGTATCAGTAAAAATCTAATGTAACAGTTTTGTGTATATTTTATGCAGTGCATAGTTGTTTTGTACATTGAGGAGAAATACAAAGTGGTATGTGTGTACCTGTTGCATGAATATATCTGAAGTAAAAGAAACTCAGATCTTATCCATCTTTAGAGTAAGAAATATGAGCTGAAATTAGGTTATGCTTTTATTTGCTGTGTTAATAGGGCTAGTGGAAAAAATTGGTGTATATAAACCAGTTTCAATGTATGATTATAGACCCAGATCAAGGTGTTTATGAAACAGCCCAGTAAAGATACTTAGTATTGCTGTTGAAATGCTTACATGTACATTTAAGGGGGGTCACTGCTGAAATTCAAAATAACAAGATATTTTATTGACCCTGTTTTTTATGGAGACTAACATATTGCTAGTTAATTTCTGGAAAAATAATGATGGGTCAATGACTTAACTTTTTCGCAATATTAATCTTAAGTGATACACTATCAGATCAAGGTGCTTAATACAGAATTAGCTAGAATTTTGGTATTATAAACGTTTATGTATGTGGTGTATGTTTCAGAATGGATATCATTTTCTAATCTTTTCTTATGTAGTATATTATACTTTAGGATGAAAAATTAGAGATAGTGGTATTTCTATCATCATCTGAATAAATATTACGCTCCTTATTATTACCCCACCCACTTTACTAAAACTCATTTTTTCAATTTTTGATAAATGAATATTTCATGATAAAGGAGTAACAAGCTTTTTCAGATATTTTGTCTGCAGTTTGATTAAAACCTTTGTTTTAGAATGCAAAAATAAAAAATGGGGGTCAATGTGCATATAAGAAAGAAATTCAATAAAATCTGACAAAAAATGTGTTTTTTAGATTTCAAGCGAGCTTTGAGATATGACGGCATATGTCTGTAACAAAGAACTGTAAAATGAACTAGTTTATAATGATTTGTCATATCCTAACAATTCTTCGTATAATACAGTTTGAATTATGTGAATATCTTAAATGGTTTTTGTGAAATGACTAATATTGTACCCATACCCCCATTTTTGGCATATGACAAAATTTGTCAATTTAGTCACCAAATATGAGGTCAAAATTTTTTTCTCAGAAATGTTCAATTTTTTTACGCTAAAATATTTCTATTGTGCCTAAGTTCACTACTACCTAATTGTTTTTTCCAGTTAACTCATCATTTTTGAAATACAACAAATGTAAATTTCCGGAAGTGCACAAATCCAAAACCTCACCAGTGACCCCCCTTAAGTCACAGTTTACCCTAGATTTGACTGTTTGCAGTTTCACATAATTTTATGTACAACAGAAGTTTTTAAAAAAAGATATTTACGTCAGGTTTGCATGATTTAATTGTTACTGGCTTGTTTAAGCTTGAAACAGAACATTCAGACAGTTGCAAATCAATTTTAGTGAAAAAAAATAATTGTAAGGTAAGGTTGGTAATAAGATGAATTTATGTTTTTTAGAGTACTGGTAAAGGGCCTATGTACATTAAATCTGCATACTGATGGCTATCTGTATATACATGTTCAGATCTTCATTATTAGATGGTTTATCTTTTTTTGTGTTGTTATTGATTGGTTTTATATTTTAGAAATTTTATTTCTTTGTAGAACTATGTGCTCATCATACCTTCAGTTTGTTTTGATTCAACATTATTCCAGGATTTATTTTATATTTTAAGGTATATAGTATAGATATACATATGTGTACATGTATGCAGATTGTAGAAAGGACATAGGACTTTTATCAAGATTCATTTCAAGGGGAGCGATGGTGTAGAGGTTAAGGTGTCTGCCGCTCATCCCGGAGGTTGCGGGTTAGAGCCCCACCAAGGTCAGAACTGTACCTCATATGACACCAGTAGTGGTTTTTCCAGGAAATGGAATCAAGAGTGACTCAATAAGCTCCAAGCTTTCTTCACAATCGAGCTAAAATAAATTAGTATAAACTAAGATTCATTTGTACCAACTACAATAAACTGTGAGCTTTTTGTGACATCTTTATTTAATAACTAAGGACTGCTGGGAGACATTTTATGAACACAGTGATTTTATTGAAATGTACAGTAATCTGAAAAGAAAAGATTTTTTTTTTCAATGTGCAGACGCCCTTACACTGGAATTACTATGTCATGATTTAACGAAAAATGTGGCAGCATTCTATACCAAATAATACTAAAAACTACTAACTAGTGCTGAACAAAACACAACAACATTTTGCCTTAGTTTCATTTTTTATAGAGCTGTTTTTGTTAGAGTTATCAATGTTGTGTATATATTTATAATATGTTATTTATTATTACATATCTGTTTTATTTGACTTTCAGAAAGTAAATTGTTAGATGGCTAATAACTTGCACACAGTATTTTGATGCACATTATTGTCGTCGGGCAACAAGGAAAGAAAGCTGAAGTGTGCATTTTATAAAGACAATTATTCAGATTTGTATTTTTCTACATCTTTATGTTGCACACCAATAACAGTCATTTTTTCTCTATAATAGCGCAATTTTTTGTCACTGCTAAACACAAAGAAAACAGAAATAAAGAAATGTTCCAACAACTTCTCTCATTTTACTGAATGAACAACTCGCATCATTAAGTGACACTCTACATAGAAAAATTTCCCAAATAATTCTTAGACCTATTTATAGATGAAAATACAAAATTTCTTTTTAATCATATGCTGGCCTGTTCTGGAAAACAAATGCGATGGGATTGCAAGTTTCAACAGTATGTCAAGGTGATCAATTGGGTTGTACATTCAGTAAAAACTTCTTATTTCATAGTCTTGGTCAGCATCAGAGGGAAGTGTGAAAGAGAGCTGTTTCAGTCGGAGATTTTACAGGGTCAAACCATGCTCTGTTGGGGTCTACAAAGTGGGTTGCAAACAGTAGCGATGGTACAATAGTTTATTTCAGGACTGTTTTAGTGTGTTTGCAGTATATTCTTTTTTGCTGTGCTGTGAAGTATTCTGTTAATGAATAATAATTGTTGTTATTTTAATATTGATTGGTAGAGATGTGTAAAAAAAAAAGTAATAAAAATAAGGAAAATGCTGTTTTTCTTTATCTTTGTCCCCACATCAACACACCTTCCCTTACAACTCTAGTCAGTTTGAGCAGACAACACCACCACTAGGTATAATGACCTTTATTAAAGTCTTTCCATACTCACTATAGTAACGTTAGTCCGAGAAAGAGAAACCATCGTGAATAGTTAAGGGTAACGGTGAACAAAAGCTAGAATTTTATTTGCCAAAAGCTTCATGTTTTATCTTTTAAGCTCACCTGGCACAAAGTGCCAGAGTGAGCTATTAGGATCACATTCCGTCCATCCCCCATTTCCTTCATACGACATCTCTGAAACCACTGGGCCAATGTTGATGAAACTTTGCAGGGATGTTTCTTCCATAAGCTCTATCAAGATTGTTAAAAAAATTCCATTCCATGTAGAACTCTGGTTGCTATGGCAACCAATAGGAAAAACTTAAAAAATCTTCTCTGAAACCACAAGGCCTAGAGCTTAGATATTTAGCATGTGGCATTGTCTAGTGGACCTCTACCAAGATTGTTCAAATTATGACCCCTGGGTCAAAATTGACCCTGCCTGGGGGTCACTTAATTTTACATAGGCTTATAATTATAGGAAAAACTTAAAAAATCTTCTCTGAAACCACAGGGCCTAGAGCTTAGATATTTAGCATGTAGCATTGCCTAGTAGACTTCTTCAAAGTTTGTTCAAATGATACCCCTGGGGTGAATATTGGCCCTGCCCAGGGGGTCACTTGTTTTACAAAGACGTATTAGGAAAACCTATTTGGTATGTAACATTATCTTGTGGTCTTCCACCTACTTTGTTCAGATGCTTCAGGTGAGCAATATAGGGCCATCATGCCCCTCTTGTTCATTATGCCCCCAATGGTGGACATACAAAAAATTGCACAGTTCGTCCATTTGTGTCCAGGCTGTAACTTTGTCATGCATTGAAGGATTTTAACTGCATAGATGTTTAGCACATCAAGATGATATGCCGAGTGCAGGACCCACTCCATACCTCAAAGGTCAAGGTCACAGAATTTAAAGATAATGGAATCCTGTATGTATGCACACATTCATGTCCGGACTGTAACATTGTGACTTTTGTCATGCATTGATTTTAGAAAAACTGCCCAGATGTTCAGCACATCAAGACGACGTGTCACGTGCAACACCAACAACCTTACCTCAAAGGTCAAGGTCACACTAAGAGTTTAAAGATAATACGTATCCTGTATACATTCATGGAAGGATTTTAAGCTTGCAGAGCACAATTGTTGAGTATATGGAGGTGACATGTCACATGCAAGTCATGTGTCTTTACCTTGAAGGTCAAGGTCACACTCAAACTTTGAACACGTAAAACAAAACAAATGATGGTACTTGTGATTGCAAAAAGAAACAGTGCAATAAATATAATAAAATGTACCTATCATAAATCTTTCAACAAGGCTTGCAGATATGGGTAGCCCCCTATGCCAAAAAGTTTTGTTACATTTTATACACCATTTCAACTTTGAGGGAACCGTGTCACAGATTTCTGATATCTGTATTGGAATTTATTTTATGCTCTTACATATGCTGTGATAGAAGGCTATACCCCCCTAACCATACAATAATTGTCCAAAAAAATGTTTTTAAAATTATGACACTTTTTTGGGTGTATAGGGGGGTTGGTCCAAGCTGTACGCCCGGTTAAAAATATTGAAGACAGGTAAGACATTTTTATAACATTGATGGCCTGTTTCATTTTTGAAATCATGTGCACCATCATTTGTTTGATTTGATTATAGGTTGAAAAAGACCTTTCCAAATATTGAAAGATTTACATACTTTCTATATATGTACAATAAAAAGTATAAAAACGTTTGAAAATTGGCAAATGCAATTTTGGCTTTTGTCCTCCGTTACCTTAAGAATGATATTCCTTTTTCAGTCTTAGGCACAGACATGCTCGTTTAGCGTAGATACCTTAAATGTCCATACTTTTCAACATGACAAGGGATTTGTGCTGCAGGAGAGGCTTATCTTGATTTGTCTGGATGAACAAAATGGTGACCATACATCCACGTGAACCGTATAACGGTATTACATAAGCTATAATCCACATCCTCGACATCGGCTAGACAGCATCCTTAGTGTCTGCGATAATGACTGAGCAAGGTCGTCTTTCTCATTTAATGTCAGTCCATCTGTACGAATGCGGATATAATGTAATCTGCAGTAGTTACACTATTTATCTAGATGTATCATCTCTTGGAAAAACATGACAACAAAAAAGCAATCCCAAAAAAAGCTTCACATTATGATGGCATATCAAAAGCAACATCTTTAAATAATCATCTCTTGGAAAAAACATGACAACAAAAAAGCAATATGACATAACAAAAAGGATCTTGTACACAAGGCCCACCTCTATTTACCAGTTAAAGGGGAAAAGCTGTCCAGGCAGAATTTGTCGTAACTTTACCCTTCATTTGGCACGCAAAATTAAAATCCTTTGGCAATTAGGAGGGTGGCACCTCCTGCCAAAAAAGCTCCCTAGACAATAAATTCATGTTAAACAGCATTATGGGAGAAATGCTAGGGTCTGTAGTAGACGCCCATTCAGGGCTAAAAGTCTCAGACCTTATAAACCCAGTTAAGTAAAGTTGGGGAAAAATTGTGATACTTAAAATACCATCAGTTTAGTAGACTGTAATAATTGCATTGAAATGTTAACTCTTTTGGCCAGAAATTCTGGCCCTTGTACAATGTACAACATTCAAAGCAAGATTCTACATCCCTGCCACCCCTACAATCCCAAAACAAACTTTACAATGATGACATATCAAAAACAACATCTTTAAATAATCAGTTTCAGTCAGTTTTTAGTCCAAAGTCACCACTTAGTCTGGCTTCCCTATGTAAGATCAAACTAAATGAATCACAAAGGAGTTATGCGGTACACAACATACTGAATCAGGTCATCATATACCAAACATGCCTAACATAGAAATTAGCACTAGAGGTCCCTATCTATAAGAAAGGTGACAGGTCAAACCCAGCAAACTATAGACCCATTTCCCTAACATGTGTGTAAGGTCTTAGAACACATTGTTTCCTCATCTATTGATAATCACTTCACAAACCATGATGTGCTCTATCACTTACAGCATGGTTTTAGAGAAAAGAGGTCATGTGTAACTCAACTTGTCATGATTGGCAATGATTTGGACACATCGGCATAAAATAAGAAACAAGTTGATCTTATATCCTATGGAATGGGTTGGGACATGCCACTTGCTAATTACTACTTGATTATTGCTAATTGCAGGTTTGGAGATGCCACTTGATAGTTGCCTCTTGCTAATTGCCATTTGCTTATTGCTAATTGCAGCTTTGGGCATGCCACCTTGCTACTTGCTTATTGCTAATTGCGACATGCCAATTGCCACTTGCCGCTTGCTTATTGCTAGCTGGGACATGCCACTTGTTATTTGTCACTTGCGTATTGCTTATTGCTAATTGGGACATGCCGCTTGTTATGTGTCACTTGCTTATTGCTAACTGCTACTTGGGACATGGCACTTGCTAACTGCCACTTACGTAATTATTGCTAATTGCTAGTTTGGACAATCCAATTGCTATTTGCCACTTGCTAGTTGCCAATTGCTTATTGCCTTTTGCTTATAGCTTATTGCTAGTTAATTGCCAATTGCTTATCGGTATGACTACCGAACATGACTAAGAAATAACGAACATTAGCAATTATTATTTAATTGAAGTAAAATATTAAGATTTTGATGAAAGGTCCATTACTAATACCAAATCGCCTTTCCTTTAAATCTGTAATTGTAACGGGCGTCTTCTCAGAAGGAAAATATGACATACAGCATCAAATGTGACCATATTGTGTTGAAAATTTGAGTTTAACAAAAGAACTGATGAATTATAGTTTGCCTTTTCAAATATCTTTGTTATTTTCCATAAGTCTCATAGAGAGAGGCTGTAAATAGGTTGTACATTGATAAGCATTAAATTATAGTTGAAAGAACTTTACTTACAATGATGTGCAACGTATATCTCTGACTGTTAACAACATACCATAAAGTAAAAGTAGGGCAAAAAACATCCTGGTCAATCTAAGGATATACAAAAACATTCACTTGTTTTTCTGCAGCAGCAATACTCCACGGCTATTGTAAAGTTTTAGAAGCCAGTTTCAAACTGTACGTCCCTGTTACATTCCAGATTTAAAAGAAAAATCGATTTTGTCTTAGTAATGGACCTTTAAAATGGAACATGCAGACCAAAAAATTATTAAATTCAATCACATTAAAGCTTTTAATTTATACAATTTCAAAACACGTGATCTGATTCATCTTAGTGAACATCGAACATGAGTCAGGAGCTACTATTATAAGTAAACAAGACATCTACAAGGGTATATGTATAGATTATAAATTCATAATGAATCATTAATAAAGTTTCATACTGAAAATATATTTCAAATAAGTCTTAACAGTCTTTCAGATGCTAAAACGTGGCGAAAAGCAAGTGGCAATTATATCAAGTGGCAATTACCATGTGCCAATTAGCAAGTGACATGTCCAAACCCGCAATAAGCAAGTGTCAAGTAGCAAGTGGCAATTAGCAAATGACATGTCCAAACCTGCATTTAGCAATAAGCAAGTGGCATGTCCCAACCCGCAATTAGCAATAAGCAAGTGGCAATTAGCAAGTGACATGTCCCAAACCGCAACTAGCAATAAGCAAGTGGTAATTTATTAATAAGCAAGTAGCAATTAGCGAGTAGCAATTTGCAAGTATCAATAAGCAAGTATCAATTAGCAAGTGGCATGTCCCAACCCGCATTCCATACTTATCCTACTCGATTTCAGTAAAGCTTTTGAAAAGGTCAGTTACGAGAAAGTCTTGCTCATTATGCATAATTATGGAGTAAGGGGTCAAACATTAAGATGGATTAAAAGCTTTCTGGATGATCGATTACAATCAGTCGTTCTAAATGACACGCGCTCAGAAGCCATCCCCGTGTCCTCTGGAGTCTCAAAGGGGTCAGTGCTTGGTCCCCGTCTCTTCTCAGGATAATGACCTCCCACATTATATAAATTCGAAAGTCCGCCTATTTGCTGATGACGCAGCTATTTAACTGGCACTTACATCAGCCAGCCAGTCAACTACACTTCAAAATGATATTAAGATTCTTGAAAAGTTGGAGTGGCCCGGGATATGGAATTCCACCCCTCCACATTACATGTAATATACGGAACCTGATATAGACTCATATTAGGACCCAGATTAGGCATTCAAATTTGAGAAGAGAAAATAACGAAAATTACTGCCAAGCATCTCAGGTGAAATTTAAAAAGTTTAGCTTCTAAAATCTTCTTACACCTAGAAAAAATCGAAAATAGTCCAAACAAAATATGACTTAGTTTGGTAAAAGATTGATTTTTTTTGAAGATTTTATGATAAATTTCCCACTTTCATAATGCGTTTTCCCAGGGCGAAAAAAAGATTTCTGGGCGAAATGCAAATATAATTCATTTATTACAAATGTGTTCTTTTATTTAAATGTTCCTACTAAATTAAATAACAATAAGACACGTTCAGTCAAAATTTCAGAAAGAAAAAAATATTTATACAGATTTTATGATCAATTTCCTACTTTCATAATGCGTTTTCCCATGGCGAAATGAAGATTTCTGGGCGAAATGCAGATATAATTCATTTATTACAAATGTGTTCTTTTATTTAAATGTTCCTAATAAATTAAATAACAATGAGACACGTTCAGTCAAAATTTCAGAAAGAACAAATATTTATACAGATTTTATGATAAATTTTCTACTTTCATAATGCGTTTTCCCTGGGCGAAATGAAGATTTCTAGGCAAAATGGAGATACAATTACTTGATTACAAATGTAATTTTTGTTTAAGATGTTCCTCCTAAATCTAATAACAATAAGACACTTTCAAGCAAAATTTCAGAAAGAAAAAATAATTTTAAAAATATGATAAATTTTCTATTTTCATAATGCGTTTTCCCATGGCGAAATGAAGATTTCTGGGCGAAATAGAGATATAATTCATTTATTACAAATGTATCTTTTATTTAAATATTTCTTTTAAAGTTAATAACAATAAGACACATTCACGCAAATATTCAGAAAGAAAAACATATTTATACAGATTTTATGATAATTTTTCTATTGTTTCATAATGCGTTTTCCCTGGGCGAAATGAAGATTTCTGGGCGAAATGGAGATATAATTCATTTATTACAAGGTACCGTAACTCTAGCCTCCGAGTCTAGAGTTACGGAAGTTCCGTATCTCTTGCAAAACCATATGAGGAAAGGCTAGAGTTACGGAAGCTTATAAAGGTATCTATATTGCTTTAATATATGCATGAAAATGTATTGTAAACTTACATATTTTACAACTATTCGTGAATAAACTGATCTGTTGTATATACGACAATTTCACAGGCGCCATTTTGGTTATACTTGTTGCTAATATCGGAACTATCGTTGTCATGCTGTAGACTCTTGCACATAGTTACGTGTTCTGTTTACAAACAACGTTAATAAAAAAATAGTAAGATCAAGAAAAGAACAATATTGGAATTCTAAGAGCACGAAAAACGTAAAAAAACGAAATTAAGATTTATTTTTAAATTTAACAGCTGCAGTACATTCGATCACAATTAAAATCATTCCAATTTTTGTAACGATTTGAGTGCCTTCTACAATTAAATACAAAAACAACATATGTCAACAGCATATTTTACTTAACTTCTATCATGCTTTGCACAAAATGTGATATAATTGTCGCTCAAGTAAAGAGGGAGATAACAACGATATTTCCACCAATGTATTATGTAAAACCAAAATGGCGGCTACGAAGTCTCTGCATTTGCCGACGTATCGGTTGATACACTATTACTGGTGAAATAGTTAAGTTTATAATACATTACTATGCATATTTAAAGCAATATACATATGCCTTTATAAACTTCGGTAACTCTAGCCAGTCCTCATAGGATTTTCTAGAGATACGGAACTTCCGTAACTCTAGACTCGGAGGCTAGAGTTACGGTACCGTAACTCTAGCCACTGCCTTATTACAAATGTAATTTTTGTTTAAGATGTTCCTACTAAATCTAATAACAATAAGACACTTTCAAGCAAAATTTCAGAAAGAAAAAACAATTTTAAAGATATGATAAATTTTCTATTTTCATAATGCGTTTTCCCAGGGCGAAATGAAGATTTCTAGGCAAAATGGAGATACAATTCATTTATTTAAAATATATTTTTTATTTAGATGTTCCTTCTAAATGTAATAACAAGAAGACACGTTCATGCAAAATTTTAAAAAGAAAAGATTATTTATCATCGTACATTAGCGTGTTTATATTCTTTAAATATTCCCTATCTTATGATAGCATGTACACTACTAACAGCCTGCATGTTATTCAAATGATAAAAAAAAACTTGTGTGTGATACAAAAGGTGTGATAATCCAATGACAAGCGTATGATAATCCAATCAAGTGATCAAACGCTCCTGATAATGTGATTAAAGAATCACAGGACCAATTAAAGTCAATTAATTTGGTGACACAGGTCTTTATGATGAAGGATGAATTTCAATTATTTTATTTTGTCTCGACTGAATACACATGATTATAAATATTTATGAAGTAAACTAATGTCTTTAAATAAAATTAGTATTTAAATAATAAGACTAAAATAAGAATGAATAATATTTCCATTTCGATGGCGAAATATCTCCATTTCGTCTAGATAGAACACAAATGTATCATAAAATGTTTTAAATGTACCGGTACTTTTCTTTCTTAATTTTTGCATGAACGTGTCTGATACATTGTAGTTATACAAGTTAGTAGAAAGAAATTGAGACAAAAGATACATTTGTAATAAAGCAAATATATCTCCATTTCGCCTAGAAATCTTCATTTCGCCCTGGGAAAACGCATCATGAAAATAAAGTTTATCATAAAATCTTTAAAAATGTACTTTTCTGTCTGAACGTTTGCGTGAACGAGTCTAATTACTACTACAGTTAGTACGAACATTAAATTAAAAAAAAAACATTTTGAAAACATGAATTTTATCTCCATTTCGTACAGAAATCTTCATTTCGCCTGGGAAAACGCATTATGAAAGTAGAAAATGTATCATAAAATCTTTATAAATAATCTTTTCTTTCTGAAATTTTGCTTGAAAGTGTGTTATTGTTATTAGATTAAGTAGGAACATTTAAATAAAAAAATACATTGGAGATAAATGAATTATATCTCCATTTCGTCCAGAAATCTTCATTTCGCCCTAGGAAAACGCATTATGAAAGTAGAAAAATTTATCATAAAATCTTAGTGGCCCGGGATATGGAATTCCACCCTCCACATTACATGTAATATACGGAACCTGATATAGACTCATATTAGGACCCAGATTAGGCATTCAAATTTGAGAAGAGAAAATAACGAAAATTACTGCCAAGCATCTCAGGTGAAATTTAAAAAAGTTTAGCTCTAAAATCTTCTTACACCTAGAAAAAATTTAAATAGTCCAAACAAAATATGACTTAGTTTGGTAAAAGATTGATTTTTTTTGAAGATTTCGTGATAAATTTCCCACTTTCATAATGCGTTTTCCCAGGGCGAAAAAAAAAGATTTCAAGCGAATGCAAATATAATTCATTTATTACAAATGTGTTCTTTTATTTAAATGTTCCTACTAAATTAAATAACAATAAGACACGTTCAGTCAAAATTTCAGAAAAGAAAAAAATATTTATACAGATTTTATGATCAATTTCTACTTTCATAATGCTTTTCCCATGGCGAAATGAAGATTTTGGGCCAAATGCAGATATAATTCATTTATTACAAATGTGTTCTTTATCTAAATGTTCCTAATGAATTAAATAACAATGAGACACGTTCAGTCAAAATTTCAGAAAGAACAAATATTTATACAGATTTTATGATAAATTTTCTACTTTCATAATGCGTTCCCTGGGCGCAAATGAAGATTTCTGGGCAAAATGGAGATACAATTACTTGATTACAAATGTAATTTTGTTTAAGATGTTCCTCCAAATCTAATAACAATAAGACATACTCAAGCAAAATTTCAGAAAGAAAAATAATTTTAAAAATATGATAAATTTTCTATTTTCATAATGAGTTTTCCCATGGCGAAATGAAGATTTCTGGGCGAAATAGAGATATAATTCATTTATTACAAATGTATCTTTTATTTAAATATTTCTTTTAAAGTTAATAACAATAAGACACATTCACGCAAATATTCAGAAAGAAATATATTTATAAAGATTTTATGATAATTTTTCTATTGTTTCATAATGCGTTTTCCTGGGCGAAATGAAGATTTCTGGGCGAAATGGAGATATAATTATTTATCACAAAGTACCGTAACTCTAGCCTCCGAGTCTAGAGTTACGGAAGTTCCGTATCTCTTGCAAAACCATATGAGGAAAGGCTAGAGTTAGCAAGCTTATAAAGGTATCTATATTGCTTTTAATATATGCATGAAAATGTACTGTAAACTTACATATTTTACAACTATTCGTGAATAAACTGATCTGTTGTATATACGACAATTTCACAGGCGCCATTTTGGTTATACTTGTTGCTAATATCGGAACTATCGTTGTCATGCTGTAGACTCTTGCACATAGTTACGTGTTCTGTTTACAAACAACGTTAATAAAAAAATAGTAAGATCAAGAAAAGAACAATATTGGAATTCTAAGAGCACGAAAAACGTAAAAAAACGAAATTAAGATTTATTTTTAAATTTAACAGCTGCAGTACATTCGATCACAATTAAAATCATTCCAATTTTGTAACGATTTGAGTGCCTTCTACAATTAAATACAAAAACAACATATGTCAACAGCATATTTTACTTAACTTCTATCATGCTTTGCACAAAATGTGATATAATTGTCGCTCAAGTAAAGAGGGAGATAACAACGATATTTCCACCAATGTAATATGTAAAACCAAAATGGCGGCTACGAAGTCTCTGCATTTGCCGACGTATCGGTTGATACACTATTACTGGTGAAATAGTTAAGTTTATAATACATTACTATGCATATTTAAAGCAATATACATATGCCTTTATAAACTTTGGTAACTCTAGCCAGTCCTCATAGGATTTTCTAGAGATACGGAACTTCCGTAACTCTAGACTCGGAGGCCAGAGTTACGGTACTGCAACTCTAGCCACTGCCTTATTACAAATGTAATTTTTGTTTAAGATGTTCCTACTAAATCTAATAACAATAAGACACTTTCAAGCAAAATTTCAGAAAGAAAAAACAATTTTAAAGACATGATAAATTTTCTATTTTCATAATACGTTTCCCAGGGCGAAATGAAGATTTCTAGGCAAAATGGAGATACAATTCATTTATTTAAAATATATTTTTTATTTAGATGTTCCTTCCAAATGTAATAACAAGAAGACACGTTCATGCAAAATTTTAAAAAGAAAAGATTATTTATCATCGTACATTAGCGTGTTTATATTCTTTAAATATTCCCTATCTTATGATAGCATGTACACTACTAACAGCCTGCATGTTATTCAAATGATAAAAAAAACCTGTGTGTGATACAAAAGGTGTGATAATCCAATGACAAGCGTATGATAATCCAATCAAGTGATCAAACGCTCCTGATAATGCGATTAAAGAATCACAGGACCAATTAAAGTCAATTAATTTGGTGACACAGGTCTTTATGATGAAGGATGAATTTCAATTATTTTATTTTGTCTCGACTGAATACACATGATTATAAATATTTATGAAGTAACTAATGTCTTTAAATAAAATTAGTATTTAAATAATAAGACTAAAATAAGAATGAATAATATTTCCATTTCGATGGCGAAATATCTCCATTTCGTCTAGATAGAACACAAATGTATCATAAAAATGTTTTAAATGTACCGGTACTTTTCTTTCTTAATTTTGCATGAACGTGTCTGATACATTGTAGTTATACAAGTTAGTAGAAAGAAATTGAGACAAAAGATACATTTGTAATAAAGCAAATATATCTCCATTTCGCCTAGAAATCTTCATTTCGCCCTGGGAAAAACGGCATCATGAAAATAAAGTTTATCATAAAATCTTTAAAAATGTACTTTTCTGTCTGAACGTTTGCGTGAACGAGTCTAATTACTACTACAGTTAGTACGAACATTAAATTAAAAAAAAACATTTTGAAAACATGAATTTTATCTCCATTTCGTACAGAAATCTTCATTTCGCCTGGGAAAACGCATTATGAAAGTAGAAAATGTATCATAAAATCTTTATAAATAATCTTTTCTTTCTGAAATTTTGCTTGAAAGTGTGTTATTGTTATTAGATTAAGTAGGAACATTTAAATAAAAAAATACATTGGAGATAAATGAATTATATCTCCATTTCGTCCAGAAATCTTCATTTCGCCCTAGGAAAACGCATTATGAAAGTAGAAAAATTTATCATAAAATCTTCAAAAATTAATTTTTCTTTCTGAAATTTTGCATGAAAGTGTCTTCTTATTATAAAAGTAAGTAGAAATAATAAAAACCAAACATACATTTATAATTAATGAATTACATCTCCATTTCGCCCAGAAATCTTCATTTCGTCGTGAAATCTACATTTCGGTGTGAAATCTTCATTTCGTTGTTTATACCAACCGATTTTTTGGTGTTTAAATTTCTTTGAGTTAGATTAAGTTGTTAGAGTTTTCTCCCTTATAACACGATAGGTAGCGCTACTTGTGCAGAAGTCTCAGATTATTTCTTAAACTTTTAAAGGTATAAAGGGAAAATGTATAGACCGTTTTATATCTTCTTTCACTCATTCTATTAGAACTTTAATATCCCGTAATCATATTCTTCTATTTTCGAATTCTTTAATTGTCCTACGCAATATTTGGATCATGAATAGCAAAACCTGTGATTACTTGCCAACAAAATGGCGGACACCTAAACAACAAGAAAGCGAGTCATGACTATTTTTTCTCAGTTTAAGCCTTGACTTCAATAAACCATATCATACTTGATTGAAGACAAAGGCATGTTTGGGTTCACATTAGTAGGCACTCTATCACGTGAGATTTTGGACTTAAAGCGACTGCACTCCAGATGGACAAGTTACGCTAAAAAAAGAAAATTTTCAATTTCAAGAAAACAATTGTCATTACTGTATCAGGGGCATTGTATTATGATAACATGACAAGTTATCTAACAACAGAAACAATTAAAATGTGTTGTTTTGCTTACTTTTATTGTAGAAAATATCACCCCGTGACTTAACGGGGTGGGCTCTTTGGTATATCAATATTTTTAACTGCATCAAATCAGCTGACTCTGTAGTGTAGTAGGTTAAGCCCTCTGTAAATTTTTTGAGCGCAAAGAGAGTTCAAAACCTGGCTCGGGTAAATATTTTTTTTCTACCTTTATTTTTAGCTCTTACACAAAGAATATAATCTTGATGCTGACAAATTGAAATTTAAGGGTCCTGAACTTTGTCCGAAAGAAGTGCCAACTTGTGGGTCGTTTGGTGTATATTCACGTCAGATACTCACGGCGTATAGTCAGGGAGAATCTTGACATGAAGGATAATTGTACATTCTCTGCTTTGCTGTGACATCATACTGACCAGTAAATAAATAGACCGCGCTCATTTCTTCGTAATTCCAATGAAAACTTGGTCGTTACCGTATGGCAAAGGTATTGAATGGTAATTTAAGAAGTGCACATTTTGGGCCCTATCTATTACCGTAGTTTCAATCTATTAAAACGAAACAAAAAGCTTTGAACAGCATGAAATTATGATTAATTCAATTGTAAATGTGATTATCGGCTAATGGAAGACAATCATCTTGCTTTTTTCTTCCTGAATTTTGAAAATTTCATACTTTTAAGATGCATACAGACCAGCGAGTTATGAAAGTCTAGTAGAATCTGTTCAGATTTTCCAGAATAAAATAATTTGATCAGTCACCTTTGGATGTGTGTAGCCAAGAATACCACCATGTGCCTAAGGGAAACTTGTATAGCAAGTTTAATATATATGTGAAGGTATTTTAATGGAGGAAAGGTATGTCAATCTATCCAGGTACCTGAAGCTCTGACAGTAATAGATCCATACCGTTTCCTTCTTTTAGGTCAAGCACTGGGATTTAAACATTATGTAAACAATTTTTCTGTCTCACTGAAATCAACTGGTACAGATTTTTGAGACAAGAGATTGCTCTGTTTGACCAGAAAATGTGAAGGAATATATGACTCCATGTATCTGCATAATCATGAGTGTTTTTATATCCAATTTGGCAAATTCTTGTTCAAAGTACAACATTTTAGGCACAAAAATTTACACTTGGTACTTAATAATGGCAAACTTGAAAAAATTCCCCGAATGAATCCGTGGGAAATGTGCATGAAAACATTTAATGTAACATGTTGTTGCCTTACCATTTCAATTTCAAGTAAGTCATCATAGTTAACCCATCATTCAGTTAACCAGAAGAATTGACTTGAATCTCTTTCCCGCTATGCAATTATATTTTGAAATCTGCTTTTACACAGGTACATCACCCTTCGGTTTTGGCCACATTCCACACTTTTCAGATAGCCCAACGCAATTAATCAAATTATAAACTATTTTTCTGTCCAACCATTTACTTGCTAGAAACTTTAGTGACTATCATTTCCATCAGAAAAGCTTGCAAGAAGTTCCCTCCCAATTGGCGGTAGTGCTCCTTTATCTACTAATATAACCAGAACTGTAAGGTTAAAAAACTAATTTTAATATAACTTGTTTATTTTGTTTTACAGATGCCTGAACATAAAGCTGCAGAGTTCAGATGGAGAGAGTATTTGAGGTAGATTTGGAGATAGCAAAGCAGTCTGTCACAATAAAAACTACTGCTGGAAGGTACAGTATTTTAATAGAGAGAACGTAGCCACTTTAATGATTACTGTGTCTCTTGACACCTAGTTAAGTATTCACATATCTCCAGGTATAATACAGCTATTTAAATTTCCACATTTCTCATACTTTTTAGATGAAGCAGTTTTAGCTGATTTAAATAATTTTGAAGACTTGAAGTTAGCAGACAAGAATCTTTCTCTGATGAAAACTTTACAGAACATATTTGTTTGAAGGACTCAGACTGGTACAGAACCTTTTATGAAATTTTATAAAATATATGTTCATAAGGAAGAAACGAGACGCAACCCCCAGGGCCAACAAGATTTCCTTCAACTTTTGTAAGTGCGAAGCACAGTTACTTAGTTATAACAACCTGTTGTATATATACGCCTATTCTACAAACTCTTTATTATTTTACCACACTGCCAAACATTCACCTTACAGATCTGGGTATGGATGAAAACGACGAAGAAGCCGTACCTCTCCCAAATGTTAATGCAGCTGTATTAAAAGAAGGTGAATACAGACTTTCTAAAGCAGATTTATGTATAAATAGGAAGGATTTGATTCTAGTTCTAAAGAAAGACTAGTAGTGGCACAATATGAATGATATAGGTACCTCGTACCAGTACCTGGATCTCCTGAATGCATGCATTTCCAAATTTCGTCAATATATATGTAATACAGAAGTTCTAAAGTGCCTTTGCTTTAGATTTTCTGCATTTCTTGCAGTGTAGACCGTGATCAGTCAGTGTGTCTGTACATTTCAATCAGTCTGCACCTTTACATTCTATTAATAAGTTTTTGTTGACAGGGATATAATTTTAAGTCACCCAGTCACCACTGATGAGTGGAATTGGCAAAGGACATTTGAGGGCATTTTTCAAGAAAATCGCCCGGCCATGGTTGGTTACTTTGCGGTATTAATTATGGACAATGAAGTTGAAATGCTTTGATATGGCATATATGCTAAATGATAATTTAGCTCCGGGCTAATTGGCCTGGCTGGCTAATGGCATTTCAAAGTTAATTTATGTCCCTCCTTGAGCAATCTGGGTTCTGTCCACTTTAATAAAGTCTATTTGCAAGTTTAGGAAGTTTAGTATTATAAAGCTTAATTATGTGAATGTAAATGTTCCATAATTACTTTGAATTTGAAGCTGTAAGTGTTGTCTGTTTTGACAGGTAATACAATGGTGCACTTACCACAAGGACGATCCACCCCCGCCAGAAGATGATGAGAACAAGGAGAAAAGAACAGATGATATCTGTTCCTGGGATGCTGAATTCCTCAAAGTTGATCAGGGAACACTGTTTGAACTTATCCTTGTAAGTTTTTGCCTCCTCACACAAGTTTGGTGTGATCTTGTTAAAGGATTTTTTTTGTCTATAAAAAGGGGAGTTGAAGGGTCATTAATAGGAGATATACAAATTGTAAAGGGTTGGCCAGATTGTTTGTGGTATATTAGTTACAGTTGTTATACATTCTATACAGCAACATCCAGATTTGTGTTTAATTACAGTGGTTGTTGAAATTATATTAAGTAACGTAATGACTATTTACCATAATTCCTGTAAATGAAGATTATCACTTTAAGAAATCAGGGGCCAAGTCATCCCCAGTTAGATTATGCTGTTTACCCTTGTATAACCTCTATGGATATTATTTAGATATCCTTTGAAACCAGTGTAAGAATTTGACCAGATCAGCAGGGTATTTCTATTCATTGGATTGCATGTTTTTAAATTAATTTATTTATAGGTTTTTGGCCAAGAAATAATACAATGTTGCTAAAAGTACTGTACTATTGTCCTCTATGCCAAAGAAAAATGTAAAATTCATAATGACTTCATTTTCAGGCAGCTAATTATCTTGACATCAAGGGTTTGTTAGATGTAACCTGTAAAACTGTTGCCAACATGATCAAGGGAAAGTCACCTGAGGAGATTAGGAAAACATTTAATATAAAAAATGACTTCACTCCAGCTGAAGAAGAACAGGTTAGTTTCAGTTTACAGTTGTCAGTTCTTTTCTTTAATTAAATCAATAGCTCATAGGCGATTAATGGCGGCTTAATAAGCTGTAGTGATCACTTTCCTCTATTTGTCTTATGCCCAGTGATGCTTTGGTGAATAAATTAATGTCCAGTTACGCTAAAGGGGACTTACACAGATATTTTGGGAGTTGCAACTCTTCCATTTTTCACAGTAATCTATCTGCCATATAGTAGTGAACTAGGTTTATGACAGGTAATTATGTATGTAGAAATTAGTATAAAACTTTAATAAAGATTGACCCCAAAATTGATAAACTGCCTAGAATAAGTGTGAGACCTAGCCTCGGACTGGTCAGTGGTTTGACTACGTGGTTACTTTTCAAAACAGAACACATAATTGTTGTGTAAGAAAAAGGAGTCAAAAGAGTAAATTGCATAAATACTAAGTCCGTTAATTAAATTGTTTATTGTTTTCAGGTCCGCAAGGAGAATGAATGGTGTGAGGAGAAATGAGCAGTCTGTGATGTTATCCATTGTTTATAAAACTTGTAGTGACAGTTAACTCTGATATTTATTATCCTGTGTGTTAAGTGATAATTCAGGTACCTATCACTGCTCCATCATTTTATCTGGAAACACCTGGGATAAAGCTGGAAGGTCAGGTTCAACTTTTGGAAGATTACAGACCACACAATTGCAGAACACGGGCAGATTTTGGGTTATTTTACAATATTGCATATAGATATTGGGCATTTATCGAGATTGGAAAAATTCTTTTAAACAAGGAGTGATTTTGAAGGAAAGCAAATAATTTAGTTACTGTGAAAGAAAAGAAAAACACTTACTTAGTATGTCTTAAACCACTAATTTTTAGTTTAATTTCCTGATAATAGTCTAGCCATTACCACATTAAATATAACCTATTTTATGTTTTATAGAACACTGGAGTAATCTGCCTTTTATTATTTGCACAACTTACATACATGTACATGTATATTAGTTATGCTGCCATTTTCAATTCCTTAGACTCTCAAAAAAGCAAGAGTGACAGCAAATATTAGAGTTATTGTACAGGCAGTTCTATGTGGATATGTTCAGCACGTATAGTAAAGTAAATTATCTTTAGTCGTTACTTTTAAAAGAATATAAAGAACACGGATGATTACAATAAAATGAAAAATGTCAGATGTTGTTTAACATGGAAACCATCTGGGAGTTTTGAAAGTTTCAGTGAAAACAAATGTGTGTCTGTTTGAAATAAATATTTATTTCCATTTTACCAATACTTCTGGTGGTGTTCTGTCTTAAACTGTCTTTTTACAACAAGTAATCATAGGTGATAAGGTAGCGGTAGCTGGGATCCAAACAGTGCTATTGTTGGGGCCCCCCTTCCCTGACATATGAATCAATGGGCTATTTTAACGGTCAGGGGGGAAGTGAGACCCTCCCGGTAGCCCCCTCGGTGGTTGGGGTACTTAGCATATGGAACAGGTTTGCCGGGTGGGTGAATCCCAGCAGGCATGAGTGTCACGGCCCTGAGCAAAGAACACTGATGCAAATGTGCCTGCTCGATTCCACACCCGGCTGTAAATTGGTAGCAGCCTGAAAAACTCACTACGCGACCCCTTGATGACAGCATCTGGGGCGGGTTGTTTGAAAAGAGATTACAATAAGTTAGGACCTTTTTTCATAATCGAACTAAAATATTCGTATAAACTAAAGTGCAGTGTTTGGGCCCTCCCAGCTACACTACAATTATATGTAAAACAATCTGGCATTTAGTTTATACTAACCCCAACATTACACCTCGTTAATGAAGAAGAAAACTTGAAGCTTGTCAGTCTCAAGCTCTGCCATGATCCTTCCTACTGGAAGCCAGTACTGGTGTCAAGTAAGAGTGATTATCTAAATGTGTTTATGTTCATGGTTAGGTCACATGATGGTACATTTTAATTGTGTTGTGACTAATAATGCATCATTCTTTTATTACCATTCATATTTCACTAACCAAGTTTGCCACTAGTGGGAAATGTGCCTAGCACCCAAATTCTTGATCTTAAGATTTTGTTCCTTTCAACTCCCATTAAAGTTTGATAATAATAAATACTATACAAAATCGTTTCTCTTGAGACATAATTGAATTGCACCATAGCTTTAAATTGATTGCATCTAGGAAAAGTTACTCGAGATCTATAATCGAGATACTAAAACTACATAGTGAGATATCACAGGATTCCCACACTGATCCGTTAACAACCGAAGTCTATCTGTTAAATTATATAACTCCTTTTATTTTGATATCTACTCGGCAAAATATGGTGCTTCGAGGTTTTTGAGTAAACCTAATCATAACCGCCTCTCTTCGGTTGCTGATGAATGCATTGCAAGTAATTTATGTCCACTGAAGGTGGTAATATTAAATTCGCACCCTCCGTCCACCCATGTCTGCCATTTTTTTTTCCGGCTTACGTGTCTGGTCTGCATCGAAGGATTTTAAAATAACTTGGCACAAATGTTCAGCATGAAGATGATATGTTGCCATGCAAGACCCCGTCCCCAACCTCAAGGTCAAGGCTCACAATTAATTTGTAAAATCGTCCTACTTGGACCTCGTTCGAGGTATATTCGTGGACCCGTCACAGGACTAAACATAATTGGGATGCCCTGGCGCAGGCACTGCCACATGTCCCGGCCCGACTCCCGCTTCTGTACATCGTAACCGGACGTTTAAAGCTGGAGATCTACCGCCTAAAATCAATTTTCTACCGGAAGAACTACTAAAATACAGTCGTTCTATTTACTTAATTGTATAACATATATATACGTTTTATTTGACTCGTAAAGTCCCAGTTTCGCTTTAAATCAGAATAATTAATTTACTTCATTTACCTTTCATATTTTTGTCGCTTGTTGCCAGAAAGAGTCTTATTTTTTGCAATATCATGAAAAAAAATACTGCGCTACATGTATAGCATGTACTTTCGATTAAGTTACGTTAGGAATGTATTTCGTACAAACATCGGTCATTTTCGGCGGTAAGACATTTTTCTTGGTAATATATATTAAGAGCTACAAATTAGTTTGTATCCAAAGTGCTCCCAAGAACATTATGTATGGTTAACATAAACATTCTCCCGTTGTTAGAGTTCAAGGTTGACGCAAATGAGGCGAGGTGGTCATCTTGAACCTCTTAATATGTCTTTATATACGATGTTACATGAATGTCTAATTAATTTTACAATTAATTTTAAGAGTGATTTCCAACTTAAGTTTGGAGTGAAAATGCTTAACTCTCTTCCCTCATTTTCAGAAACACTTGCAACTACTTGTCTAACACAATAGAGTTTACCGTTTCCGCAATAACATCATTCGACATTTTTCTTCCTTTTTCGGTTTTGTTCAATAGTTTAAATACTTACAAGAAAGACATTAATGTACGCCTAAAATTTAATGGTCATGCTAATGTTATTTACTGTGACTAGCAAAATATTTATAGCAACTTGCTGTATTTTTGCATTTGTATTGTATCAAATGAAAAACTCCCAGAAACTTTTCAAGTGTTTGAACTTAGGTTGGCTCAAATCTAATGATACATCTATACCAGGAATACTCTATAAACTCGTTATAGACGGTTCCTGATCTATACATAACTGAAATTGGTACTCAATAATGTGTTTTTGTACTTTAATATGTTCCAGTAAGATTGAATGCTAATTTTTCTTGTTTTCATCTCGACAAAGGGATATTTGTTTTCTTGTTTTAATTATGTTTGCAACTTCAGTTCAAATCTTAGTGACACTTAGCCATAAATACAATTAAAATTTCTTTTCAAATCCCCACACCCCCTTGTATGGCAACCACTTCGAAAAGTCAAGCATACATGTATATGTTTGTATCTGATACAGAGTTTACTATCTATTGATGATTGCTGTGTATGATGTGTTATATGGTATCTGTTTTATTGAAAATTGTAGTTTTTGTGATTAAATTTTAAAGAATAAAACACTTTTTTCTATTCATTTCCCTCCCGATGCTGTATTAGCTTATGACCCGTAAAAATATCATTTCATTGATTTATTTTTTCACATATGTACACGTTCATTATAATTATGCTCCATCAACTATAGATGTTTGTATGAAAGGTGTTATTGTGATTCGCACATGTTCGCAAATCTGATCAACACCGAATCGTAACATAATAACAACTTGAAACAAAATACCAAAGTCATGTTTGGCTAATATTATTTTCTAAATCTTTGCATACGAGTAAAATATAATAAATTCTATCATATTAATATATATGTTATACAATTAAGTAAATATAACGACTGTTTTAAGTAGATTTCGGTAATCGAAAACCGATTTTGGTAGATTCCGGTAAAAAGTCGATTCTGGTATTCAGTGTAACCCCCAATAAATGTTTGTCACCGAGGACAGCAATGGCACACCATTAAGATGAACAACAAATGATGCGAATGTAAGGCACACTTCTTTCAGTTGATAAGTTTTGGAAGTGTGACATTTAGAGGCATTGAATTTGATAAGTTAAGACCAGTCTGTTTATGTCTTCTTTCAGTCTTTTCAGAAGCTCATGGAGAGCTTATGTTACATTTGTTCTTACTGACAAAATAAAAAAATAAAGTGATGTTCCGTATCGTGCGTTCATACTGCAATCAAGCACGTGTATATTATTAAAAGGTGTGTATTACTTTGAGAAGAACAAAGCAATCCAGCTCTTATCAAATCATCGCTCTGGTTCCTTCAAGTGACTGGTGTGTAGCACCGCAACATTGAACACGGGACCAATGTGTCATTTCTCATCCAACAAGCTATGTTGTTGGGAGACACTTAAAAGTGTGCAAAAACATTCAGTGCTTTGACCAGAGATCAAACACTGTACCTCTGGATTCTTAGGCCAGAGCTTTACCACTAGACCGATATCAATTAAATTTATTCTTTAAAGTCGTCCAAGGGTTTTATAAATTTAGTTTGTTTAGAACACACATTTTTTCATTTCAAACAGACATTATTCGCGTCGTGCAATTACAGATTTTCTAAATAGATTATTCTTCGGTTCAAATGTGTGTATTTGACCAAATAGAAGACAGCGCATTTTTTCAGCAATAACTTCTATACCCCTTTGTAAAGATTTGAAGTTTAAAACATGAATGACAATGCGCTACATATGCTTCTTAATCATTAGATGTTGAGATATTTTCTAAATGGTTGCAAATAATACAATGTAGTTTGTTTTTTTCAAAACAAGAAAAGCTAATGAGATACTCTGTTATATTTACATCTAAGATGCAAATAAACATAGAGTAACCAATTAAGCAATTGTATTTTAAATGTTATCTTACGAACACGTTTCTCTGTGTAGCGAATAGTAGAGATACTTTCAGCTATACTAATTTATTTATAAGTTCTTACAACTTAGATTAATCTACTTAAAGAACCGAGAGAGAGAGAGAGAGAGAGAGAGAGAGAGAGAGAGAGAGAGAGAGAGACAGACAGACAGACAGGCAGGCAGGCAGGCAGGCAGACAGACAGACAGACAGACAGAGGGGGGGTGGCAAGGTGGAATTATCTACGTTTTGCACAAGAACACAGACCCTTCTTTGGCTCTCTAACTATAAGCACACATTGAAAGCAGATCAACATACAAAGAAGAGATAACCAAATAAGACAACAATCCAATAATACTAATATTTCACAATAAACTACTTTTGAAAAAGGTAACAATACAATTAGTATGTACAGAAGTTATCAAAAACATAAATAAAATTGTAAAATGGAGGGGAAAAAACCCTCGAAACAACACGACTGTTTATAGATGCTTAAATAAATGTTCATTCTTCATACAATCCTAAAATATTGTTGAGCTGTCTAGCCTGTAATTCACCTTTTGTAGCAGCGGTGTCCTTTCCGTGACACCACGATTTTTCTTTCTACGTATTTGCAAAGCGAAAGTGAAGAAGATACCACCGATAAGAATGGCTCCGGAGGCAATCCAAAACGGGTAGGTATAGGAGCTTGTGTAATCTCGCAGCGACCCTGAAATATATAACACACTATAATATTTATTACATCAGCTGCATGTCATTTGTAAAAGATTTTTTTTAAACAAGGCTTATGTGTGAAAAAAAATGGTAAAAGCGTACAAATGTAGTCGAGAGGTACAATTATGCATACAAGATAACAGACAATTTTGTCTTTCTGATTCATTGTCATGAGATCTTCTTTTTTGTATTGGAGTTAGTATAGGTTCTAAGCTACGCGTTTCAAATAACAATCTAAATGGTATATTTAAAAGCATGTTGAAACATTTCACTGTAATGTGTAAAGATGATACAGTTTGCATAAGAAAGGTAACATTTATTGAAATGTTTTTCAACCAAATACAAATAATTGCTTACCACTGATAGGTCCAGCCAAAGCACTCCCGACACCATTTAAAGAAAAATGAACGCCAATTGCAGTTGACAGTCTCTCAATACCAACAATCTTCAATGTTGTGACACTAAATACGGACACAAACACCCCGTACGGAATTCCAACAAGACTGAACAGAAACAAATGTTCCGATAACCCTTGCACAACTACAATTCCCGCCATTACAGCAGACAATAAAACGGACGCGCAGATTGGAACAGACAAGACTGGCACGTGCTTTGATTGCATGATAAGACCAGGCAGCAGACGACCAAATATGCTAAACAAATTAACTAATAATAGTCCCAAAGTAGCGTCAGCTTCACTTAAACCAGCGTCTAGGAAAAGATCAACGACAAAAATGAATAAAATTCCTAACGATGAGTAAGCGATTGCCAAACCAACAGCAAACAAAACGAAAGTCGAATTATTTGCTAAATGTTTCAAGTTTTTAAAAACTGTTTCTTGACGATTAGAAGCAGTAACTTCCTCTGCTTCCTCTGCTTCCTTTGCAATGACCACTTCGTGACTGATTTCTCGACGACTAATTATTAGCTCAGATAAGTCGTCGTTTTTTGCAGCATTGTCAGTAGCATTTTCTCCACTTAAACATTCACTAGAATCTGTCCTTGATTCTTTGTCCTTTCTGACTTGTTCAATTGTAGATTCAACCATTACGACTTTTTTATTTTGGAATCTAACATCTCTCCACAATAAAGCAGCCGGTAAAAGTTGTAAGTATATACCACCAACAAGCAATAACGATCCTTTAAGGCCAAAGGTGTCACTGAAAAGAAGTGATTTGTAAATATAATGATGGTTCTGATGATAGTAGTGTCTGTAAAATTATTTCATCGTTGATATTTAGCATATTAGATTTCTTTTTGTCCGGGTACTTAGTAGTTGATTCAGTTAAGGATCGTCTATCTATTGGAACACCAAAATATATGGAGAGTTATATTTTATGGTATCATAAATATTACCTTAACCGGGTACGTAAGTATAATGCATTTCCAAACTTTTACCTAAGATATTTCAAAATAAATGGATACACCATCCCTCCAACGCCTCCTGCTGCACTCTGAACTGACAAAAGTATGTGACGTTTCTCACTCGAGAAATATTGTCCAATAGTCAAAGAAGAGGCTATATATAAGCAGGAAGATCCAAATGCTGAAAAATCACTTTCTATGATTAATACATTTATAATGAACTTGAATCTGTGAATGAGCCTTAATATTATTATCATTTTTGGTAAAAAGTAACCTCAAGATAGAAATTATTGTAAAATTATTTTATTATGGATTTTAGTTCGATGAATCTTTGAAATGAAGAGTACTTAACTTGAAAAAACAATATTTTACTTACAAAATATACAATTATTTATTTTATCTGACGGCTTAATACAATGTATTGAATATAATATATAAAAATATAAAAGTAGAAAACTTCAATTGATTACATCTGGAAAAAAAGAAAATTACACAAATACTAGTATTGCAGCCTTAGGTGGTGTATTTGGATCGACATCCACGAGAACTTTAATTTGACCAGGTCTTGATTGGATGGAATCTACAACTTAACGATCAATTACGAAATATATCAGCAACTATACCGAAGATATTGAAACTTTGCTACTTTGTACTATAGACAAACTAAGCAAATTTAATTTCTACATAAAATGACAACAATGTATGACAAACATAAATAACCAGTCCTCCTATCTTGATATGTAGCTTGCCTGGTTTAGGGCAAAATAGCATGGAGTGTTATAACATGGGTTCGATCAGCCGGCTGATCACATACTTTATATGACATTTTCGCATTGCGTACAAACCTCTATGGAAAAGCTAACACGATTGCACGGTCGCACTTTTATAGCACTTATTGGCTATAAACAAATACTAGGCCATTGAATGTACAAGAACCAACGGAATCAAGGATGATAAAATAACTGATTTCTGCTTGGAAGACAATACGGATCTCTTACAGCTTACAAAAAACGTTATTTATGCTAAGAGCTTAATTTGAATACAACTCCGTTAACATAATATTAGATATATGTTTGCGAATTATCTGAATACAGTTGAATTTGTGTTAAGCAATCTAGGAATAAAACAGATATGGTCAATTAAAACAGGTAGCTCTTTGATACAGGCGCGTTCTTTAAACCAAATGCTATTGGCCGTATAGGAATAATATGCTATTGTCAGTATAGGAATAATAAATGCTTAATCCTAGACCCTTCCAACACAAGTTCAGCTGTTACTCTTTTAAAGTTCACCTAATGACGGACACGGCTCAACGTTTATCTGAAAATAAAATTATTGACATTTTTTTCTGTTTTATCAATTTCAAACGAAGTGCTTATTTATATGCTTTATGTTTAAGGTGCTGTGCTAATTACATTAATGTTATTCATTTAAATTGTTTCATTTAGTTACGTTTCTGCTTTATTCGATCATACAGAACAATTTAAAGAGACTAGTGTACATCTTAAATCGAAATTCTGCTAAATGATCGAGACATCAATTTCTTTTGAATTATATTTCACTATTGAATGGTCTGTTAGCTGAGCTTCATAACAAAAAGATGCAAATCATCTAAAACACAAATGCCTTACCTAAAATAAATCCCAAAGTGATATTCAACATAAAAATTGAAGTGGCGAAATATGACAACACAAGACCAGTAGACGCAAGACATGAACCTAAAACACCAGCAAAGAGCGTACCAAACCTCTGAACAACCAAACCACTGATCATTCCTGAAATAGAAACCAGTGCATGAAATTGTTACCACACTGTTTCATTTAATTGTGAAATAGTGTCATAAAGAGTTGAATAAATGGACAAGTAACATTTCCGGTGTTCGTAAACCTTAACTTACCTTTGAATGCTCTAATATTATTATGAAACGTCTGGCGACAAATCAGTTAATATTACGTACAGATTAAACTTGAAAGAGTTTGCAAATCTGATAGGCCCTAGTACATTTGTTTATATCATTCGTTAATAATGGTAAAAAATGCCCATAAATTACTGACATCCCCAAAGTTATGAATTTGCCTTTGAGAATTTGTTTTAATTTCCTTACCGGTACCAAATCTCACAGCCATAAGAATTGACTGTACAGTAGCAGCCTTCGACCTTCCCACGCTAAATGTTGTCATAATGTTCACGTACAAGGTTCCGAATGAAAATATAAATCCAATGTCGAGCATCATCGAAAGGCAGGCGGTTACACATACAAGCCATCGACGACATTTGTGACTGCTTCTGTTACGAAAGAAGGGGATGCCGCATGAAAATTGTCACATACTCGATGTATTCGCTACTATTCGGATAGTCTTGGGTGTAGGTAAATATACCAACTCATTAGACACAGTTATTTTTGGCTCAAAATATGTTTTTTCGAACATAAACGTTTGGTTCTGTATTCAGAATGAAGGAATTTGAAAGATTACCATTGGTGATATGGTTGCCATTGTTGACTAATAAGAAGTCTGCATAGATGTCATTAATTTTGTAAAACCCCAGAGACACTTTCAACAATTATCAATCAAATAGGTTAAAAGCAACTCAATAAAAAGCGTTTTCCACGAGTTCTCTTGTACATTGTGTTGTCTTGGAAAAAACACAGACACTTTTAAACCATATCAAACCGAACTCATGTAGAATCAAGTTCTGAAAACATAAAAGTTGTACATACTCTTTTGCATTATTAGGTCGCTGAAGATCCTGTTTTTGGTCTGTTTGTGTACCCATATGTGTAATCAATTAAATGTTTTATCTGTTTATTTTATAATTAAAGGCACGCGGTTCTTTAATTAATTGAAGCACAATTCTCTGGTGAATTACGAATGACATATAAAAGAAACAAGTTGCGGGCTAGCTTTGAATAACAATATATAGGTGCTGGGTTGTTTACGTCGGTTTGAAAAAAACAACACTATCATTGAAACGTGATTTGCATCAGAATTTAGGCACAAAATATAGAATGACCATGCATGTAAATTTAGAATTATGATGCTACTGCATGCTAGCGCAAGCTTACTGCCATTTGTTTCGTGTACTAGTATTTTATATTAATGCAAAACAAGCACGGAACACATGACACATGCCGTATCTTGTTTTTGTTATTCTGGATATGCGTTGTTGGATACCTACAAAATACCACAAAAGTAATGAATTCAGAGACGTCGCTGTCCTCAATAACCTAGCTATGGGAAATTAGCCACTATCATGTCGCTGGCTACTTATCAATGGTGAGAAAGAACGTTTGAAAATTGATGAATATCTATCCACATGTCTCTGTTCCAATGTTATTAACACTTGAGATCTTAGTTGTAGTTTGTAAGAAGCTGATTGTGTTGCCTAATCTATACACTGTCGCTTCATATTGTTTTATGTCTGTGGTGTTTCGTGTTTACTTAACGTAGCAAAAGTAGTGCCAATATATACCAAACGAAACTTCCTGCCTTTTCCTTCTTTATTTAATTATCAACCCTTCCAGAATTGCTAGCTTATTTTTAGTTCTCGATACACGACAACTATCATGTCTTGCATTTATGAAGACAAATGGGGTAGATACTTCCGAAATATGAATTTCAAAAATGATCGAGTGGTACAAAATCATATGGCAGAAAATTTCAATTTAACGTTTAAACCTCCATATTAATTTCCTTGATGCTCTTCTTTAGGACACCCACTCTAAAATCACTTTCCGTTTTAAATTTGTATCACTTACATTAGTAAGTAATTTACACTTAATGCTTAATACTTGAGTACTGGTATTCAGTACTCAACCCATTCCTGATTTGGTGGCATGGTACTCGTGTAGAAAAGTTTATATGTCAAGATTTTTGTAATTCCAAACCCCAAAAGTTTGCTCACTAGATTTGAATTTCCCTACCATAAGTCACATCTGAACAAACGAATGATTTCAAAGTATAAAATTCTTAGAATTCAAAGAAATACAACAAAATACAGTTTTCAATAAACATATGTGGTTGGATCCAATTAATACATTGTACTTATTTCATTATTCAATAAAAGAAACAAAAATTTACTGTACATGAACTTCTTTGTTCAAGGCCATGAGACTGTGCAACAAATACTTTATAGTTTTGGCAAAAACAAAACATAATAAATGAAATTTATATGTGAGTACATATTTATCTTACCTTTGCCCTTGTTGTTGTAGCACATCTTCTATTCAGACACAGACCGAATAAAACTTGTCTTTCCAGATCTGAAACAATCATAGAAAATGGTAAAATTTAGTATAACTTGTTTGAGGCGATCCTAGGAAGTACTGAGAATTACGGCCAAACTCAATGTGAATTTGGCACTACTGATGTCTTGCAAGATTTGCAGGTTCTAGATATTTTTGTCACATAAAAGCCTCCATAAAATAAAGTCACCATCCACTACAGGAAAGAATGTAATACTGTTATGCCCAGTACAAATGCTGTTTTTCTTCACTTAAAATGTGTTGTTTACAGACTTCTTTGTAACATGAAGATGAAAAAAGATTTGGTAACGCTTATTCAGATAGAAAATGTTAAAAGAACAAGAAAACTTGTGTTCCGGCGGTAATGTTAAAGCTGGACCGTCATGACTAAGAGCTATAAATATCAGTAACTCTTTTTCTTTTTAGTGTTTATAAATAGTCCAAGAGACCCTAGAACTACTTCTCAAAAGAAACTGCAAAGACTCTTAACAGGCGCAGGTTGCAAAAACAGCGGGTACTCTTTACGAATAGACTTCTAGGTATTTTATGTGAACAGTGTAAAGCACAGATACAAGCTAGACTACCTCTTATGCTTCTAACCACTTCATCTCCATGTGGGTGGGAAACACTGAAACGCGTTTCTGAAATTTCCAGTTTCTAGAGGGATTCGAACTGGGGATCTATGGATTGAATTGATTGGATAGTCCAGATCCTTTAAAACCACTCAACCACCGTCCCACTCTTGGGACTTCTTTGTTGGTAAATTAACTCTCAAATGGGAAAAAGTGCTTGCTTACTGATAAATGACAAGAAAACACGCTATGTATACAATGAAACCAACATTCACTGAAAAAGTCGAGAGACCGTAGGATTTCTCCTCATGAATGTGAAACTGCAAATACTCCCAACAGGCGCATAGTGAAAAGACAGCGGGTATCTGCTTTGTGTCAATGATAACTGTGTTATTCGGATAACGTTATACCCAACTACATGTCTCCTCAGTCCACTGCCAGATTATTTGCAGATGACTCTATACTGTATCGCCGGATTAACACCAAGAAGGTCGCCCATGATCTGCAGAAAGACCTTGATAATCTACAGCGATGGGAAAAAGACTGGCTTATGGAATTCCATCCAAAGAAATGCCAAATCATACATATTACTAACAAGAAAAAAAACATCAGAAAACCATATAACATATATGGGCATACATTAGAAGTTGTGGAATCAGCAAAATATTTAGGCCTCAACATCCAAAAGTCACTCAATTGGAACAATCACATCAATGCTATCACAAAGATGCTACATCAGCTGCAGTGGCCGTCACTTCAAGAGCGCAGAGCCAAAGCAAAGGCAACGATGATGTATCGCATTGTATACATTGGTGGACGGAAACAGTATATCCAACACCTCAAAATTATTACAGTAAATTGCCAGTCAGTGAAGAAGAAAAATCTTGGTTTCTTAAGTATGCTTTCTACTGTGAAACCTGACATTGTACTGGGTACTGAGTCATGGTTGAAGCCACATATAAAATAATCATAAGCTTTCCCACCTGATTATAAGGTGTACAGGAAAGATCGAAAGCGTCGTACAGGCGGCGGAGTCTTTATTCTTGTCTAAAATAAACTCATTATTCATTGCCAAGCAGAACTTCAGTCTGATTCAGAATTCATATGGGCTCAAATTAGTCAAAAAAGCAAACAAGATATCTATGTTTGTAGTGCATACAGGCCAGACCGGTACTTTAATTACGTCTATTGATGAGATTCAGCCATACAGCTTCCCCTATTAATAATTCTAGTAACATCATTGAGTTGCAGCTTAATCATGTTCAGCTTTCAGTTTTGCCGTTCTTCTTCAGTTACTTTATTTATTTATTCATTATTTTGTGTAAGTTCTTGGTATTACTTGCAATCACTTTGCTTTTGCTTTTTTGTGGAACGGGAAGTTGCTGATCAGTTCTTCCCAAATATGATTTTGGGAGATAAATATTCTTAAATCTTTTTTATCGGTCGCACTATTGTGTTTCTTATGTAATTCAGAGTCTTATTTCTCCATTTTATAGCAGTTTTTAGACCCAGATTTGTAGCCTGCCAAGATCAGCGACTTCCACACAACTTTTGATTTCCGTCTTATAGTACATACAGTTTATATTGTGCTGGATTGCTTACTTTAGTTTGTGTTAACTGTTTTCCATGTAATCTTATCTGTAGCTGTATTTATTACTTTTCTTTGCTTATTGTTATAATAGTATAACTAATCTAAAATTCAAAATTTGCTATTTCTTATGACTATTGCATAGACTGTTATTTGTTATTTGTTAGCTCGGACAAAAGCTATATATATCTTATGTTTTCTGTATTATTATATGACATACCAAAAATAAATAAACTTTGTTTCGATTCGTATCATCGTATCGTATCGTATACTTGAATAATGGTATGCGGCGTACATGCGCCTACGGGATGTACCCGTGTACACCGGATTGATTAGCCGGAGAGTGTACTTATAGTTATTTCCCCTTTTCATTATTACACCATTTGTACTGCGAATGGGTTTTTCTCATTTCTCAAATACGGTCAACTTACACAATAACAAGACCAATTTTAGTAAAGGGAGCCAGAACTAGAGATTAGATAGATTTATTTCTTTATAAATGTTGCATGGCAATACAAAATTCAAACAGGCAATAATAAACATATAAACAAGAATCCAAGTTGTTTCTTCAAGAAAAACAGAGTTGCTAGAAAGCCTTTCTTTGCTGCGCTATGTTGTAATATGCACTTCTCGATTTCAAAAGCAAGGTAAGGAATGTTTTTGGTACACATAAAGGTCATTTTGTCAGTGAGACATCTTTCTGGATATAATGGAGTCCCTTAGTAACTAGTAACAAAAAGGTAACAGCCTATTTACTTCTAGTAACAATCAAAGGACTGAAAGTGCTGGAGGATCGATTGTGTCTGAACAACACAGCCTGCACACATACATATGTAAATATCAGGACAACACTGACTGTACACATACACGTGTAAATATCAGGACAACCCTTGCACGAGTGAAGTTATAAACTGGAGACACAACTGTCCACACATTTTGACCTATAACAATTTGTGTAAATTTTACTTTTGAGATAGGAACCCATGTGCTTACATTTTGCATTCAGTGACTATGTTCAACTACCCTATGAAGTATTAAGCTGTGAGTGGTAACTGATAATTGGATTTTGACAAAACTGAACTGAAAAAAATTCATAGTTTGAACAACCTTTAATGTCATACAAAAGTTATGGGATATGCCCATAAGGTTGATTGTATTGTGCCAATTAGTGATGTTCCGATTGTCGCTAGTCGCCGACGATCGGTTAGTAAAATGAAGGGCGATAATAATCGATTACACATATCCGGTCCGCGACGTCGCGGTAAAAGTTTTATACCATGCCCAAGGGAGATAATTAGACTCACGTGATGGAAGAAACAAGTTTAAATTAAAATGATTCACTGATTATTTTTGTGTTTACAAACAAACGACAAATAATCTTGATTTCGAGACGCTTAAACAAACTCTGTACAGAACATAGAGCGCAGTACATAGAGCGCCTATGTCACCCTATTTTCATCCGGATCATAGACGTATCGGTCTTTATCGTCTGTCTAGCATAAAAGCATACTCGGCCATCAGTTCTGTGTTACTGTTAGCAATTTATTTCAAATACATCTTCTAGTCTTCTACCAGTTTCTGGCCCTTACCAGAAGGCCAATATTGTTGAAAACATGACCTCAGGCCTTGGGGTCTCTTGATTTTACACAGGTTTCTATAAGAAAACCTTTGAATATTCCCTTTAAAAATCTCATATAAGGCCCAATGCTTCCATTGGTGACTTGTAGCATTACCTATTTACTGTTCTAGCATTATAAAGGGTTAACCTGCCATAACTGTGGCAGAAATTACTTCATGTGACGGTGTAGATTGTAGCGCCTTGCTTAATTGTTACTTTTAGTTCAACCGATTATTAATCGGAAGGTTATCGATTATACCCCATCCGATTGAACCGATAATCGATTGTGAAAAATTCAACCGATTTCTATCACTAGTGCCAATTGACTGATTCGGATTTAACGTCGCACTCAATAGCTAAGGTCATTTTGCTACTTCCGGCTTTCATGGAGGAGGAAGATCCTGGGTGCCAATTCGGGCATTATTTCAGTCATGAGCGGGCACCTGAGTAGATCCTAGATAGCTTCTAGACATAAAAGAATTCGACCAAAGTAGGGCACGAACCTACAGCGGTGAGGGTCAAGTAAACATCAGTCAGTGACCTTAATCACTCGGCCACAGATGCCATTGTATGATGCCAAGCAATTGTCTGAAGTTTCAAGGCTTTAATTGTTACTGAGAAAGTGAATTTTAAGAAAGCTTTATCAGATTCAAGATGACAGTGCCGACTGACGCCAAGAAGGTTATGACAATGGCTCTTCTGTTTTTCAAAGAAAAGCTAAAAATTGATAAATCAATCTTTTGATATAAATTGATTCAGTATATACCTATTGTAGAACAAGTACTTGCAGCTAACATTAACTATCTCCGTGAGTGCTTCCAAATTACTGCCAATTGCAATATACTGGGTCTATTATTACCAGCCTTTCTACCATGCTATTTTAAATTTTCAAAACTTGTCTAAAACAACAACTGAATGTTTTAATAGCAGGCTATAATCTTTCATATTTAACATATACTAGACTCTAGTAGTATTTCGTAACGAGTAATAATGATGATGATGATGGTGATTATAATAATGATACTATGTATGAATGTACCCGCCAAAATTTAGTGTAGCAAAATAATCATGGTAAAGTTTGAAAGTTTTAGTTACATATACAAGAAGTCCTATTTGTATTTATTTTGAGTTAATATCTGTTCTTTGTAAATGACAGCATGATCCAGAGAAATGAATTTGATTTTCCCTTTAGATTATTGCATTTCTGTCTACATTTAAAAATTGTATTTAAGACATGTAGATCTATGTGATTTCTTAGTTATTGGTACCCAGGTACGAACCGACTACTGCAAAATGCGGACATTTTCGTACCATTTTCGAACCACGCATTTACATAAAGTACAACAATTACAACGTGTTTAAATCATAAAAATATGTTGTCATATTTCAAAAAAACATCTACAAGTGCCTCTGTAAAGTTAATTTGCTGATAAGTTTCAGTTTTATACCTAAACGCATAAATGAGTACTTTAGACTAGTGTTTGGCCTATCTTTTAGACATGAAATGACAGCTAGTCAGGCCGAGCAATTTTGATGATAGAGGCGTTGCCAAGTTACAAAAGAATCATTGTTTTTATGTCGAAATCCGAGTTTTGTAATTTAACATTCAAGAGTACCTAGTGGTTCCATAACGTATTACGGTGTTCCGATAGTTTATGATCACAAACACAATATCGGATATAAGACACATTATTCGGCCTGACTAGTTGTCTTATAGTGTCTCCGGTCTGACTTGAAAAACCGCGTAGGAAACTAGTTCTATACAGAACAACCTCGTTGAGTTTTAGTAATTTTACATTTATTCATCAATATTATCATAATGAAAACAGAATACAAGGTAATGCATTACAATTCTTTTTATTTCATTGAATCTATAGAACTACTTTTCGGTTGTATTCGACAAAAATTTGTGTTAAGAGTTCGGCCTTAAGGGTCTGAAATACTGTGTTAACTTTGGATACGATTGAATAAATCCAATCGATCCAAAAACGGCACAAGAGGTAACACTCACTTTCATTGTTAAAATAAAATTATTTCCCATTTCTGAGTCCCTTAGTATCACTAGTAACAAAAGGTAACAGCCTATATACTTCTAGTAACTGTTACTGGTAACAAAAATACTAGGGTATGTAGCAACCTCCATATTCAAGCCATATATGAAAGATTCCCTATCAAAATTGCTAAAATGAAGTGGATCCCATGAAAAAATGAGGCACCCAATGGTGTAGGGCTGTTTTCTCTATATAATCTTTATAGAAAATTAAAAGATCATCTTCATAAACTAGTGGTCAGAATTTAATTTTATTGGACTAAATTATCATCTCAGGAGCCTGTATCAAATTTGCTCATATAATAGTGCCTGGAAAGTTTAGATCCTAATGGGGTTAGGGCTGATTTGCCTTTGTGTTTTAGGATATGTATAGACAGTCTTGCACAGAGTTAGATCTTTATATGCTACACAAGTTATGCAGTTATAAACTTATCATAGGTTGCAGATGTTCTCTGTTGACTCAAGTGAGCAATATAGGGACAATGACCCTCTTGCATTAAAAACAATATACCAACTAGTTCTCTTATACTGTACTGTACAGTATTACTATATGGTAATACAGTGAACAACAGTACAGTACACAGCTAGCAGTAGTATAGGCCTGGTCATGATCTGCACCCTCATCAGGGTAATTAATTTGTTATCAATAGGTTTTGCGTGTACATGTATTGTGTTCAATGTATCTTTTCAGCAATGTGTGAACAACCCAATGTATGCAAGTGTACAGATTTCAGACAGCAAAATGGATTATGCATGATTGCCCAGGGGTAAAATCTCTTTCATTGATATGATGGTTACAGTACAAGCTATAATATGGATTGAATATAGTAATGGTGAAATTAAAGGATTAATACTTACTTGGTTCTGTGGGTGAAGTGAGATGTATTCTCCAGTAATAATTGTTGACTTCTAACAGTAATCTTTAAAAGTGACAAAAAGAGTAAACACCTGAACACTGAATTGGAAAAAATATCATTCTTTATGCAGACTTAGAGTGTGAAAGATGTTAGAAAACCACAGAATAACTTGTTGGAGCTGAAGACCCAAATGTGGACCAATGGTAAATATGTGCTTCATTTTTAAATATTATAGGAAATTTAATGTCAACATTAGGGTCTGTTGTTCAATGTTTGTTACTGTTGTTCAATGAGGCCAAATTTAAAAATAGGTTTACTTGCTGTCTCCCGACCAACCCGCTTATAATGCTGCGCTCTGAATATTTTTATTGGACCATGCCGGTCAAATTATTTTATTTTTTTATCATGTCAACATGGACATTTGAGGATGAGACAAATGAAGATGATAGTTAATAATTGTATGTTTCATTTTTATTCTTTTATTCATCATATACAGATTTGTGTTACTTTTACATAAGAAGTATTCTGTAAGAAACTATCACATAAAGTACTGTGTGTTGTTTTTTTTTCAACTAAAAAGAAAGAAATTGCCTACCTACCTACCTACCCAACTTCAAAATGTAGGGTCGAGAGACAGCGAACAAAGACTCTTTAAACATGGCCTGATTCATTATTCCAATTGTAAAAATCATCATTGTTACTAGCTTAGATATTTGGCATGTAACATTGCCTTATGGATTTGCACAAAAATTTCATCATAATTACCTTCTTTTAACAGATTTGTATTCATCAACCAAGCTGTTGTTACATATAAAAACTTTTTATGCAAGTCATTTTTTACAAAATATGTCTATCAGATAGGATGACTATGTTAAGATCAATTTGGTCTTACCATTTTTAACACAGGTGTATACAAAATTTTCTGTTAAGGTAGAATTTTCATTTTAGGACCATTTAGATCAGTTTATTGTTGTGCAAAACATTAATATAATGCATTGACTGACCTAAAGTCTAAATCAAGCTAATCGGTTTTGATAAAAAAAAAGGTTGGTTGATAATTGGAACAAATTACCAGAGGAAGCAATAACCACACCCTCAATTAGTGCCTTTAAAAAAACTGAACAAGAAATGGGAAGGGGACTACGGTATATGAACTATATGAACTATGATAAAAACACTTAATCAGGCTGGTAACATTGCCCAATTGGGCTTAGAAGCCCAATCAAGCTTTTATTGCCCGATTGGGCTTAAATTTATGAAAAGAAACTAAGATTTATATAAATATTTCAAGAAATATTTAATGAATTGCTTTGAAAGTCCTACATATCTTCAACTGGTGTTCCCTTGTTATAAACACCTACTGTTTATCCAAATAAGACTAACACTTTTTTGCTCAAGAGGCATTGCTTATTTTACAGTAAAAGTACATGGAAAGTGAAAGTTAAAGTGCCAGGAGTACATAGCTCTATGTAGGTTTTTGTAAAAATTTTGGCACTTTTTTGACTTAGGAAATACATTGAATATGGGTAAAATTTACTTACTGACCAGTATTCCCTTGAGATATTGCTTTGAAACATTGAATGCATGTTTGCACCATTACCCCCATCTGTTGGCAAGAGAAGGTAACTCAGATTTACTCTGTCAAGGATTTTTTTAAAACATTAAGCCCATTTATCGATTTAGAAACCCAGTCAAGTTATTCGTACCAGTCCACTTTTTGACTGAACTGAAAATTTCAGATGTTACCTTAAAAGTTGGAATACTTGTTTACAATCATGATCCTCAATTTAGGCAGCAGAAGGTAACTCTGTCAAGGATTTCATTTTAATTATGGCCCTTTTCGACTCAGAAACTCAGTTATATTTTTCATTCTTGTCCACTTGTTGACTTAACCATTTGAGATATTACTTTGAAAGTTGGAATACTTTTGTACCATCATGACACCTATCTGTAAGCAAGAGAAGATAACCTTATATGTCTTGATTTGTACTCGGAAATTCCTAGTTAAAATTGTGTGTACAACTGGCACTGTGATGCACATATATAATTAACCACTTAAAGTATTAATTTAAAACTTTGCTGTAGTATTCAAGAATAACAGACAATTAATTTTCTTTATTTTATATCTTGCTGTTTGTGGCCCATGTTTATACAGATCCTTGTTTTGCCTTTTACTAACAAACTTTTATTGGCAAGTACTAAAAAAAGTCAAGCACACTGTCCTACTGACAGCTCTTGTTTAAATTATTTTCTGAAGCTTTCATTTATGCATTTTTGTACACATTTGATAAAACCAAATGCATAAACTCTTCTAGAGGTCACAACTCTACTGAAGCAAACATTTTTATAGGCATTTGCAGATCTAGGCAACTTATTTACATCATGTGAACACTCACCAAGTTTCACATGATGTTCTCTGAACTTAGGTTTCTTTAACTTCTATTTTCAGGTGAAACAAAACAGGGGTATTTTTCGGTAATTAATTACCAGTGTACAGGATGGTCTTTAGTGAAAAGTTTTCTTGCCATTGACCAGGGTCTTGATCGTCTGGACATCATTGCAGTTACATGGGACATGCACGCTGCAAATGTTGAAGGTAAGGTTAAGTTATAGTTAATTTGACTATGAAAACATAATCAGATTAAGTGACAAGGTCATTTGTGTATCCATTTAATGCTGTACCTTTTGTAAAAATCATTCAAAGATGTCAGACCTTAAAACTGTTCATGCCATGCAATGCCCGAACCCACCTAAACCCATCCAAAAACATCAAGCCAAGCCCAGCCAAGCCCAGCCAAGTCCAGCCATGCCATGCCATGCCATGCCATGCCCCTCCCCACCCCAACCCACCACACCACACCAAGCTAAACCCTGTTTAGTCAAGCCCAGTCCAACCCACTCACCCTAGCCAGCCCATCATTGCCTCACCTCTCCTTGCCTCGCCTCACTTCCCTCCCAGCCTTGCCTTGCCTTGCCTCCCCATGCCTAACCTAACCTTATCTTACCTAACCTAGCCTCAACCCAGCCTCACCCTAGCCAGCACAGCCCAGCCTCACCTTGCCAAGCCAAGCCCAACCAACTCCAGCCTAGCCTAGCCTTACCTTGCCTAGCTTCACCCCAGCCTCCCCCTAGCAAGCACAGCCCAGCCTCACCCTGCCCAGCTCTACCTCATCTCGCCCAGCTCATTCCCAGCCCAGCTCACTCCCAGTCCAGCCATGCCATGCCATGCCCACCCCAACCCACCACACCACACCACACCAAGCTAAACCCTGTTTAGCCAAGCCCAGTCCAGCCCACTTGCACTAGCCAGCCCAGCCTTGCCTCGCCTCTCCTTAATTGCCATGCCTCGCCTTGCCTCCCCTAGCCTAGCTTAACCTAACATAACCTTATCTTACCTTACCTAACCGTAATCCAGCCTCACCTCAGCCTCACCCTAGCCAGCACAGCCCAGCCTCACCTTGCCTCTCCTAGCCTCACCTTGCCAAGACCAGCCCAGCCAACTCCCAGCCAAGCCAACTCCCAGCCCCAACTCCAGCCCTAGCTCCAGCCCAAGCTCCAGCCCTTGCCTTGCCTTGCCTCAACCCAGCCTCACCCTAGCCAGCACAGCCCAGCCTCACCTCGCCTCTCCTAACCTCACCTTTCCAAGCCCAGCCCAGCCAACTCCCAGCCCTAGCCTTGCCTTGCTTTGCCTTGCCTTGCCTTGCCTCAACCCAGCCTCACCCTAGCCAGCACAGCCTAGCCTCACCTCGCCCAGCCGAGCCTTACCTCGCCTAGCTATCTCCCAGCCCCAGCCCAGCCAAGCCAAGCCTAGACTCACGCAGCCTTGCCTTACCTAAACTAGCCTCACCAAGCCTTACCTTAGCCACACCCTAGCCCATTCTCAGCCCCAGCCTCATAATGTTCATCCTTTAAGGACCATTAAGGAAAGTCTATTGCTATGCAAAGCATGTCAAGACAATGTGAAGTCATAGTCTAAATACCTAGTAGGGAATGTCTTAAGGAAGTGGTAGGAGGTTATAGAAGTAAAAGTATTACAAAGTCAAAGTTTCAAGGTGCCATAGCAGTCTTACTACCATTTAAAGCTTCTCATAGAGTACTAGGTTCATTTGAAGGATTCTTTAGGCAACTCATTTTTGACAAAAACTTCTCTTTAGCTAGTAGGCTTTTTTAGGTAATTTAAAGGACTGTTCAGGCTACTCATTTTTGACAAATGTAACTTCTCACTGGGTGTTAGATTCATATTAAGGTACATACAATGTAAACAGTAATGGTTCTTCTGCACATGAGCCTTAATTGGCCTTAGGTTACTTATCATTGAAAAATTTATTAATTTTCTGATATCTTTTATTAGTAACACGATTTGAATTTGTTAAGATTTTATTTCTGACTGTATTTTTGTACAAAGGTGATAAAATCTGAAACTAGCATGCTTTCAGGGTTAGGCACAAGTTAATTGCCTTAGAGAAAGATAGCTAGTGGTTAGCATCAAATAAAGTGTATGCACAAAGATCATTTAATGGTTTTTAGGTCAGTCACTATACAACAGTTTTGGTTTTTGGTCTTTTGACCTTTTTTTTTTTTGCTAAAATGTTGAGGTATTTGTAGGTCTGTAATCTCAATACTTGCTTTCGCTAATTTTTTTCTGTCTTCCCGTGAATAATCCCTCTGAATGTGCTTTATGGTAAGTCTGTCTTCAAACTGGCAATGCCAAGCAGGCTTCCTAGGTTAGGCACAAATTAAGTACCTTGTTAGCTGGTTTAACTGAGATATACAATGTACCCAGTAGGCTGTCCAGTATAGTTATAGTCTGGTGTCCAGAGCTTTGTAGAGAGAAAGCAAGTGCTTGAGATTATATATAATTGTCATAGGACAAGAAGATTGTTATTGTAGCTTCAGAAACAAAAGCATTTATGCCATTTGAATACACCTTTTAGGCCAATCATTTTTAACAAAAGCTTCTCATAAGGCATTAGTACAATTTAAAGGACTGTTTCTGCCAACCATTTTTAATAAAAATTTTGTCAAGACAAAGAGTCCTGTTAAGTTAAATCATCATATTTTTATCAGATTTCTTTTAAGTTGTGAGTTAGTTTGTTTCATTTAAAGGACTGACCTAAAAACTAATTATGCCAATCAGTTAACAAAGTATTTTGTTAAAGGAAGAATATAATAATGCTAGAAAAGAATTATGCATACACAAGACAGTTCTATCTTAGCAGATGTAATTTTTAGAGTTCAAAATCAGGCATTTAATGTAAAGAGTACCTAGAACAGTCATGTCTGTTGTCGTCTGTATTGCATTTCAATTTATGTGTTTCCCTTTCCTGTAAGTATTATATGCAGTCAATAACTTAAAGGATTTAGTTTAGCCTAGCCTTGCTTTGCCCAGCCTCCCCATACCTAACCTAACCTAGCCTCACCCCAGCCTCACCCTAGCCAGCTCAGCCCAGCCTCACCTCGCCCAGCCCCAGCTCCAGCCCAACCCAGCCCAAGCCCTTGCCTAACCAAACCATACCTAGCCTCAGCCCAGCCCAGCCCAGCCCAGCCCAGCCCAGCCCAGCCCAGCCCAGCCTCACTAAGCCTAGCCTCGCTTCACCCAGCCTAACCTTACCTAACCTTACCTTACCTAACCTAAGCTTAAGGGTAGTAGGTTCATTTTAAGGATTGATCACAGAACTCATTTTTTGACAAAAACTTCTTATAGGGTAGTAGGTTCATTTGAAGGATTCTTTAGGCAACTCATTTTTGACAAAAGCTTCTCATAGGGTAGTACGTTCATTTGAAGGATTCTTTAGGCAACTCATTTTTGACAAAAACTTCTCTTTAGCTAGTAGGTTAATTTTAAGGACTGTTCAGGCTACTCATTTTTGACAAATGTAACTTCTCACTGGGTGTTAGATTCATATTAAGGTACTTACAATGTAAACAGTAATGGTTCTTCTGCACATGAGCCTTAATTGGCCTTAGGTTACTTACCATTGAAAAATTTATTAATTTTCTGATATCTTTTATTAGTAACACAATTTGAATTTGTTAAGATTTTATTTATGGCTGTATTTTTGTACAAATGTGATAAAATCTGAAACTAGCATGCTTTCAGGGTTAGGCACAAGTTAATTGCCTTAGAGAAAGATAGCTAGTGGTTAGCATCATATAAAGTGTATGCACAAAGATCATTTAATGGTTTTTAGGTCAGTCACTATACAACAGTTTTGGTTTTTGGTCTTTTGACCTTTTTTTGCTAAAATGTTGAGGTATTTGTAGGTCTGTAATCTCAATACTTGCTTTCACTAATTTTTTTCTGTCTTCCCGTGAATAATCCCTCTGAATGTGCTTTATGGTAAGTCTGTCTTCAAACTGGCAATGCCAAGCAGGCTTCCTAGGTTAGGCACAAATTAAGTACCTTGTTAGCTGGTTTAACTGAGATATACTATGTACCCAGTAGGCTGTCCAGTATAGTTATAGTCTGGTGTCCAGAGCTTTGTAGAGAGAAAGCAAGTGCTTGAGATTATATATAATAGTCATAGGACAAGAAGATTGATATTGTAGCTTCAGAAACAAAAGCATTAATGCCATTTGAAAAACCTGTAAGGACAATTTAGTCCAATCATTTTTAACAAAAGCTTCTCATAAGGCAGCACTGTTTCGGCCAACTATTTTTAATAAAAATTTTGTGAAGACAAAGAGTCCTGTTAAGTTAAATCATCATATTTTTATTAGATTTCTTTTAAGTTGTGAGTTAGTTTGTTTCATTTAAAGGACTGACCTAAAAACTAATTATGCCAATCAATTAACAAAGAATTTTGTTAAAGGAAGAATATAATAATGCTAGAAAGGTATTATGCATACACAAGACAATTCTATCTTAGGAGATGTAATTTTTAGAGTTCAAAATCAGGCATTTCATGTAAAGAGTACCTAGAACAGTCATGTCTGTTGTCGTCTGTATTGCATTTCATTTTATGTGTTTCCCTTCACTGTAAGTATTATATGCAGTCAATAACTTAAAGGATTTACTTTTTATGTTTCATGAAATTTACCCGTTGAGACCTGAGGAATTAGCCCAGCCCAGCCCAGCCCAGCATAGCCTCGCTACACCCAGCCTCGACTTACCTAACCTTACCTTACCTAACCTAACATAGCCTCAAACTAGCCAGCACAGCCCAGCCTCACCTTGCCTTGCTCAGCCTAACCTAGCCCAGCCCAGCCTCACCTTGTCTTGCTCAGCCGCACCTAGCCCAGCCCACTCCAAGCCCACTCAAGCCCACTCCAAGCCCAAGTCCCAGAATGTTTATCCTTTAAGGACCATTAAAGTTAGTTTAATGTTATGCAAAACATTATTGTCTAGCCTCGCCTTGCCCAGCCTCACCTCGCCCAGCCCCAGCCCTAGCCTAGCCTAACCTTACGAAGCCTCATCCTAGCCCAGCCCAGCCTTGCATAGCCTTGCTTCACCCAGCCTCCCTTTACCTCACCTTACCTTACCTAACCTAACCTAGCCTCACCCCAGCCTCACCCTAGCCAGCACAGCCCAGCCTCGCCTTGCCTTGCTCATCCTCACCTAGCCCAGCCTACTCCCAGCCCCACCCATAGAATGTTCATCCTTTAAGGACCATTGAAGTAAGTTTATTGTTATGCAAAACATTATTGTCTAGCCTCGCCTTGCCAAGCCTCACCTCGCCCAGCCACAGCCCTAGCCTAACCTTACGAACCCTTATCCTAGCCCAGCTCACCCCAGCCCAGCCTTGCATAGCCTCGCTTCACCCAGCCTCCCTTTACCTCACCTAACCTTACCCAACTTAACCTAGCCTCACCCCAGCCTCACCCTAGCCAGCACAGCCCAGCCTCGCCTTGCCTTGCTCATCCTCACCTAGCCCAGCCTACTCCCAGCCCCACCCATAGAATGTTCATCCTTTAAGGACCATTGAAGTAAGTTTATTGTTATGCAAAACATTATTGTCTAGCCATCGCCTTGCCAAACCTCACCTCGCCCAGCCCCAGCCCTAGCCTAACCTTACGAACCCTTATCCTAGCCCAGCTCACCCCAGCCCAGCCTTGCATAGCCTCGCTTCACCCAGCCTCCCTTTACCTCACCTAACCTTACCCAACCTAACCTAGCCTCACCCCAGCCTCACCCTAGCCAGCACAGCCCAGCCTCGCCTCGCCTTGCCTTGCTCATCCTCACCTAGCCCAGCCTACTCCCAGCCCCACCCATAGAATGTTCATCCTTTAAGGACCATTGAAGAAAGTCTATTGCTATGCAAAACATGTCAAGACAATGTGAAGTAAAAGTCTAAATACCTAGTAGTGAATGCCTTGAAAGGAAGTGGTAGGAGGTTATAGAAGTAAAAGTATTACAAAATCAAGGTTCCAAGGTGCCATAACAGTCTTAATACCATTTAAAGCTTCTCATAGGGCAGTAGGTTCATTTTAAGGATTGATCAGGCAACTCATTTTTGACAAAAACTTCTCATAGGGTAGTAGGTTCATTTGAAGGATTCTTCAGGCAACTCATTTTTGACAAAAGCTTCTCATTAGCTAGTAAGTTAATTTAAAGGGCTGTTCAGGCTACTCATTTTTGACAAATGTAACTTCTCACTGGGTATAAGGTTCATTTTAAGGTACATACAACGTAAACAGTAATGGTTCTTCTGCACATGAGCCTTAATTGGCCTTAGGTTACTTATCATTGAAAACTTTATAAATATTCTGATATCTTTTATTAGTAACACGATTTGAATTTGTTAAGATTTCATTTATGACTGTATTTTTGTACAAATATGATAAAATCTGAAACTAGCATGCTTTCAGGGTTAGGCACAAGTTAATTGCCTTAGAGAAAGATAGCTAGTGGTTAGCATCATATAAAGTGTATGCACAAAGATCATTTGATGGTTTTTAGGTCAGTCACTATACAACAGTTTTGGTTTTTGGTCTTTTGACCTTTTTTTGCTAAAATGTTGAGGTATTTGTAGGTCTGTAATCTCAATACTTGCTTTCGCTAATTTTTTTCTGTCTCCCCGTGAATAATCCCTCTGAATGTGCTTTATGGTAAGTCTGTCTTCAAACTGGCAATGCCAAGCAGGCTTCCTAGGTTAGGCACAAATTAAGTATCTTGTTAGCTGGTCTTCAACTGAGATATACAATGTACCCAGTAGGCTGTCCAGTATAGTTATAGTCTGGTGTCCAGAGCTTTGTAGAGAGAAAGCAAGTGCTTGAGATTATATATAATTGTCATAGGACAAGAAGATTGTTTTTGTAGCTTCATAAACAAAAGCATTAATGCCATTTGAATACATCTGTAAGGACAATTTAGGCCAATCATTTTTAACAAAAGCTTCTCATAAGGCAGTAGGATGATATACAACAATGTTTCGGCCAACTATTTTTAATAAAATTTTTGTCAAGACAAAGAGTCCTGTTAAGTTAAATCATCATATTTTTATCAGATTTCTTTTAAGTTGTGAGTTAGTTTGTTTCATTTAAAGGGCTGACCTAAAAACTAATTATGCCAATCAATTAACAGAGAATTTTGTTAAAGGAAGAATATAATAATGCCAGAAAGGAATTATGCATACACAAGACAATTCTATCTTAGGAGATGTAATTTTTAGAGTTCAAAATCAGGCATTTCATGTAAAGAGTACCTAGAACAGTCATGTCTGTTGGCATCTGTATTGCATTTCAATTTATGTGTTTCCCTTTACTGTAAGTATTATATGCAGTCAATAACTTAAAGGATTTACTTTTTATGTTTCATGAAATTTACCCGTTGAGATCTGAGGAAATTGAATGGCTCCAGATGAAAAATATGCCTCTATAAAAGTAGCAAAGGAACATAACTTTGCTATAAATACATGACTTATGACAGCACTTGGTGGTGCATTTACCTTACCTTTCCTAACCTAACCTAGCCTCACCCCAGCCTCACCCTAGCCAGCACAGCCCAGCCTCACCTTGCCTTGCCCGGCCTCACCTTCCCCAGCCCAGTCCCATTCCCAGCCCCTGCCCTGCCCTGCCCTGCCCTGCCCTGCCCTGCCCTGCCCTGCCCTGCCCTGCCCTGCCCTGCCCTGCCCTGCCCTGCCCTGCCCTGCCCTGCCCTGCCCTGCCCTGCCCTGCCCAGCCCAGCCCAGCCCAGCCCAGCCTTGCCCAGCCTCGCCTATCGTGTTACGTGTGTGAAAGGTTTATTTTTAAGGTCTATTTAAGCCATTCATATTTAGGGAAGACTACACTTTGTTAAGATAGGTATTTTCACCATAATTATGGTAAATAACTTCTGTTATGGTTAACTGTCATGTTCATTAAAATTGTCAATGTACAAAATACTGCAATAATGTTAACTGTAAGAGGGCAACACTTGAGACTAGTACAATAAGTGGAGCCCATTACTGACATAATACCACAGGTGCCACGATGCACAGAACAAACACACAGCAGAGTTATGGTTATTGCCTTGGAGTGACAGTTACCCATAATGTTTGGTAACTGCTTTCAAATGAAAAGGAAGGTACATGCGAAAGTCATGTTTTCATTGGTCTGCAAATGAAGCTCCCCGCTAAGGTTTTTTTTATTTCAATTTATTTCAGGTAAACAGAGACATTGTTGAAGATACAAGTACTCCTCTGGACTATTCAACAAAAACTTGCAGTTGCCTATCACAAGGGACAGCTTCGTTAATTGCCTCTTCCACATCTCCGAAAAGAAAAAATGCACAACGTTCCTTCTAGAAAGTTAGTAGGTTTTTTATGACCCCGAAGAATCGCAATCGCACTGTATGTCTGTCTGTGTGTCTGCACTTACATTTTTTCATGTCCGGGCTCTAACTTTGTCATGCATTGAAGGATTTTGAAATAACATAGCCCAAATGTTCAGCACATCAAGAAAATGTGTCGAGTGCAAGACCCATGCCCCTACCTCAGAGGTCAAGGTCACACATAGAAGGTAATGGAATCATTCGTGTCCGGACTGTAACTTTGTCATGCATTGATTGATTTTTAAATAACTTTGCGCAAATGTTCAGCACATCAAGATGACTTGCCCTGTGCAAGACCAAGGAGTTCACCACAATGTGACAGCCTGTTGTGTGCAAGACCCAGGTCTGTAGCTGAAAGGTCAAGATCACACTCTGAAACTTATGGTTTGAAATAGACACATGAGTACTTACTATGATTTTCATTAAAGTTGATCTTCTTTCTTTTCTTGATATTCATATAAGTTGTCTGAAGGTACAAGACAATCTTTGAGTAGATAGCAAATCGGCCATGTCAAAATGAAAATCTAAAAAACAGCATCAAAGTATGTCAGAATTGATGATGATAATTAAGATAAGAAAATAAGTTGCAGACATAAACAAATTAGAAAAAGCACTTAAAGGATTTAATTTTCATGTTTCATGAAATTTACCCATTGAGACCTTGAAGATATTAAATGGCTCCAGATGGAGAATACGCCTCTATAAAAGCAACAAAGTCACATTACTCTGCTATAAATACATGACTCGTGACAGCATTTGGTTGGGATCATTCCCCTCCCTAAATATATATTCCTGCCAAGTTTCAATAAAATTGGAATAAACAGTACTAAGATATGGCTCCCAGCAGAAACGTGTGACAAAGGGAAGAACAACACCAAAACAATATCCCTTCTCCCCCTATGGTGATGGATAATAAGAATAATGGTTGCTGGCATCGTGTGTGATGTATGATATCAAAACGTTAAATGATATCATAAATTATGTCATCAACATAATTGCATTTAGTAGGTGTTTAAGTTAGCTACTGGTCAGGTTATTTTTGGTGAGATGTACAAAGGTCAATACGAAGAAGCAACAATATACAAAATCATTGGGTTGGGCTCTCAAAGCATTCCTTTTGTTACTATAGAAATGATGAAGAACATAATATGGTTATATCATTTTTCGAATATCTTGACAAAATTTAATAAAAAACAACCTGAAACTAAAAAGGTTTTGAGGTCCTTATCAGAACATTTTGAATGCCCCTTGTTTGACTAAATTGTATTAGATATGGTAATTTCTAAGTTAGATATTTGCTAACTTTGATTATAAGATTTTTTCTATCACAAAAACAATCGCCGAAAATCAAATTGGTGTGAAATAGTGAAAAACTTATAAGTTAATGGAAATTTTAATGGATATAAAAGAGCACTTAACCTGCTGTGGCAAAAAAAAACAAGGAACAGATGGAAATATATAAGGTGATTTCTTAGTCTGTATACAAAGAGGTGCAGGATAGAATACATTGTTTACTTTTGGTATCGGGTAATGTATTGGAATAAGAAATTTAGATCACCTTTCATCTTACCTACACCCAATTCTCTTTTTATGAAAAGCGCATGAATAAATGCTAGATGCAATGGTTAAACTACTTATCTGTCGTAGATCCCTTCCTTTGATAAAGATACATACTTGTTCTCCATTTCTTTGCAACATTATAGATGTGTATGTGATGAAATGTTTCTGATTTAACATCTAAATATTAAAAAAGCTGTACATGTATAACAATATGTTGGCATTTTTGGGTGCGTGTCTTTGGGTAGTCTATGGGTGTCTCTGGTAAATAGTCGCCCAAGAAAAATAAAAATTAAAGTGAATGCAGTTTGTTTTTGTCAATGTAATTTTACACTTTTAAAAACTGATTATTTTTGGTAGGTTTTTATTTGGTAAAAAAATCTTTTTAAGAAACAATTATTTTTTTAAACATAAGAAATGATTCAGCATTTATGACTGCTCCTACCATGAACTTCCAGCAACATGTATTCCATATAAGGCCCTGCCCTCAAGGAGAGAGTTTATAAAAAAGCTATTAGCTTTCTACTCTATCGTTCATGTACCAATTTTTTTCATATTTTGTAAAATGTTTTAAATTCATAAAATATTGTTTAAACTAAGGGCAGTGCCAATATAGTTATTGTCTTCTATCGTTTGCTATCTTCATTTTTCCTGGATGAATCGGATTCATTAAGATTGTCATTCATTTTATCAAATCATTGATCAAACTATAAAAAAATAATAACTGGTTTCCACATGAAAATGTTCTGGACAGTGCTTGAAATAGTTTAGACCAAGTGATTGAAAGAATTTTCAACAGCTCCCGGGCTACTCCGTAAAATATACCAGGTCGTGCTAAATTATGCGGAAGAAATAGTCATGAATTTTATCCTTTGAAGATATTCTGGACTATGTTGGAATTTAGTACTCTGGAATCGTTATCTCTAGTTCTGTGCTTCTTGCTAGATATGGAAGATATAGCTTAATATGCCACGCAAATTTATCATGGAATTTAATTCATATTTGCATATGAACAGTGCCCTTGACATTTAAATACAGTCTTTTAGTTGAACAATGAAGTTACTCTTGTCCTAGAATAGAACCTTCATACACATAGCACATAGTTACTCATAGCAGGTGTCAGCATTAGATGTTAAAATACATCTAGATATTTTAGATGATTGCACACCACATATATTTCATTAATGCATATGGCGTTTTGAAAGTGGTCCAATCAATGAGTCTGTCCTGCATGAGGTTATGAAATGTGCGGCATACCTCATGATCCAGAAAGGACTTGAGGAGTATGATGGGTCCAGAGACATCAAACAAAAAGACACTATTACTGGACTCGTGTATAATCCGGGAGAAGATAGGACAACTTGAGTACTTTCAAGTATCTACATTTCATTAAATAGATAGGTTAGCTATATATATTCAAAATTTAAAAAACAAAGGTTAGCTATATATATATTCAGATTTAAAAAACAAACAGAAAACTATCAAAGGTATCAAATTCCAGCATAGTCCCGAACATTTTTTGGTATAAGCTTGAACAAATGGAACTATCTGCATGGAATAAATTTCAAGTTTGGCCAAAAATATTTAAGTGGTAGAATTGAAACTAACTTCCTAGTAAGCATTTCTGGGCTGGACCAGATCCTTTTCCATTAGAAACATTTTCTATCACAACACGAACTATTTGCCACCTGACGCACTGGAATTCGTGTAATGTGTGAAAAAACACAGTAGCGATGATTTTCAGGAAAATTGAAGATGACACTAGTATAGAATACACAAACTTTCTTACTCTGTGCATAGTCAAGCCGGTACTTAGATTTCAATGAATGGAAATTGATATTTCTGCACTGTTTTGTGACTGTTTGCTCATACACATTTTAGCTCTGACACTGAATTTTTATTTTTTTGAGCAACTTTGAAACTGCACATCATTAGAATGTAAGCATCGATACTATTGGTCAATCTTAAGGGTATTTTTAAACACCCTAACAGATCATGAAAAGTAATTAGAATGTTTGCTTTGATCTTTGACCCTTATTAGCATATTATGGGACCCAATCTTGAGGAAGTCAGTTCAAACCTAACAAAAAAGAAGAAATCATACTGACTAAAAAAAGGATCCTTCTGCACCAACAATTTAACAAAAGACACCCATAGGCTACCCAAAGACGCACATGAAAACACCAAAGTGTAACATTTTTTTTTTATATTTAAATGTCAAATTAGAAACATTTTATTAAAAATGCATCAACAATTTTGCAAAAAACTGGAGTAAAGTATGTATCTTTATCAAAAGAAGGTTATAATCTACGCTAGATAAGTAATTAAGCCATTGCATCTAGCATTTTCATGTGCTTTTCACTTGATTTTACATTTGCTTAAGCCTTATATAGGGAAAACTTTTAAAACTGTACTTGTTTAAAACCACAGTAGTGGACCTCTAAAAATTCAAATTAGGACCTCCCAGTTAAAACTGACCCTTTCTACTATCGTTTATATTGTTTTATAGCCAATGGTAGTCAGGTGAGCAATATAGCGCCATCTTGGCCCTCCTATTATAAAAAAACACATTTGGATATAGATATAATGGGACTGTAAATGCCTTATTCCTAATACATTACCTGATATAAAAAAGACAAACAAAAACTGAATTTTTCATGGCGGCTTTGATGCCTCAAATTAAATCTATTCACGTTGTTCTCTCAATTTTACGCCAATTTAATTTTCAGTGTTAGATAAGTATATACCTTTAGGTTGTAATTACAGTAAAAAAGGGCTTTAAAAAAGTTCTGATAACCTTTTTAGTTTCAAGTTGTTTTTCTTGAAATTTTGTCAAAATGAATCGTGAAGACATACAAAAATTTATTGATATTCAAAAAATGAAATTACCATATCACATTTGTTCTTTTATCATCTCCATAGTAACAAACGGAATGTCTTGAGGGTGCAACTCAATGATTTTGTATATTGTTGCTTCTTTGTGTCACTGGTTACAAGAGAATCTTGCCACAAATTACCGGACCAGTAGATAAATAAAACACCTTCTAAATGCAATTATGTTGATGACATAGTTTATGACATCATTTAACGTTTTGATATCATACATCACACACTATGCCAGCAGCCATTATTCTTATTATCCATCGCCATAGGGGGAGAAGGGATATTGTTTTGGTGTTGTACTTCCCTTTGTCACACTTTTCCGCTGGGAGCCATATCTTAGTACTGTTTATTCCAATTTTATTGAAGCTCAGCAGGAATGTATATTTAGGGAGGGGAATGATCCCCACCAAATGCTGTCACAAGGCATGTATTTATAGCAGAGTTAGTTCCTTTGTTGCTTTTATAGAGGCGTATTTTCCATCTGGAGCCATTTAATTTTCTCAAGACTCAACAGGTAAATTTCATGAAACATAGAAATTATATCCTTCTAATTTGTAGAATAACAAAAACTTTCTATTTCAATCTCTGAAACCAGTTATCAAATTTGAATTACAAGTGTGCTAAAATAATCTAATGATGACCCCTTTGTAATATCCTGGCTGTTACCACTACACTCCCTGCCATCAACCCACCCGGGGGTTCACTTAATTTCATATAGGCTTATATAGGAAAAACTTTAAAAATCTTCTTCTCTGAAACCACAAGAATTAGAGCTTAGATATTTGGCATGTAGCATTGTCTAGTGGACCTCTACCAAGATTGTTCAAATTATGAGCCCCAGGTCACTTGATTCCGCATACGCTTATATAGGGAATCTTAAAAAAAACCACTAGGCCCACAGGCAGAGCTTAGATATTTGGAATGTTACTAAGCATTGTGTAGTGGAACTCTATGAATTATGTTGAAATCATGACCCCTTGTATTATTGGCAATTGATATACAGGTGAGCAATATAGGGCCATCTTGACCCTCTTATTACAGTAACTTGCAGAAAAAATGACCCCCTCCAAGAAGAAGCCTTAATGGGATGGTGAAAATTATTTTTAGAATTTGATCATGTTTGGCACAACTTTGTAGTCTCTAACAATGGAAAAAAATTAGAAACTGGATTTATCTCATTTGGCAGTGGATATAAATTCAATGAATTTGCTTGTTTTCATTACTTTTCTCAACATTGGAATACAAAATGTGCTTTGATGTTGTATTTCAGATTTTCATTCTGACGTGGGCAAATTGCTATCTACTCATAGATTGTCTTGCACCCTCAGACAAACTTTTCATGAAAATCAAGAAATGAAAGAAGATAAACCTTTGTGAAAATAAGTCAAATTTAATTAAATGTGAAAGGCTTTCACACTATACAACAAGTAATCTATACATATCATATACATGATAAATAGTATTTTGTGATTAATGTTTCAACACAATTAGTAACTGACCTTGCTCTAGACTTTGCAGAAGGTCTGTTTGAAGGGATTTGTCACCTTCTTAGACTCTTTATCAGCTCTTCATGCCTTTTTGAGAATCCCAATGTGTGTAATTTATAGGAATGGATTTGTCTGGGGTCACAACGTAAGACAGAGTTGATGTGGGGTTTTTGGAGTCTGATCATAAACGTGGTAGGCTGAATGTTACATGTATTTTTCGATTTCTGTATATGCATTTTCACCTGGTAAGTAGAATTACAAAATGTACATAAATTTCCTTACGTACTTTAACAGTAACTGTTATGCTGCGGACAAGAAATCAGGCAAGGTAGAGTTATGGTTTGTGTACACTGCATTCCTCCCATTGTGCTCTATCACTGTATGAAGTTCCAGGTACATGCAATTCCCTTTGATACTTTTGCATGTTGCCCGGCTAGAAAAATCCATAAAAGGAGATGAATAAAAACTAAGGCAATGTAGTGTTATGGTTCTTGTGCACAGCACTTTCCCTGAGTGTCCTCTCTCTTTGCATGCAATTCCTTCAGTACTTTTAGAGTTATGCTCAGCACTAGAAAATGTAACAAAAAGACATGCTATATTTCAGAAAAAGTGTCGCATTTTAATGATCTTGCAAAAATAAAGATAAGTAACACAATGCATGCAAAAGTTCTGTAAATTTAAAGCAGTATGATGAAGATTGTAGCAAAAGACTTAAACTTTGAATTTGAAACATTTTCACAAGTTTTCCTCATTTTGAACAAGGTCTTTCAAATAGTATGGTCCGGAAACGAGAGTAATACGATAAATAACTTGCCTCGGATCACGTGACAAACATCCGGGTACCCGCCATTTTGGAAAAAGAAAGAAATTGTTGATACTTTATATCTACGTATATCTCGATATTTTACCAATCAATTTGACCAACAAAGTGATCCTTAATACAATATATGCATTCCCTTATCATTACATAATATTATATTTTACCGATGTTTCGTTTTAGGTGGATTTACGCATTGGAAAGTTGACCTCATACGAACGGGTTTTTTCACAAATGACCAAAAGCCAAAACCGACCTAATTTTAGCGCTTCTTTTCTACTTGCATGGTGTTCATGGGATTGATGTAACATCTTTTTCTCATAGATTTAAGTCTAATGTGCGTCTGTTATGTCTTAGATTTTCGTATTTCACCCGTATTTTAATTTTCTGGGACGGTTAGATCCGTTCAAAATCTAAAAATGGCGTCAATGGTGATTTTTTTTTTCGCGATACGGTGATATTTTGTGCACAGGTTTTCACTATATATTTAGGGTCAAATGATGGAAAATTGCTAATTAAAATGTAAATTAAGAGTTATTTTTGAACGGATATGAATTAGATTTTCTTTTTTTTATTTTATAACATAATAACGTACAGTTTTGTAAGACCAGTATCGCGAGTCAAATTACCATCCCAAGACGGAATAGCATGGACCGTGTTTAACTCGCGTTAAAGATAATAGTTAATTATATATAGAGGTTTTAATTTCAGTTTTACAGAAAATTTCATCAGCTTTCCAATTATACCATTTTTTAAATTAAATGTGGTATTTAAATGACACAATGACGGGCAGTTTTGCATACAACTATCGGACAAATACCAGTTTACTCGCTCGGCGTGATAAATGCACGGCGTGATAAACGCTTCCAGGCGAGACAAGATTATCAGTACGATAAGACATTTATAGAGGGCGTTTCCGGACCATACTATTTGAAAGACCTTGTTTTGAAAGACTGCTCAATATGTTAACCTTATTTTGAAGGTGTATGTGCTCCCCAAGGAGAAAAGGAAAGCACCAGTCAGGTTTATTTTGGGGCTGACAAAGCAATCTCTTGTGCCAAGTTGAAACTGGGCAAGATGGGATATGTAGTGATGTACAAGGTTCATAAGGAGATGGTTTCCAGATGATTAGCAGAACAGTACAGGTGCAGACAGATGCTGACATGTCAGCCTTCCCAGGACCAGGAATAATCTGTACCTTAATGGTAACAGCATTTCAGAGGGTATAACTATTTCTTTCTTTCTTAAATGTGGCACATACACATGAGCATATAATAGTCAACTGCCTGAGGATTGCACCATGACATTATCCTTTGGAGTTTTATATGTCCATCATGGAGGGCTTTATTTTTTCGGTTCTCGGTCAAGTTAAACAAATAGCCAAATTGCTTTCTAATTGTCATAATTTGACAAATTTAGAGTTCTCTGGTCTTTAGCTGAAATTGTTCTTAATTAATCTTCCCTAAACTTGCTGCAAATGTTTGTATTGTTTAATATCTCAGTCAAGTTTAATAACAAGCCAAATAGCCGTAGTCTTTAACTGCCAAATAAAGCAATTTCTCAACTTCAACTTCTGAACTCTGATGTAAACTTTGTGTGAACTTTAATCTACACACTGTCTTTCACAATTTAGTCTTGGCCAAGTTTGATAGCCAATCAAACTGCCTAAGTCAGTCAAGAGTTATCATAGGCCACAAGTTTCAACAGGTGTATTAACACTATATTGCCTGACAGCTTGACACTCTTATTATACCCCCAAAACGAAGTTTAGGGGGGTATCTAGGAGTCACCCGGTGGTTGGTTGGTCGGTCGGTCGGTCGGTCGGCCGGTCGGTCGGGCGGTCGGTCGGTCGGTCTGTTGCATTTTCCTTGTCCGGAGCATAACTTGAAAACTACTAGTTGGAATTCAATACAACTTCATACAATGGTCAAGCACATTGAGAGGAAGTGCAGTGCACAAGAACTATAACTCCATCTTGACTAATTACAGAGTTATTGCCCTTTGTTACTTTTCCTTGTCCGGAGCATAACTTGAAAACTACTAGTTGGAATTCAATACAACTTCATACAATGGTCAAGCACATTGAGAGGAAGTGCAGTGCACAAGAACTATAACTCCATCTTGACTAATTACAGAGTTATTGCCCTTTGTTACTTTTCCTTGTCCGGAGCATAACTTGAAAACTACTAGTTGGAATTCAATACAACTTCATACAATGGTCAAGCACATTGAGAGGAAGTGCAGTGCACAAGAACCATAACTCCATCTTGACTAATAACAGAGTTATTGCCCTTTGTTACTTTTCCTTGTCCGGAGCATAACTTGAAATCTACTAGTTGGAATTCAATACAACTTCATACAATGATCAAGCACACTCAGAGGAAGTGCAGTGTACAAGAACTATAACTCTATCTTGAGTATTTACTGAGTTACTGCCCTTTGTTAGTTTTCCTTGTCCGAAGCATAACTTGAAAACTACTGGTTGGAATTCAATACAACTTCATACAATGGTCAAGCACATTGAGAGGAAGTGCAGTGCACAAGAACCATAACTCCATCTTGACTCATTACAGAGTTATTGCTCTTTGTTACTTTTCCTTGTCCGGAGCATAACTTGAAAACTACTAGTTGAAATTCAATACAACTTCATACAATGATCAAGCACACTCAGAGGAAGTGCAGTGTACAAGGACTATAACTCTATCTCATTACAGAGTTATTACCCTTTGTTACTTTTCCTTGTCCGGAGCATAACTTGAAAACTTCTGGTTGGAATTCAATACAACTTCATACAATGGTCAAGCACAGTGAGAGGGAGTGCAGTGCACAGGAACCATAACTCCATCTTGACTTTTTACAGGGTTATTGCCCTTTGTTACTTTTCCCTGTCTGGAGCATTTTTCGAAAACTACAAGTTGGAATTCAATACAACTTCATACAATGGTCAAGCACAATAAGAGGAATTGCTAAGAACAATATCTCTTTTTAGTTTGTTTGCAAGGTATTATGTTACTACGAACTTCTTCAGTTTATAAAGCAATCCTTTTGGGGGTATTAATCACATTTAGTGATAGCTCTAGTTTTCATTAAGAAATAAAATCACTCAGTAATCAACAGACCACTATGAAAATGTAGTCAAAGGCAATAACTCTGGCATTCATGCGCAGTCATCAACAGAATCACATGTGCCCAACTTGTCGTGCTCCTTAACATTTCTGCACAAGTGTCGAGTCTGTAGCTAAATTTAATCAGTTGGATGGATCAACAGTTGAAAACTTTATCTGTTGAAATAGGCATCCTTAATTACTAAATCTGTCAGTTTACAGCGCAAACTTTACAAATTTTGTTTTCCAGTTACAGTAATTGAATGAAAGCAATGAAACACTAATTACACTGATTTCTTTATGTCTTTGTATTTTCAGATAATTGTAACATCACTGAGGCCAACTGGATGGACAGTTAAAGTGCCAGTTGAAACAAAGTTCGGACAAACAGAACATATTTTTGAATATTTATTTGTTAAAATCGACAATATCATTATACTGTGTTTAATAAAAAGTGGTATGTGCATAAAAGATGCACTTTTCTAAGTATGCAGTTGAAAGATTGTATACAGCTTTAATGAAATTCTCATTTAACTTTGTCTTAAGATAATCAGTTTGACACCATATTGCTCAGGGCATTTTCAAGACTTGCTTTTTAGCTCAACTGGCTTTGCCAGGGTGAGCTTTTAGGATGGATGATTGTCCATTGTCCGTCTTTCGTACATGCCCAGTAGACATTAGGGTGTTAGGGTTTGAGTACCCTATTACATGTATGAAGTTGTTTCAGATCATTCAGTCATTAAGGGGTCAAAAATTGTATTGTGGGATTAAAACATTGTATTGTGAGGTTAAAAAAGATCAAAGAAAGATCAAAGTGATAACATCACAAAGTCTGTCTGGTGAGTATGCTCGTCTATCCGCCATCCGTCAACATTTTGATTCAAATGACATCTCCTCTGAAACCATTGGGCTAATGTTGATGAAACTATGCCTGGATGTTCCTTACATGAAGCTCTACCAAAATGGTTCGAAGAATTCCAATCCATGCAGAACTCTGGTTGCTATGCTATGGCAAAAAATAGGAAAGACTTAAAAAATATTCTTCTCTGAAACCAAAAGGCCGAAAGCTTAGATATTTGTTATGTTATAATGCAGCATTGTCTAGTGGACCTCTACCACGATTGTTCAAATTACGACCCCTAGATCCAAATTCACCTCAACAGAGGGGTAACTAAGTTTTATAAAGGCTTATAAAGGAAAAACTTTAAAAATCTTCTCCGAAACCGCTATGTCTAGAGCTTAGATATTGGGCATGTAGCATTGTTTAGTGGACCTCTACCAAACTTGTTCAAGTTATGACCCCTGGGTCAACCAGGGGGTCACTTAGTTTTACATAGGCTTATACATTGTATTGGAAAAACTTTAAAAATCTTCTGAAACCACAAGGCCTAGAGCTTAAGATAGCTGGCATGTAGCATTGTTTAGTGGACCTCTATCAAACTTGTTCAAATTATGACCCCTGGGTTAAAATTGACCAAACCAACCAGGTGAGCGATATAGGAACATCATGGCCCTCTTGTTAGCCATCAGGATCGGTCACTGTCTCTAGTGTGTCATCCATCTGTCCATCCATCATTTCTTTCAAACATATCTCTGAAACTTAATATTGATGAAATATGACAAGGATGTATCTTGGGTGAATCTCTAAGACTTAGATATTTAACCTTGTCTAGAGGGCCTCCTCTAAGAGTGTTGAAATCAACAAAATGTCATACTGGACAAAGAAACTGTGTTTAATAGAAAGTGGAATGTGCATAAAAGATACACTCTACTTTTCTACCATATATATATAAATCATCACTTTCACGCCATATTTAACATTGCTTTTTATGCTCGCAAAGGCGGGCATATCAAAATTGCACCATCACTTCGTCTGTCCGTCCTTCTGTCAGTACAAGTGTCCGTCTGTCAGTCCATGTGTCTGTCCTTGCATTACATGTCCGGACTGTTCATTTGTCATGCATTGAAAGATTTTTAGCTCGACTATTCGAAGAATAAGGAGGCTATTGCACTCGCCCCGGTGTCGGCGTCTGCGTTGGTTAAAGTTTTTAATAAAGTCAAATATCTTGAATATTATCAAAGGTATTGACTTGAAACTCAAACTATGTGTTAACCATCAACATCTACACCTGAGCAAACAATCCCCATAACTCTGTTTTGATTTTTGACAGATTTATGCCCCTTTTTAACTTAGAATTTTTGGTTAAAGTTTTTTATAAATTCAAATATCTTGCATATTATCAAAGGTATTGACTTGAAACTCAAAATATATCTTTACTATCAACATCTACACCTGAGGAAACAATCCTCATAACTCCGTTTTGATTTTTGACAGATTTATGCCCCTTTTTAACTTAGAATTTTTGGTTAAAGTTTTTTATAAATTCAAATATCTTGCATATTATCAAAGGTATTGACTTGAAACTCAAAATATATCTTTACAATCAACATCTACACCTGAGGAAACAATCCCCTTAACTCCGTTTTGATTTTTGACAGATTTATGCCCCTTTTTAACTTAGAATTTTTTGTTAAAGATTTTTATGAATTCAGATATTTTGAATACTATCAAAGGTATTGACTTGAAACTCAAGGTATGTGTCTACCATCAACATCTTCACCTGAAGAAACAATCCCCATAACTCTGTTTTGATTTTTGACAGATTTATGCCCCTTTTTTACTTAGAATTTTTGGTACAAGATTTTATAAAGTCAAATGTTTTGAATACTATCAAAGGTATTGACTTGAAACTCAAAGTTTTTAACTTTGATTTTTTTTTATGGACTTAAAACTTAAAATGTATGTTTACTGTCAACATCTTCACCAATGTTTTTGATTTTTGACATATTTATGCCCCTCTTAACTTAGAATTTTGTCGGAGTTTTTACCAGACTACTGACATGGAAATACTCGAAATGGCTTTCTTTTGAAATATCATAGAATAATTATGCAGCATGCAGCGGTCATGCTTTTTTAATTCTATACATATCAACTTTGAAAAGTTACAAAGTTATTCATGATCAAATTTACAAGGTATTTCTTTGAAATTATCCCCCCCCTTCTCCCTCCAGTTGGCTTACAGAATCCAGAGTAAGGCTTTGAATGTAATGTACATTTACAAAGGTCTTTGAACAAGTTTCATATCTTTGACCTTAATTCTTATAGACAATTACACAATACTCCTGTTCTTAGACAAAAAACCCATTTTACCAACAACTTTTCGAATAGTCGAGCGTGCTGTCATGTGACAGCTCTTGTTAAATAACTTGGCACAAATGTTCAGCACATTAAGACGATGTGTTGGGTACAAGACCCATGTCTCCACCTCAAGGTAAAGGTCGCGCATAGAGTTTAAAGTTATCCTGTATATATTCATACATTTGTGTATGGACTGTAACGTTATTATGCATTGAAGGATTCTAGAATAACTTAGCACAAATGTTCAGCACATCAAGATGACATGTCGCGTGCAAGACCAACGCCCCTTTAACTCAAAGGTCAAGGTCACACTCAAGAGTTTAAAAGTAATGGAGTCATGTATGAATGTTAACTCTGTCATGCATGGAAGAACTTTAAAATTATATTGCACAATTGTTTAGTACATGGAGAGGATACAGACTGTAAGATACTTCTTTTGGGTATATGTCATTTATGAGGGACAGCTCTGGTTAGATCTATTCCATCAATATAATAATGAGATTTATTAACTATAAAATGGGCCATTTGGTTCCAAAGTGTTTGGTCTAAAATCAACACCTGGTGATCTGAATATTGGACCTCTACCAAGATTGATCAAATAATTATGAACCCAGGGTCAAAATTGCCCCCCCCCCCTCCTTGGGATCACTTGTTAGCTCAGCTGGCACAAAGTGCCAGAGTGAGCTAATATTAAGGATCGCATTCTGTCTGGCCCATGTTGAAAGTCGTACTTCTGGTAACATTTTCCTTCAAACATCTTCCCTAAAACCACTTGGCCAATGATGATATAACATGGCAGGGTTGTTCCTTGCATGAAGCTCTACCAACATTGTTTAAAGGATTCCAGTAAATGCAGAACTCTGGTTGCCTTAGCGATGGAAAGGAAAAACTTTTAAAATCTTCTCAAGAACAGGAAGGCCTAGAGCTTAGATAGTTAGCATGTGGCATAACCTAGTGGACCTCGACCAAGATTGTTCGAATTATGACCCCCGGGACAAATTAACCCCACCAGGGGGTCACTTGTCTTCACATAGACTTATGTAGGAAAAACTTTAAAAATCTGCTTCTCTGAAACCACAAAGACTAGAGCTTAAATATTTAGCATGTGGGATTTCCTAGTGGACCTCAACCAAGATTGTTAAAATTATGCACCCAGGGTCAAATTTGACCCCGCGTGGAGGGCACTTGTTAGCTCACCTAGCACGGCTGAGCTATAAGGATCACTCACCGTTCGGGGTCCGTCGTACGTCCTTTCATTGCCTTCAAACGACATATTCTCTGAAACTACTGGGCCAATGTTGAGGAAACTTCACAGGGATCTTCCTTGCATGTAGCTCTATCAAAGTTGTTAAGAAAAATTCCATTCTATGCAGAGCTCTGGTTGCTATGGCAACACATACGAAGCGGTGGTGTAGAGGTTAAGGTGTCAGCTGCTCATTCTGGAGGCTGCGGGTTCGAGCCCCGCTGTACCTCCTCATATGACACCAGTACTTGTTTTTCCAGGAAGCAAACTATTGTGCTTTGTTACTTTTTCTTGTCCAGAGAATAACTTGAAAACCACTAGTTGTAATTCAATAAAACTTCATACAATGGTCAAGCACACTGACAGGAAGTGTAGTGTACATGAACCATAACATTTTTACTATATATCGACAAATTACAGAGTTACTGCCAAGAACAATATTTCTGTTTTAGTTTTTTTGCAAGGTATTCTGTTACTACCAACTTCCTCAGTTGATAAAGCAGTCTTTTGGGGGTATAAATCACATTAAGTGATTGGTCTAGTTTTACATAGGGTTATATAGAAAAAATCTTCTCTGAAACCACAAGGCCAAAGGCTGAGATATTTAGCATGAAGCATTGCCTTGTGGGCCTTTACTAAGATTGTTCAAATCATGACCCTTAGGTCAAAATTAACCCTTCCCGGGAGGGGGGAAGAGTTACTTGATTTCACATAGGCTTATATAGGGAAAAATTAAAACAAGAGGGCCAACATGGCCCTATTTTGCTTACCCGGCTACCACTGGCTATAATACAAGGTCATCAATAGTAGAAAAGGCCAATTTTGATCTGATTTTAATATTCTTGGAAGATGTTCACCAGGCAATGCTATATGCCAAATATCTAAGCTCTACCCGGGCAGTCTCAATTTTGACCTTGGGGTCATAATTTGAACAATCTTGGTAGAGGTCCACTAGGTAATGCTACATGCTAAATATATAGCAGTCATTCACATTCTCTGTAAAAATGATTTGGATTAGTGAAAAATTGAAGGTGCTACAGTGTAAACACAGTTATATATTGCAACTTTTGTTAAATCAAGGGCCATAACTCTGGAAGAACTAATCCAATCAAGCCTGTAATTTAAACGTCTGAGCTCGTCTCAGATCCAACAGTCATTTACATTATCTGTATAAAATTATATGATTAGGATTAAAGAAGAAAAGAAAGTGCTTGAATGTAAACAGAGTTAAATATAGCAATTTTTGTTAAATCAAGGGCCATAACTCTGGAAGAACCAAGCCCATAATTGAACTGATCCGAGATCTAACAGTCATTCACATTCTCTGGAAATATGGTTAGGATAAGTGAAAATTTGAAGGTGCTAGAGTGTAAACACAGTTATATATTGCAAACTTTGTTAAATCAAGGGCCATAACTTTCTGCACTTTTTTTTTATCACATTGCCAAAAACCTGGGTGGACTGAGTATCCAAGGCGAATTGGCAATCTTTCAACTTTTCTAACCCTCCACGCATGGCCATAATAGTCAGTTATGACGGTTAGCAATTATCAAAGATGATGATGATGATTCAATCTGGTTGACGTCCCTACAACATACATCATACCAATCACATTTGCGAGAGGCCATGGACTCGCCTATCATGTGCAATATGCCGGAACCCTCTGCTACCAGAAATCCTACTTTCCTGACACTATCAGGATCTGGAACAGCCTCCCCCAGTCAGTAATAAGTTGCTTGTGGCGGTCCAGTTACGATAGATGTCTCCAGGACGTTTTTAAATGCACTGTTCATATAATTTGTAATGAGCAAATCAAATCAAATTTTATTTCTTGTTGGTATATCAGTACAATTAACATTAGCTATGCATAGGTATTGCCCGACTATGTATATTATTTCACCGCTATGCGCCTCTGGTGTCTACAAGAAACCAAACATATTTAGTGGAACCATACCCAAAAAGAGAGCACTTGCTTAAAAAATTAACATTCGTTTATTTCTATGGGACACCGTTTGACGGGCCGGTTGGTATTTATTTTCTAAAACATTGATTAAAGTACGATGGTTATTTATAAAACACGCTAATCGCTAGTTCAAGACTTAAGTATTTAACAATATGTTACACGAAACCAACTATAATGCCAAAAGTCTACAAGGGAATTATCGTTTGTCATATATTTTCGCGACGGTCTTAATTTTGTTTGGCACCACGTCAAAGTTGTAGGCCTAGCTAGTAAAAAAACCTAACAGTACGGACTACTCATAATAATGGAGAAAATGTGAACCCAGGTGAATATCTCGTTCTCGAGAGCATTCTCTCTGAAAGCAAAGGGTTACAGGTTGGTCCCAGTCAGACTGACATAAAAAAAGTGTTTGTTATTTTTCTGATAGACAATGGCAACCAGTCATAATGGACGATTGTCATGGCCCTGTTCAATAATTCTGCTTACGGATCAGCTTTGAAAGAACTAATAGAGTGCAGAAGTGTTACAATGAGTGTTTGAACATAGATATGGAATGGGAGTGACGGAGATGAATAAGCACTAATCAATGTTTACATTAAGTTTGTGAGACAAATAAATAGCTAGGCCTGGAGAGCATTTTTCCTGTAAGGGAAGGGTCCTGGGTTTGAGTCCCAATCAATTTTTGTGTCGCCCTTTCAGAGAAAAGGTGATGCATAGGGATCGCTTTGTCCGTCCGTCTTACTTACCTAACGTTGCCTATAACTGCAATTTCTTTATATTTCTTCATCAAACTTTCAAATTGCATTGCTTATGATATAAGGGTTGTGATGCCTCCAAATTGTGTAGGTCAAGGTCATATTTGACAGAGTCTTGCCTCTTTTCATACGTAGATTTTTGCTGTAACTTTGCCATTTCTTAAGATTTCTTTATCAAGCTTTACAACTGTATTGCTTATGTCAAAAGGGTTGTGATGCCGCCAAATTTTTGTAGAACAAGGTCATATTTGACAGAGTTATGCCCCTTTTTGTACTTAGATTTTGTAACGAAAACATAATGTTGGCTATATCTTTGCCATTTCTTAAGATTTCTTCATCAAACTTTCAAATTGCATTGCTTATAATAATAATGATATAATGATAATAATAATAATGATACTAAATTCTTTATTTTGAGAAGGTAACATATTATGACATTCATACAGACATTCCATATTGCATCATATTTTAAATATGGCCTTCTTGTAATAAGATGGGGGGGAAAAAATATAAGGGTCATGATGCCGCCAAATTTTGTTGGTCAAGGTCATATTTGACAGAGTTATGCCCCTGTTTGTACTAAGATTTTGTCACAAAATTATTGGTTATTCTGACAAAGCATAAAAGCATAAGAGGGCGACACAAGTGTTCTACTGAACACATATATGTGACATTAGGCGCCTAACGTGGGGCGATGATCATAATTTGAATACCCTTTGTGCTAGAGTCCTGAATTTCGAGGAAGAATTTCCTGTTTTACAGGGGTGTATGCCTTAACTTGTTCACAATAAGGAAAAGTGTGAAAAGAACTATCTCTAAAACTAACGGCATGGTACAGACACATGAAAACTTGTGAAGAAAAGATATTAATATTATATATATTATTGTATATAGGTGATATTACTATCTCATCATGTTCTACTGCTATGACCTAAAAAAATAAATCTATGGCTGCACAGACACCCTGGCTGTCCTGTATGGTGTCTCCCAGGACATTGTCTACTCCTGGCCTATGTAAATGACTAGCCACTTCACTCAGTTACTAGTAAGGCAAGAGTGTTTGCAGATGATACCATTGTATATTTCATAGTCAAGTCATGTCTGATTCACAACTCTTCCAAAAAAACTGCATTCTCTTAAAGAGGAATGCTCCATGGAATTGTGAGCTGTTTGCTGGCAAAAAAACCCTTATTTTCCATACACCTTGCATAACAATGAACTAAAAATACTGATACATGTAATTATATATAAAATATACAGGTAGATGTGTTTATTTTTCTGTCGGTCAACTTTGTTTCATTTAATTTTTTCAGGTTTATCAATCAAACATTCAGAACACAGTTTGGTTACTTTGTGAGAACAGTTATGTCAGGCGATAACAAATGTGTGAAGATTGGGACTCACAATGGTACATTCCACTGTGATGAGGTGCTAGCGTGTTTCATGTTGAAGCAACTACCACAGTATAAAAATGCTGAAATTGTTAGGTAGAGCATTTACTCGTTACCTATAAAAAATTACATGGAATTGATAAAACATCTTGTGTCAGTCAATATAATATTTAACGTTCTTTAATGTACATTTTGTATAAATTACTTTTAAGTTCTGGACCATAATTGAAGAGAGAAGTTTGAAAATTTTGAAACATTGTTGATGAAATTATAGTAGTGAAATGCTGTAATGTAGAATTGTGTGATTATACATTACAATGAAGTTGCTGAGATACATGTTCTGCAACAAAGAATATGTCCACTTTTACAGTGACAAGTAGACCAAAGTCATTGTTTCCAAAGTCGATTTTAACCTCTGCTTCGTCTAAGGAAGTTGTCACTTAGTAGCATAGAAATATTGTACAATTCACAAGCACTGCATTGGTCACAATGACACTGTGTTGGTATAAATGTTACAGGACGAGGGATCCGTCAGTACTGGACACATGTGATATTGTTGTAGATGTTGGCGGAGTTTTCAATCCAGACAAACACAGATATGATCACCATCAGAGGTAAACAGTATTTACAGTACATACAGACACATATATCACAATCAATGTTAGCCTAAAAATTCTTTTTCATTACCAGTCGCTATACAATGTATTGTACATTAACCCCTTGCCCTAGTCTCTGCTGATGTCCTGAAGCATTTAAACACCAAAAGCACTGATTTCAATCGTATGAAAATAATCACTATGACTAGCATAATGTAGGTCATAATGTGTAAAATGTGACCCACTTAAGAAATAAGGGCCTGGATTAAGGTAGAAGCAATAACATCCAGTGTTTAAAGCTTGACTATTTGAAGAATAAGGCTGGCTATTCTACTTGCTCCGGCGTTGGCGTCGTTGGTTGAAGTTTTATGTTTTGTAGTCATTGCAAAAACAAGGGAAAGAAGTATTTTCAGTGTGGAATACTAGTTTACTTACTAGTGCTACAATGTTACACAGGTTATAAGAATGTGATTCTTATGCTGGTGTCAATCTAGAGTGGTTCAGATGTAATATGCCGAACGTCTTGCTCACTTCGCTTATTCTTTGTACAACAAATATGCTGTTACCTTTCAGGAGCTTCAATGAAACTATGTCTAGTCAGTGTCCAGGAAAGAAATGGGTGACAAAGCTAAGCAGTGCTGGATTGGTGTATCTTCATTTTGGAAAAAAAGTTATATCACAGATACTGGAAGTGAAAACAGATGACCCAGTCACAGAAGTGGTGTTTGATCAAGTGTACGAGAACTTGATTGAAGAAGTAGATGGCATTGATAATGGTGTAAACCAGTTTGACGGAACTCCAAGGTTCTTTGATTTAACTTTTGTTCTTATTTGAGAGATTTAAGTTGTATAAAGCAATGTCACTTGAAGACTTGAAATGAAATCATGGTAGATTTGGGAAAACATTTAATGAAGAGTGATGTATAAAATAATCACATACAGAATGAATTAAACAGATTTTAATTATTAAATCAGAAATTGACAAATTAGAAAATTGGTGCTGCTATACTCAAATGACAAATACATACTGTTCAAACAGATTAGATAATTTTTGAAATGGTGAAGATCATTTATCAGTTAGGTAAGTACATGATGTTGGAACAGGATAACTAATCCAACAGTGTGGTATGTGTTTAATTGCCTTTTGAATGGCAGGAATTGTAACTTGATATGTGGAATGATATGTTATAAAGGAGAAGTTGGACTGTAGGAACACATATATTTTGTTTATTTGTATATTTTCCATTGGAAATGTCAGTGTGGGCAAATTGTGTGGTCATTTTTTATTCAGGTACAAAGTAACTACAACCCTCAGTAGTCAGGTTTCAACATTAAATTCTTCCTGGAATGAGACAGGCATTGATGAGCAAGTAAGTTGAGCCATGTACTACTGTGTTTGACCTGAGTAGTCCAAAAAAAGGAGCACTGACCAGTGAAGATACTTCTTCAAAACTTCATAAATGTTTTGTGGCTCCTAAGTCAGGATCTGTAACTGTTACTGTTATTCAGGACTTTGCTATCTCAGTAATCAATAAAGATACCTGTTGGAAAATTCACACGTCTGTACAGTCATTAGGCATAACTGTAACTCATTTCTGAACACATTTATCGTAGTCTGTGAGTACATTGGTTTGATTTGATTTGAAGCAAATTTTATAAAGGTCTGTCCATGAGAGCATTTATATTAGCTAGTATTCGTGGGTGAGACCTCGGCATGTCTCCTACCATGCCAATACGTAGCAAAATGTGATTTGTCTGTGTCCAAAAAAGGAGAGATTTACCTGACTGCAATTTCCAGTCAGTTTTAGCCAAAGATTGAATTTGATTGGTTGCCAAAAAGTAGGTCAATCATGGTGACATTGGCTGGTTTCTAGTCATTTTTATATGGCTGCGCTATTTGATTGTGGCTAGATATACAATTAAAATATCTCTTATCTATAATCATTATTTTTATACCAAAAAGCTATACTTAGTGAAGTGCTGAGTAATACTAAAATGTACCAGTACCAAAATATATAAAGAGTCCTGTGCTTATAAAGTTTCTTGAGCACAATCTCATGCTCAAGTAATATGAAGTAAAGTTAAGTTATATGTTTTTACAAAGGCGGGTTCTATAATAACAGTAATCAAAACATCTGTTCTTGAGCTTATGTATCTTTATATCATACTTAAAAATATATTTATAACTTGACCTGACTCCATATTACTTGAGCATGATTTCGTGCTGAGCAAGAGATTGTGCTCAAGAAACTTTTATAAGCACAGGGCCTGGATTGTACTTGTGTTCTTGTTACAATACCCTTCATTGCTTTGATGTTTGATATTGCTAGCAAGTTTTATTAATAGTCTAACCCTGAAATAATTTTACTAGCTGGTGCACTGTTTTAAATCTTAAACAAGACAGTAAAGACGATGAGTTTTTTCAGGCACAGTTTATGAAGGCAATGGAAATGGTTGGCAATGTATTCATGGACAGGGTGCTGTATTGTAAGAACTCTTGGCTGCCTGCCAGAGAACTAGTGGAGGAATCTTTAAGCAACAGATTAAAGGTATCATATGAAAGCATCTCTTCTATTTGAGTTAAAAGTGCATGTATGAAATTCTTTCTGCCTCCGTGGTTGAGTGGTTAGAGTCGCTTAGAGACTTGAAATCACTGTAACTTCAAACAGATTGAGGGTCATGGGTTTAATACCTGCTACCGACCATGTCTCTTTATGTGAAAGAGTTGGCAGTTTCTTATGGCAGATAGGAGGCTAGTATTGGTTCTTCCCAGAAACAATAGCAAGGTAAGGTGCCTGCCTCTTATGACCAAAATACGGTTGGAACAGGCGTTAAGCTCTTACAACATACAAAACATCAAAATTTATTCAAAGGTGTTTGAAGTAAAACTGAGGCATTTAATACTAGAAATTACGTCACAGAGCCGCATGTGAGGCTATCCCTACGTTAGCTGTTAATACATATAATTGACTGCCCATGTTGAATATACTCTAAAACATATGTCTTCATCTGTTCTTCTGTCGATAGCCGTTTTTCAGAGGTATTGCGAGCAAAGGGATACCATGAGCATAGGTTCCACCACAGTATTTGTTGTAAATTGTGTTTGTTTTATTATCCTACAGTATGAACAATATCTACAGGCTTTCAACTTGGTTTGATTTGGTTCTTCCATAATTATTGCATGAATCATGATTGAATTGAAATTTGAAAATATGGTCAAATTTGATTTATATTGGTTTGTTTGACCTCAATATTCTCTCGGATACATTCAACCTTATACAGGTTTGTAGAACTATGCAATTTGCCTTTAATACTCATGATGGTAAAACATTTGAACTTTTTGAAAGGTTGACCCAAGTGGAGAAGTGATATGCCTGGCTCAAGGTGGTTGTCCATGGAAAGACCACCTGTTTACGCTGGAGAAGGAGCTGGAAATCTCACCTCTTATAAAGTATGTGCTGTATGAAGACACTGCCGGCAAATGGAGAATCCAGTGTGTGCCCAAAATATTGGGAGGCTTTGAAAACAGGTACATTGATCTACTGACCAACATTCTTTTATATTTGTGAAACAGCTAAGTTTTTAATTTGAAATACCTAGAAAATGCTGATACATTTATGTTTACCTGCATTACTAAGGTTTACAGTTCTAGTTGATGTTGGTCAAATTAAGCCAAGTTGTTACATGTAGATGTCATGACAACTGTATACAAATATATATTTTACTCTTAAAATAGCACACTTCTGACATTATCCCCTTCTTTCCAGACTGTCACTACCTTCAGAATGGCAGGGGTTACGAGACAAGGAGCTGTCTGACAAGTCTGGTATATCAGGATGTGTGTTTGTACATGCCAATGGTTTTATTGGCGGAAATGAAACTTACGACGGAGTAATTGCTATGGCAAAATACAGCCTGAAGCAACAGACTTGAACGAGTAATGGAGAATAGAGACATCATGTACAGTTGTGAAGGCTAGACGATATACATATACAAGCAGTATCATGTTTAAAGATGTGATGTACACATGAGGAGGAAGCTGTACTGAACTAGATAGTCACACAACTATTGTACCTCTAAGAGATACCATTGTGTTCTAATTAAATTTGTCAAGCTGTTAAAATTGTAAAAGAGATACTTTTGTATCGTTTAAATGAATTTACGGTACCAATGTTGAAAGAAGTCAATAAAGTCGTTTTCCATTTTATGTTTTTTTTCAGTAGAATTCTTGGCAAATACATGTGATGATGACCTTTTGAGATTGTTGAAATCTTGAAACCCGGGTCAAAACTGAATTCACAGACTTATACAAAAAAAATCTTTTAAAATCTTCTTCTCTAAAACCACATGGCCCGGAGCATAGATATTTGGAATGTAACATCGTGTACTGGACCTAAATATATTATATTGTTCAAATCATGGCCCCCTTCATAAAAATTTATCCTTCCTATGAAGTAGTCATTGAGATTGTATTGTAATAGCCAATGGTAGACAGGTGAGCGATATAGTAGTTAATACTAATTTATTTTTTCACATGATTGTGAAGAAAGCTTAATTTAAAGCAAGTAACTCTCTAGCCTGCTTCCTGGAAAAATAAGTACTGGTGTCATGAGGAGGTACGATCGTGACCCTGGAGAGGCTCGAACCCGCAACCTTTGGGATGAGTGGCAGACACCTTAACCTCTACACCACTACCCTTGTTTTAGAAATTAAAATAAAAACGCAGCTAAAAACCCCAGCCCACCAACCAACCTTAATTTTTTGGCAAGGAATCCAGTATGGTTTTGTAAGGTCTATAAATCTTGAACGCCATTTGTATTCTTTAATTTTTCTAAAGACTATTAAAAAACCTATCCAAAACTTTGCAAGTATAAAACTGATAAATGTGTAACCGCCTTGGTGCAGTGGTAGCTCAGTATGGAAGGGTCCCAGGTTCAATCCCCACACAGTAGTGTCTTTAGGCAAGACATAGGTAATTCCACATTGCCTTCTAAGTCCATTCCTTTTAGAGTGAGTCTTGACAGTAAATAAATTAGCATAAGTTAAAGAAACTAGATGTTTTTCACAAAACAAGAGGGCAATCATGGCCCTATATAGCTCACAATTCCACTTGCCTGATGGGTGTGGTCCATTTAGACCCAAGAGGCATGATTTGAACAGGTAGGTGAAAGACCACTAGACAATGTTGAATACCAAATAGGTTTTCCTATATAAGTCTTTGTAAAACAAGTGACCTCTGGGTGGGGCCAATATTGACTCCAGAGGTATGATTTGAACAAACTGATAAAAGTCTACTAGGCAATGCTAAATGCTAAATATCTAAGCTCTAGGCCCTGTGGTTTCAGAGATTTTAAAAGTTTTTCCTGTATAAGCCTATGTAAAATCAAATGACCCACTGGAGGTGTCAATTTTGACCTAGGGGTCATAATTTGAACAATCTTGGTAGAGGTCTAAAAGGCATTTTTTACATGCCAGATATCTTATCTCTAGACTAGGTATTTTGGTTTCAAAGAAGAGTTTTACAGTTTTTCCTATATAAGCCTATGTAAAACCAAGTGACCCCCGGGTGGGGTCAATTTTGACCCGGGGGTCATAATTGAAAACTCTTGATAGAGGTCCACTAGACAATGCCACATGCTAAATATCTAAGCTCTAGGCCTTGTGGTTTCAGTGAAGAAGATTAAGTTTTTCCTATTTGTTGCCAGAGTTCTGCATGATAGAGCTTCATGCAAGGAAAATCCCTGCAAAGTTTCATTAACATTAACCTAGTGGTTTCAGAGATGTCGTTTGCAGGAAAGGTGGACGGACAGACGATGGACAGAATGCAATCCTAATAGCTCACTCTGGCACTTTGTGCAGGTGAGCTAAAAATGCTGATGATATGCAGATCTACACTTGGTATTAAACATATCTAGTAAAACCCATTAAGGCGTGTAGGAGATGCACAGACAAAGATTTTACTTAATATCTGGATGTCATTCAAATATGCCAAACATCTTCAAAGTCCCACAACTCGTTCAAAAATCAATGAAGCAGAAAATCCTGACAGTATGCAAAACAACTACATACTAAACATTCAGTAAAAGCCATCCAGACGTGTTTGAGGAGTTGCTTGGACAAACTTTTGTGAAAGACAGCACTAGTAAATAAATATGTCTCCCACGAGTCACAACTAAGTTTGGAAACTTAATTAACAAATAAATGACACAAGCTGCATGTTGTTTTCATTTTATTTTTAATTGCTCAGCAAATGCCTTGCAAAATTTTATCAATTTTTTTTAGACATGTATAAATATGTGCAATTTTCTTTTAATTGTACCTCGATTTATGTACATATCTTACGACGAATGCGTAAGAAGTCTGTATCTTTCAAGGCTTGGTTCTCTCATCTCCTAGAAATAAATCAATATCTGACATATAGAAAAGCGGAACAATTAGATGTACAGGCAGTGTAAAATTACCATTTCTCTTTGAATCTCTGCTAATCTGGTCACATATTCCTCTGAATATGATAATGAAAACACTGGCAAATAACATAATCTCTGCCAGTCTGCAATGCTTGCATAATTATGTTTACATGATGCTTTACAAATCCTTATTCCATTAAACAGTCATCAAAATTTAGTGCTTTAAAAAAAAGACCTAAAATCATAGTATTAGACTTGATTCTGATGACATACTACGTGATAGCATTACATATATACATATGTAAAACATCCAGGTATACAAAAAGACACTGTACATCCACATTCAATACATACAACATCACACTAATTCGACACATCTGAAATCAACACACAGGTTCAAAAACATATGCATTTCATGAAAAAGGAATACTTGATACTAAAGCAACAATGTCAAGTCCGAGAAATACTACGATGAATACAATACTGTGACATTGTCCAGTCTACATAACTCATTCAATTGTTGAAGGTAATACACTTAACCGATTTAGAAACAAAAATATTACCCCTGTTGAACACGTTTAATTGAATGACGCTATTGTTTTTATTTCATTGTTGTCATTTTTTGCGATGAATTATTGAAACTTTAACAAGAAGTCAATTTTATATTGTTTTTGTTGTATATGAAATCTGAATAAATTTGAAACACAATAACACTGTTAGCATAAATACCTTGCCACTTTTGCGATTTTAAACTGGTTGAGTGTATAGGAGCATCTTTTTGGGATAACAGACTAGAAATGGATGGAACAGGTAGAGAGACCTGTTTTCTCTGTCAAAAGCAAGGGATCAAAAAAGAAAAAACTATATGCAACCTTAGCATACCAAAAAACACATGGGTAGTGTTATTAATGTCTTATTTCCCTAAAAAGTTCCTTAATAATGCCACAAAAACAGCTGTAAAAAATCTTTGTTCAATAAAATCATGTCACATATATTTCTTAAAAATATTGATATGTACAAGTATTTACAATAGGTGAAATTAAATTCATACAATCTGAATAGATTAAAACAAAGTCATGCAAAGCTGACAAGTGCAATTACTTCTGTAACCAAGTGAAAGTATGTTCATATTGCAAACAGCGTTTTAACTGCTAATGCCGGTATATATTTTATCAGAGAGTCAAAAAGATTTCATATTTCACAATCTGCTTGCAGCTTCTGTAATATCATTTTATATAAGTGCGGACGGTACTAAGAAAAATCTATTCTGGCTGAATTGGTGCTTAATTTCAGAAGAAAAAAAAAACAAAATTTTATTGTTTATAAAATAGGTTATTTCATTTATTTCATAAAACATGTTATATTACCCTTCAAAATGGACACAATGGGTTATAGTCAAGATTCAAGAATGATGCTGAAAACACAGTGGATTCTTTGAAAACATAGAAGAAATAAGTTTAACCAAGTTATTTCTGTTATTCACGGATATAAACTATAAAGATATATAATACATAACCAAAAAGGTGGATTTTTTATTTTTGACTAAGATAGTCAAAAAATATTTTTTACAGATTTCCTCTATATTCAATGTGAATGAAACTGTTCTACAGATCCTTATTTTTTGGTAATAACTATGGCAACGTTTATTAGTCTAGGAGTATAAATCACAGATTAATGTTTTATTTAAAATTTTGATGGTCACTTTGAACGGTAATATCACTTTAAGGTCAACATATTTCTTGTACTTTGAACACGCACACGCATTGCTGTCTGCTAAAATGACAATTAATTTATGATAAAAAATTTAATGTTTTAACTGTACACTGCAGCATACAGCCACTCCACACCCATTGGGATAATTCCTGCATTCTATGTCTGCTTCACTTATTGGTGAACATGGTTGTTTTAGCACAAATATTTCAAAAACTGGCTATTAAATACAGTAAAAATCACTTTTGCATATATTTAATGTATTTTTCCAAACATAGCAGAATCTTCAACACCTTGCAACATTAGCCAGTGACAAGGAAGGTATGGGTATAAAAAACGGTGACATGGGTAATGCCCATAAGAGCAGCTACCGGTAAGCTGTATACATCTTGCTCACAAATGAATGTATCACTGAATGACAATGTACTTGATGATTCACTGTGGAAATTGAATCACCTCTATATACAGTACCCCTGCTGCTGCCCACAAAGTTCATGGTAAAATTAATATTTTTAATCCCCTAGTTTGACCTTGCATACTCATTTCCACAAAGGACTGTTCTTGCATGATCTAATGGGAACTTGAACACTCTTTAGCTTTTTCATGAGATTTTTAAACTATCAAGTCTGTGCAGTTCACAAAGATCACACTCTCAATATTTCGAGACAGTTATTGTAACATATGGCAATCCAGTCTGGTTGTGTGGATGACCACTGTATTTGGTTGATTTCTCCCGCGGCGGTATAGGCAAGTATGGGATCTTCTATAGCTCTTGGCATCTGCTGTATGTCCCATATCAGAGCTTGATGATCGTCACCTAAAATATAACAATCTCTATAATGATGTAACGTTACATAATTCTCATCAGTACAAAAATATGACAATGCCAACCTCTTGTGTCAAACAGCTTCTGTTAACAATAGTGATTTAACTATAACCTACAAACAATTAGTTATAACTACAGTGTTCCATATTATCAGAAGGATGAAATAAAACTAAATGGTATACTGATAAGGTGTGTGTTAAAAGTTTGACAGCGATGTAACAAAATAATCATGTGGCAGAATTAATTGACTTCAGGGTACACAACACAACACAACAAGAGATATTCCTATTAGTTTAGTATATACTAATTTATCTTAGCTTGATTGTGAAGAAAGCTTGAAAGCTTATCGAGTCACTCTCTAATCCACTTCCCGGACAAACCAGTACTGGTATCATAATGAGGCTGTACAGTAATAACCCCAGTGGGGACTCAAACCTGCAACCTCCAGGATGAGTGGCAGACACCTTAACCTCAGCCTGTTTACAAGCTTACCTGCAGTACAGATATGACAGCTGGAATGTGGTGCCCATGCTATACCATTAACACATGCTCTATGGTTGTTCAGTCTGGCCACTGGAGTACATGGTACCCTCACATCTAATATTATCACCTGGAGAAAAAATAGTTAGTTACAGCAATAAGAAACTTCAATACAGAATGAATCACATTTGTGACTATACTCAAATATCATTTCTGACATACATAGTACTACAGTGAATGCACAGCAAAAATAACCATATCAATCAGTTCTTGATCAGTTTGGGCTTTGCTTGCCCTAACTTCATGAAACTTTACAACAGTCGCTTTAAAGCAATTTGTCCACAGTAGTTATCCTGGATTTGATACTACAAAGGTACTTATCCAACAGAAATTAATGCTGTTGAAATATACTTCACAAACTATTCCATTATGCTGGTATTTCAACAACAGACATGAACATCTTTGATACATGCTAAGCCTCCAATTTTGTTTGGTTTGAAACACAAAGTCCATTCTGAGTTGATAGAACTATTCAGTTTACCTCCAAAGCATCCATTGCCATGGTAGCTAAGTAGTTTGGATCTTGTTTATTCCAGCCCAGTCGTAACAGCGGATGATGCTGGGGATCTTCATATATGATAGTGGAGTGTTCAAGATGACGAAGGTCAAACATTCTTACTGATCCATCAGCACCTGTGTGAAGCAGATTTTTCTATTGTCATTTGGTTACCATGGAAATACGAATAACAAGAGGGCCAGGATTGCCCTTTACTGCTCACCTGAGAACCACTGCAGAGATCAGGTGGTAAAATGATTATTGATGTAGTGTTACCCTGTTCAAACAGACAGAGGCTTACAAGACATGCTGAAAATGTAATTATCTCATTAATGGGGAAAACAATGCAGTCAGGACCTGAGAAACACATCGTTACACCTGGGATACATCGAGATGTACCGATTACACACCTCGAACGAGGCTGGTGGACCCAAAAAACACAAATACAAACCTGGGATACATTGTAACATCTGGAGTTAAAATAAATGAAATATAATAGGTCCAAGTCCGGACTGCAACAACAGCATCATTACAAGCGATATTGTTACAACTGAAGTTTACTGTTTTTAGAAAACTGTGATTCTTAAGAGATGTATACATTGTAACTACGAATTACAGGAGCATGTTACAAAATAGAACTTCTGAGCACTTACCCACACTAGCAAACATATCTCTTCCACCACCAGCTCTACTGAATGCTATATCATATACCTCCTTATCATGTGCTATTAGCTGGGTTTTTACATGACCAGAGACCACATTCACACGCCCTAAAACTTGACCAGTCTGAAATATGGAAGAGGTGTGTATATGTATTATATTTCTGAACCATATCTGTACACAAAATCAGTTGAAGTAATAAACTCGCAGTTAGGATAGATGTGCGACACTTTTTTACATTTATGAAGCAAAACTTCTGCTTTTTTATCAAATGATTTGTTACAACTTCTCCACACAAACAGGAGATGAAGGCTAATTTACTTTGGTAGCAAGAGTAGCACTGTGATTCACTCGGCACACATGCCATTGAACAACTCCACTAGAAATGTATGATACAAACTGTCGTACAGCATACAATAAAAGTAATGTGATATTTAGTACAAGTTTACAAAGCTGGCCAGAGAAAAGAACTTTACTGCTAACAGTTACATTATAGCAATCTAAGCAATCTAATATGCATTTAAGCATATGATTTCTGTTGATAGCCATACTGGTTAAATAATCTGACAAAGAAATACTGTATTGAAATTTCACCTCCTTGTTTTTGCAAATACCTTTCTAGTTGCTCACAAATGGCTAACTGTTGGTCTATTACAGCGACACAGATGCCACAGAAATACAATATAAATCACTATACAACAAATTCTTTACCTCAAGTCCCCAAATGGTGCATGTTGTATCAATACTTGATGTACCTAATAGATTTGGATCTACCTCATTCCAGTCAAATGATGTCAGAGGAGCACAGAAATCGGAGTTTTTGTTCTGAAATACAAAAGAAATAATCAAAATTGACAGTCACTGGTTCTCCGTTTTTTAAGCACATGCTAACCCAGACTCTTCTTAATTACTACAAGACATGCCAGCATTCTAGACTATTTGAAAGCTTGTCAGTCAAAGGGAAAGGGTGGTATTCATGACAATGATCATGATGATGTCATAAGCAATATAATTTGTTTGAAAGTTTGATGAAGAAATACTGTGAAATGGCAAAGTAATAACTAAAGTTAAGTCTTTGTGATAAAACTTAAGACCTTAACAGGGACACAACCATGCAACAGAGTGTTGTCACTTGCTGCAGTTGTCTTATATTGCCATGAGAAACATTATGCCAAGTTTGAAGTAAATATGTTTAATAGTATAGAAGTTATTAGCGTTTATAAAAAAACTAACAAATTCAGACGCCAGCATAAAATGAAGAGTCAGTAAATAGACAAACTTTCAAGAAAACTTGTGTAAAGATACTTGATCATTCACAATTTTCAATACATTTATTTACCTAATAATAATACTTACATTATTCAATAAGCACTCAAGTCTTGTTTCTGTATCTCCGACTCTCCATACACGTAAATAATCACCACTAGTTGCTAGGAGGTCTGGAAACACTCCCTTCTGTAATACATATATAAATATTTATTAGGACTATTTCATTTTATGTCTTTATAATTAATTGTTTGGTTGGTCAACCATTGGATGGCAGTGGTATACTCCACATAAGGCCTGAACAATTCATCAGATTGTGACGGGTTGGACCTTAAACTTCATTCCATGCATGATACACAGGAAAAGAGCAAGTTGCAGAAGAGAAAATGTTAACAAACAGATCAGTTTACTTATGAAACTTTGTTCAATATTTTATCCATTTCTTTTTTTTCATCAAAGAAAATTAACTTTAATTCTAACACAAGCTGCTGCTTTTCCTATATAAACAATTAGGGAAAAGCCTGTATTTTATTTTACGTGTTAGATGCGAAATAATAAATTGTTCCCTTTAGTATACTTTATTGTTGAATAAAATACAGTCAGTCATTTGGCACTCGTGATTTAATTACTACGCATCCAAATTCCTGACTATATTTTATTCAATGATAAAATACAGGGAGGCATTTATTATTTCTTAAATACTGACACTACCAAAAGAAATAGAAAATTTTCTGTCTGATAGCACATATTAAATGCCAACACATTCAACAGCTAAATGTAGAAACCAATGAGAATCTTCTGGAACTAAGACTTCAGAAATAGAAGTGAATGTACTTACAGTGTCTGGAATCCACATGATCTTTGTTGTGGGATATGGATGGTCAAATGTTCCTTTTGATGTGAATTCTGATGTGTCCTCATCAAGTGATACAATTTGTACCTTAAACACAAATTACAAAATAAGACAGTCTGGACCTCTCTTCAATACATGTATATGTAAATGCATTCAGTGAACTTATTTTAAAAGATCAAATGTAAACGTATCCATATTCAGTAAAGCCCCTACAACATGACTTAAACAAAATGTAATACATGTATATACCTTATTATTGTACTCTTCAACAAAACTACCCAATGCCAGTCTGAAGCGTTTGTCAGGTCGGATCCCCCAGTTCATACTGTATACACACCAAGGAGCTTCATATTTATAGATTTCTTTCCGCTTTGGAGCACCTGGCTGCTGACTTGGTATAACACTCATTTTGTGCCCTACGGTGTCAAAATAATCCAGAAAACTGAAATAAGATAAAGATTATAAGATTATATTTTTGAAGTATTTCAGAGTTGCAGAGAGTGGAGTTTATTAATATATTAATACAGTAAATTTATTACTGATTCATGTCACTCCTAATTTGGTGAAAAAAAAAAACAACAGCGAAAGGCATACTTTAAAGTTTCCTAATATATCAATGTAAAGATACTAAAATTATTTATCCTTTTAAAGATTATTACTTTAAAGTTTTGTCCAGTGCGAACAAAGATATAGGTTCAAAACAAAGAGATGTACAGATTCATGTGGATATGTTGGGAGGTCTTGTTTTATAAACAAAATAGATTATTCTGATTTATTTTGAAATTATTAAACATCAATTTCATGAAATCATAACCAGAGTAATATATAAATGTTTATGGACCTATTTTCAATTAAATAATAGTTGATTAGCCTTCTTTCAGTGGTGATATTTATTGTCTTGCACATTCATATCTTGTTTTGATAAGGTGCGAATTTGATACAATTTGCTCATTTCTTAACCTGAACTTTTTGTTTTCATTATCAAGGAAAAGCCAAGCAATTCAATGGAGTCACTATGCGGCCGTTTGGAGTGAAAATTTCAATCGCGGGACATCGCGTTTTTCTTAGTATTTTGGGGTGTCTTCGCATGAAGTGAAAAAATATTTTAATTAAAATATTGGTATAACACACCTGTAAAGGCAACTTATTGAATTTAGAATCACAAAGATCGAATCAGACATCGCCGTCGTTGTTTTTCGTTGAAAATTGCCGCTGCTGTATACTATCACACCTTAATGTTGTTTTTTATTGTTTCAAAAAGTCTTGTTATTTTTTTGTCAGAACCTAAATTATTTATCACCTTTATCATAATTTTTATTATAATTTTTAACGGAAATAAATATTTTAAATTCAACATAAAGGCTTTATGTTGATTTAAAATATTTATTTCCGTTAAAAATTCACTGTAACTGGTCCCTTAGCATTGTCACTCACGATAGGTGTGAAAAATATGGCCTGTCATACTAATCCAGTCAATTTTAAAATTGTTTGCAAATCCAAGCTGTGTGACACCACTGACTGAGTTCTGAATGCAAAAAGTATTTATCAATTAACATTTCCAGAATTTTTTGTTCTGTATTTAAATCAAAACGTTGTTTTAAAGAAAATCGCTGTGTTCCAGCTTGTCCGTTTAATTGTTTCATCAACTGTCAAAGCCAACGTTTTTCCAGTAACAATTTTCTACTATTTATTTTAATGAATAACCTTTGCCAAAATATTTATTTGTACTGCAACCTCTCTTATTCATAAAGCTAAGGCTGCAGGTGTACCCACAGATGCACATTGTACATGTGAGTTTGTTTGATCTTAGTGAAGCATGTGGCATCAAACAGACGGAGATATTTGACTGTTATAGACATGAAAAAGTAATTCTGGACAATAGTCTGATAATTTTGGATTATATAGAAATAAAAGTTTGAAATAGATAATGTTATGAGTAAGTTTTATTTTGGTGATAAAAATATTGAACACGCTATACAAATGTATGTCGGTCGGCAAATATTTTTGAATGTAATATGCATACAACTCAAAATATTTCACGTGTAGACACATTTCTACCAAATTCTAACAAATTTGATTTTTATGTCCCATAAACCGATTCATTTACCTGTAAAATCACTCTAAGTGCCACAACTTTACTCCCGCGAAGTGACGCAATATTTCTCCGTACGCGAAGTCACTTCAGGCACTCCAAGCTCACTGAAGTCATGTTAGTGAAAAACTCCACACTTCACGTTATTTGCATATACAGTAGCATTGTTTATTGGACATCATTGTACTATTATACAGAAGGTTGTTTGAAGATTCGAGTTTTTTTTGTTAGATTGTAGTAAATGTGGTGTTAACTTATTATGATTTCCAATTACACATTAATTAATGTATTGTATTTTCTCGTTGATAGATAGCAGCTACAGTTTCATTCATACACTCCCTTTAAATGAAGGCAGTGGCTAGAGTTACGCCTCCGAGTCTAGAGTTACGGAAGTTCCGTATCTCTAGCAAAACCCTAAGGCTAGGAAAGGCTAGAGTTACGGAAGTTTATAAAGGTATGTATATTGCTTTAATATATGCATGATAATGTATTGTATATTTTACCACTATTCGTGAATAAACTGATCTGTTGTATGTACGACAATTTCACAGGCACCATTTTGGTTATAATTTAATATGTTGCTAATATCAGAACTATCATTGTCATGTTGTATATTCTTGCACATATTTATGTGTTCTGTTTACAAAGAACGCTAATTAAACAATAGTAAGATAAAGAAAAGAAGAATATTAGAATTCTAATAGTACGAAAAACGTAAACCAAAAAAAAAATAATTAAGATTAATTTTTAAATATAACCAGGGTTCTCGCTTAAATCCGCGTATTTGTACGCATAGTTTTCCCAAAAGGACGCTAAAAAAATCCGACAATGATTCCACGGGACGCATACAATTTCTGTGAAACGCGTGCCGCCGATTCATGACAATATACAAGACACGATTTAACAGCTGATGAAAGGTAAATCTGTGTACCCGCTTCGCGCGTAAACCAATAAACACACGTGGTGTTTTCCAATACTTGATTGACAGGTGTCGTGTGTAATTGTGTTTATGTAGACATGCGACATTGTATATATTGAATTAACATCATTTTATGCCTACAAAGAAAGGCCGAATACTTTAATTGTGATATTTGGATTAAATCATGTTCAAGTTAGTCGCGTGTTTGCAGAGGAGTGACCGAAAATTAGCGTGTTTGCACATTGATAACCTTTGTCTTCCGGAAACATTGCAAATTAAAAAGACATGATCATTGCTCAATTTTTAATATCGTTTTAACAATGAAAACATTTTGAGGTATATACGATTGGTGTTTGAGCATTTTATACAGTTTCAAAACACCTCTTAGACTAGCCCAACTAATAGTGCGCGACGGCCGCGTAAATATCATACATCTATAAATATCTGTTTGTAAAATCGGTCGGTCTTTCAGTCGATATATTGAGGCTACTCTTAGACTAGATAAAATAACTTTGGACAAAGTGGGCGTAAAGGAAATGCCCGACCGACGATTCTGAAAGTTCGGTGAAAAAAGATAGAAATGTATGGAATGATTCTTGGTATGGCACATTTCCTTGGATTGAAAAAGTGACTCATAATGATAGTTTAGCAATCTGTTCGTGGTGTAAAGAGTCAAAACGCACGAGTGCAGTGCTTATTAAACGTAAGAGTAATGAATCAGATTACTAAATAAGCACTTTCATTTTGCTATAAAAATATCAGTATTTCGACTCTGATACACTGGCATTGCTTGAAGCTTGTTATATATTTTGCATATATTCATATTTAAAAACAATACAGTTGAAAAAAAACCCACACTTTTGTTTCCTTGTGTTATCCCAGGTAATCTATTGATATCATACCATTGCAATACTGTAACACTTTCATGTAGAAGCCAATCTTCGGTTTGGGTCAGCACGCTGTACTTAAAAACATGGGACTCCCATTATTTTCAGATGGGACTCCTATTTTTTCTGACATAGGAGTCCTGGACTCCTACTTTCAAAATCCTACAGAGAACCCTGATAACAGCTGTACTTTCGATCTTTCCTTTTTGTCAAGATTTGAGTGCCTTCTCGTGGCGTGGCTTAAATGTAGTCGGACAATTAAATACAAAAAAAAAACACATTTTACTTAACTTCTATCATGCTTTGCACAACATGTGATATAATTGTCCAACTGCAATGGAACACTCAAGTAAAGACGAAGATAACAACGATACTTCCGATATTTATGTATTACCAAAATGGCGGCTATGAAGTCGCTGCATTTGCCGACAGATCGGTTTATTCACTATTACAGGTGAAATATTTAAGTTTACAATACATTATCATGCATATTTAAAGCAACATACATATACCTTTATAAACTTCCGTAACTCTAGCCTTTCCTCTTAGGGTTTTGCTAGAGATACGGAACTTCCGTAACTCTAGACTCGGGGGGCTAGAGTTACGGTACCGTAACTCTAGCCACTGCCTTAAATGAAAAAAGGGCTGTCCCTGTCTTGACTGTCCTGGTTTTGGGCCGTCCAGACTTGTTTCCTACTCTTTTATAAAATTTGTTTTGCGACAAATATTTGCTTCGGTGAGCCATAACCTGCAAGTTCATTTGGACTATTTATGCAATTTATTTCTTTTTCAGTCAATCAAATTTTATTTAAACACTGAAATATTTTAATTCACAACAACTGGCAAAAAATTGTTGATAGTCTGGTCTGACGGGATAATTGCAGTTAGCAAATGTGTATTACATCTCATCAGAGATTACAACATTGTGCCAGAGATGAACCAGCTTTAAATCTCTGTAATATCAACGACTCCGGTGAGTTATAAAATTCGTGAATGTACAAGTAACCTGCCACAACACAGGTCTCATCATATCCGAAATCGTGCATCTAATTGATGCTTCATTCCGGACTCATCGCCTTTCTTGGGAACTTACGTTTTGTTTAGTAATAAGTGTATTGATGAACAATACTAATGGCTTGTTGATTCTTAATTATTCAGGCGTTAGTTTGTAGATTTACTAAGAAAACAAACAAAAACATATCTAAGCAAATTTTTTGTTTGGCAGCCATTTGTCTCCCACAATGCATCATAAATATAGGTCTGAAACCACTAAATATACAGAGATACCATTCGACGGTCTTTGACGGTCTCCGGTCTTTCTTTATCGCAAATTTATATATTTGTGGCAAATTAATAAATGTATAGGCACATTGCTTGTTATTGTTCTTAACTGAAAGTATGCATATTGTTTTTTTTAAATATTCAAGATGGACCTATTTCGGCATAATATCGCTGATATCAAGTGGTTTCACCCCCTAGTCATTTCACCCCTAGTCGCTTCACTTCCTTGTCATTTCATCCCTATTCATTGTACCCCCTATTGTAATATACTGATTAAGTATGTGTGAAATGTATTAATATTGTGAAATGTACTATTGTTATATTGATTTTTCAATTACAGAGTAATTAAATATAACTATAGAATAGTTAGCACATAATAAGTACATCTCTTTGAAGAAATAAGATAGAATTAAAATAAATGTTTCGACTGTTCTAAAAAAGTTAAATGATTTTGAAAACATTAAATGATAAATATGTTGAACATTTGCTGTTTCTGTGCTTTTAGATATCTTTTGACCTATCAAACGTATTTACCAAAGATATATCAACTAGTTACAGTAAATTATGTGTTTTGAAGTTAAATATTACACACACAAATAAATACGGTCATGTTATGATAAACATGTATAACAAACTATTTACTAGCTGATTAGAAATACTCACTTTGGCACCTGAATAAAATACTGCAGAAATAAAAAAAAGCTAAATTTCCAAATGGTACTTTAAATATTTGATTTAAATATATCACATTACAGTGTCTTATAACGTCACTAATTGAATATTAACTAACAATAATGAAAACTAAGCATTATACTATTAAAGAGATGACCTCATTTTGTTAAGTAAAAGACTTATAAACCAAATAGAAATTTCTACCCATTAACATCTAGATATGCAAATTATATTTTATTTGATTGATTTAAGTATTGAACAGGAGTCATTTTTTATTAAAACAATAAAACAAATTCACATTTATTTTATTTTTTTTGGAGGGGGGGGGGGGAGGGGTGAATCATCTAGGGTTTTGGGAGGTGAAATTATTCATATCGCTGACCTGAGAAGTACTTATGACCAAATGTGACTAAAATTCAACCTTAGACTATATGTCAATAACCCAAACATTCTGTTTGACCTTCGTAAGACAAACAATCTGACCAATTTACTTGATAATTTGCTACAAAACGTAACTTCAATCTGATGATCTAGTTTTTAATCCCAGCTAGGTGATCCACACAAACACTCCGACCAAATTTCATTATGAGTATGTACTAAATATCACAGTGTCCTAGCGTACAGTTAGCCGAAACGGAAGTTGCTGCTCTGTACGCTGATGATCAGTTAGTTGTTGGCACAAATTGAGGCCACCACGGTCTAGATTTTGTATTGAAAGTTTATTTAAATCGTCTTTTTAGAAGGAGATATTTTTGGGATGAGTGTACCAGTTATTTATACTTTTATTGTGATCATCTTTGCTTCAAGTAAGGTGTAGTGTAGTTGCAATCGGCCTTCGTTCCCAGTTTGATCACTGTCAAATTGACGAAACGGCCAGAGAAAATTTGACTTTGTGTTCGCATATTTTATTGTATATATAGTTTCTGGTTTATAATTGCGCCGGCGTGGAAGAAAAAAAATATTTTTCTGACTCGTACACTTCCTTGAATCGAGATTGAATGACTTGATGCAGAAAAAAAACTGTCTTGTTCCGTCACTGAAAGTGACCCGACTGTACGCCTAATTGCAACTGTACACAATCGTTAGTTGTGCAGAAGTATAAACAAAATATGTACGCTTAGTTGTCGATATAATATAATATTTCTGATAAATTTAGTGTTTGATAATATCATTAATGAACGATAACAAGTATAAATCAATGTTATTTCTGCCATGGTTTCCACGTTTTAAAAAGCCGCTACTATAGTTGCATTTTTTCCACTTCAAGTAATTTTTAATGTATATCGGGCCTGTTCAAGACGATTTAATGTATGTCCGGGTCCGTCTTTACATCCTTACTACAGATGAAGCATGAAATACTAGTTTTGAACTGAGTCCTAATATAAGGTTACATTAGGACCCAGTTTTGAACAATAAAAGCCGATTTGAAAATCAATCAATGTTAACATTAGACACGCTGATATTTTGTGTCAAGAAAAGAGCTCAAAAACTCAATACTTTGTCGAATAATTAGATACGTCTTTACTTTGAACCTATTGTGGATCAATAATTGACAGGCGCCATATTGGCAGGAACTGACTGGACCCAGAACTGATCAGCCAATATTTTCTCTGAGTTTTATTATTATTAATAGCAAAAAATAGATAAGATTTTATGTGATTGCTTACAATTTCATTTGTGTCTTTTTAGGTTTGCCTCCGGAAGATGTTATATTGGTAAAGAATGACCATCGGTCGAAATTGACATACGAGGACCGTGTGGACTACCTCATCAATTGGTCGAAATTAACAAATCCTGGCATTCAGAGTTATGTATGGTTATAATTATGTTGAAACGGATGAATGGGTGACCTTTTCCTTCGTTGTATGATTGGCATACATTATGAAAGCCAACCAGGTGTCCGAAGAACAGACTACTTAGCATTGATTGGCGTTTAAGCAATACTGATAATAAAACAGGACATTGTACAAGTCCATCATGAAACGGACGAAGCTGCAATCATATATCCGTCATCATATAACCTGCAAGCATACATGGTGTTGGACGAGCAATATGTACCGGCAAAGAAGTGACATGCGGGAAGGAGCTGCGAAGTTGCTGAACCATGATATGGTTATAGAGATAAAAATCCAGAGACAAAATTAATGATAATGATGCATCAATATTGAGTGACAAGTTAATGCAAAACTGTTACAAAATTCCATGCACATCCTAAACAGTATCCTGAAAAATATTGTAACTAATTCATGCAAGACATATCAAATTTGATGTGCTATAAAAGCTTAAGGGTAGCTAGGGTAACTTATAATGTATAATTATAAATATGTTGTCAGCAAATGTATTCCCCGCTACAGTATTCAGGTCTTAAATATAGAGGTTGGATCTTGAAACTACCCAACACATTCTAAAAAAAAGTTACAGTCATATTCTTATCAAACAAGGAACATAATGAGAATATAAGAATTTATTGTTCTAAATTTTCTATAACTGTTAAATATTTCTTTTGTAATTTTTACAAAGTTGCATGCATCCTGTTTAATACATGTATGCTATAATCATTGCAAGTGCAGACCACTATGTGTTCATGTGAATCAGAAATCAACAGAAACACTCAAATTGTAGAAAAAGTTAAAATTCGCCGTGTCACTGCATATTTGCTTCATCATACTTTATTGATTATTTTAATGGATTTTAATCGCTCTTTAAATGAGGAGACGTTCATTTAGTTTTTACATGTACAAACAGAGGAATTTTGAATCAATGAAGAATAAGTGGTGGTTAATAAAGAGCATAATAAAATAATATCAAGTTTTATATCGTCAGGTGGTTGTGTTCTTCCTATCCTATCTAGCAGTGATTATGAATACTGTGCACTGCCTTAACAATTTAACATGGCCATAATCATAATTGCAACACATTGACAGTATGTACATGTACACAAAAGTCCAATGGTTTTGAAATGGAAAACCGCCGTCCCATATCAATAAATGACGTCTGGTTAATACCAACAGAATCTGGTCTTTCACATTCAGTTTATATGGCAAAACTTAGAGAAAGAGTAGAAATCGGTGTCATGAAGGCAGAAAAGTCCTGTGTATTACCGTCCAGTAAAAAGTCAGTATCGTTTGTAATGCTGTCTGCACTGAATTCTTTGACAGAAAGCTGAGTTCCGTTGTACATGTATCTTGTCCACTTAGATATAAGAGTGATCAAGTGCAACTTAGTCAATTGTATGTGTACACTTATCGACCATTACTGCCTCAATTTGATTATTTCACAATTCTGTAAAACAGTGTGCATCAACCTGCAATACACTGTTCATTTTGGCAGTGGTGTAGCAATAAATGTTTGATCATTCTCCCATTGCAATGGGGAATTTTCTGTCTGCATTGGCGTTAGTTTGGATCCTTTGTAGAGTAAACCACATGTAAAGATGGCATTTGGGTGTTCTTGGTTGGTTGCCCATCCACAGATTGCATGGAACACACCTGTAAAATTTAAGAAAACACATTTCAGGAAACCATAATTTATATACCGGGAAAACAGTGCATATGTAATTAAAATAAAAACATGCATTTAATCTACATACAGCTCATTTTTCTCTTGGAATTCTTACTGACTGACGGTATGAGATTGCATTGTTGTTTTCTAACACTCATCTATAGTAAAAAAAACAAAAATAATATCAAACAGGGAATACCACGTACCAAAAAGACTTAGTATGCATTACAAACCCGGACATATATCAAAGTGTCTTGAACAGGCCCAATATACATGAAAAATTACTTGAAGTAGAGAACAACTGCAATAGCGGCTTTTCGAAACGTGAAAATCATGTCAGAACATTAATTAAATATATAAATATTTTGACAAAACACAGATCTTCAAAGATATTTATAACACTAATAATGGCATATGTGGCCAATCAATGTGACCAATGAATACGTAATTTGGCTTGTAAACTCGATGCTAGTAAATCGAACATATGATTTGGTTTTATTCATTAGAATTCTGAATATTAATTTTTTGAAACTAATCGTACAGTCTTATATTGAAATATTGCAACAAAACGTACAGTCGGGTCACTTTCAGTGACGAAAAAAAAACAGTTATTTTTTCTGCATCAAGACATTCAATCTCGAAGTCTACTAGTCAGAAAATATTTTTTTTCTTCCACGCCGGCACAATTATAGACCAGAAACTATATATACAATGAAATATGCGAACACAAAGTCAAACTTTCTCTGACCGTTTCGTCAATTTGACAGTGATCAAACTGGGAACGAAGGCCGATTGCAACTATACTACACTTTACTTTAAGGCAGCTTTTAGACCTAGGTCAAGATCTGCAAGTTTCATACAGATTAACTTCATTTTAATTTTATCTGCCCTCCATGTATATTACGTTTAATATATGTAATCATTATTGTCAATTTACATTTCTGCTGTTAGGGAAAGTTGATTTTATTTTTATTTAAATTAAAATAAGTGAAGATTTAATAACCAATGGATTCTTTTTTACAGTAACTCATTATCTAATACCATAGTTAAATTGGATTTTTTCACATTAGACTTAATTGTTGCCTTTCAAAATATTTAAACTAGGCTAAGAAACGATTATTTATTTTAAACAGCTTATCTAATTTTACACTTATAATGTCATTTCTTAGTCACCTTTTATTAACTTATATATTTACTTCATATATTTATGCTACTATGTGATATATATTTAATATTTTTTAAAGTACATACTTTTTTCATGCTCAATGATTGTGATATAATAATAAATGTTTGCTTTCTTAACTGGTTTCTATACATGCTACTAATAATATTGCTTCCATGTATTGTTTGTATCTGTTGTTGTTAAAAAGTCGGTCAATAGCTATTGTTAATTGTACTGATATACCAACATGAAATAAAATTTTGTTTGATTTGGTTTGATTTGATAAAGAAAACCATCCTGCTTTAATGCCTAAGGTACAAAATAACATAGAAAATAATTCTGGTCCTTTTGGGGTGACCCTTTTTGGTATGGGCCTTTCTGGTTTTGGGCCTTTCTTGTACTGGTCCTTTTTGGAAGTGAGCCTTTCTGACGCCCATTCCCGATAACAACGAAATAGGGGCAGGTAATCCATTGGTTCGTCGTGTCATTTAGTGGTCAATAGCCTACTAATATTCGTCGCCGTAGAAAATTGATTTGTCGCAGATGACTCGGAGACACGTGCGCACCCATCCGGCTTGCTCAAAATGAGCATCCCAACATTTATTGATGTAGAAGTCACAGATCAGGTAGAAAACTAACGAATTCGACCATATACCCTGAATAGTATGCATGTGATTTGAACTGTTGGGCCTTTCCTGTTAGCAGTACACTTATTTCGTGATAAATATTGAACGTTAAATGTGACATATGTTTTCGCGAAGGTGTTAAATAGTTTAGTTTAGTTTAAACATTATTTATTCATATATAAACGCATTTACAAATACAATATATAATAACAATATTCAGGATTGAGCAATAAGCTAAACGCTTGTATAGAAGCTCTTTCCTGTTAAATAGTTTGTCCGTGAGTAGTTCTCTGATACATTATTTGGCGCAATTATTTTGACATTTTAAAACTTCTGATTTTATATTCACTGGAAACTCGTTACAGACTTCATTAAAAAGTTATAAACATCTTGGAATAAAATGACTAATTTGGCTTTGCGTGACCACCCAACACAATGAGTTGTCCTAAATGTCACGCGCTCATTAGCCATCCTCGTGTCGTCTGGAGTCCCACAGGTGTCAGTGCTTGGTCCCCTTCTCTTAGGATACTTAAATGACCTCCCACACAATGTAAATTTCAAAGTTCGCCTATTTGCTGTTGACACAGCTATTTATCTGGCAGTAACATCAGCCAGCCAGTCAACTACTCTTCAAAATGATCTTAAGATTTTTGAAAAGTGGGACATGGAATTCAAGCCTTCCAAATGTCAAGTTATCCACGCCACAAAATGGAAACATCTTATACCAACCCATTACTATCTTCATGGAACACTTCTTTAGTCACATCAGCCAGATACCTGGGCGGGGATATCTCTTCTGATCTGCAAACCCTAGGTATTCTTCGTTGAAATCTAAAGGTTACAGTATACAAGACTCTTGTACGCCCACAGCTTGAGTACGGATCTGATGTATTTTCACCGCATACAGTCACAAATTGACCAATTACAGGCTGTCCAACGTCGAGAAGCCCGCTGGATCAAGTCCAATTACACCCGGACAGCCAGTGTGACAAACATGTTAAGTTCTTAAACCTGTGTTGACTCAATCTCAAGACATATCGATAGTAGGGTTTCCCTTATGTACAAAATAATAAACAATCAGGTTGCTATCCCCAAAGAAGATTACTTAACCCCACCCTAGTCAATATAGATAAAGTCATCAACTATGCTACAGGTTAATCTCAGCAACCACTGACTACTATAAATTCTCCTTTTTTTCCAAGGACAATATACCACTGGAACAATTTTGTCCCTCCCAACACCAGAGCAGTTCAGTGCAGCTGTTGCCTGCATTGATCATGCCTCACCCTAGTCAGAGCGCTAGCCTTGTTTTAACCTTTTAACCATACCTAATTTTTTTCAATATACATTACTTTTTATTGTATTTCTTTTAAACCTATCATATATTTCTTTTCATTACTAACAGTCTCATGGCTTGACGCGCAAATGTCTACGTCCCTGTAAAGGGTTTTACATAACTGGCAAATAGATAGATATATATTGTATAGTCAAATATTTAAGTGACGTCTTGAGCAAATTGTGAGATATTTTTGTTGTGGATCAGAATCTCGCTATACTATAATGTCAAAACCAGTAACCTACCTTTCTGTGGTGAAACAGAGATTTAGGTAGAAACATTTGAAGACAATACATTTTGACTAAGAACCTGTAATATAGCATAAAAATGATTGTAATTACTGTTCAATATTGCCAGTCACTCAAGTTAAAAGAAAGTTATCAACTAAAGTTTCCTTTCACCTTTTAGATTGCTTACACCCTCCCCCATATTTCTTTGCCTCCGCTGTCGATCGCCAATGTCGCCATTTGCGATAATTTTTAAGAAGTGGCGCATACATTTTTTAGTCTTCATAATTATTTTTTTCCATTATGATATAAGTGGCCTAGAATTGGTACTCGATTCACACGTTTTAATCAGCGATATCGTGAAGAAAACCGATAACAAGTTCAATCTGTGTATTGTCATTTCGGATATTGATTTCGGGTGACACTTTGAGGAGATAATTGCGTAAATATGTGTGATCGGCTGATTTATCAATTATCAAAACATTTAGCAGCTTGTATGTATGAAGTGTTCCCCAAATTAACGACAATTATGACTTAGATTAAAGACAAAAAGTGCAACAGGTTTAGAAAAAAAGACCGACAAGCTAGTTTGTAATTTATTTCGTCACGGTTGTTTTGTCAACTTTTTAATATACAGGGTTCGACACTAACTTTTTAACCAGAAATCCTGATGGGACTTCTACTTTTGAAATCAGAAGTCCCTCCCAAAAATCAGAAATCCCTCCTACTTTTACTCAAGTCCAGTCAAAGACCTATAATTTCACTCAGATCATGCAAGTATAACCTGAAATAGTATGTTAAAAAACCAACAAAATGGTTGTTTAAACTATTTTATTCAAGCAGGCACTCATTGTGGATTGCATAAGAAATATTTGATGTTTATACAGAACAGAAATTCAAAATATTTAGGGTGTTAAATTCCTTCCCTTTATGCAAAATAATGGCATAATTTTTATAAAAAATATTTTAAAAATTAATATGCATGATGATGTGAATCGTGAACGGGTAAAAAAAAATGACATAATTTTCATTGTAGACCAGTCATTTCTCTAAAAGTACGCAGCCAAACAATAGTTTAAACTATATTAAGTTGAACAGTGATTATTTCTCATTAACTCGAGAAACGGTGGCGAAAACTAGCGGTCATTAGTCTGCCAATACAATAGTTTTCGAGTCACTTCAATGCAACACTGGTATTTTGATATGCATATTAAAAAAATTACACATGAGCCCTTTTTATGTCACTTTTATGTCCCAAAAAAACAGTTTCTTCTCTGCATAGACGCCACTAATTGATCTTATTGTTAAATTTTATTTTAAAAATTAGGCATTCAGTTTGTCGATGGTTCCGAAAAACAACTGTAATACGCCAATAATTAATCTGCAAACAAAAAATAAAACCAAATTAAAGCATCATTTAATCCCGTTGAATTGATCATGGGGTGTTACAACCGCGTACCTATGGAATAATTAACTTAATTAAGTATTGGAAAACATAGTGTTCTAATTGGTTGAGAGCACAAAACAGACGACACCTTTACATTTTATCAGCTGTCAAGCTGTGTATTGTATATTGCGGTTATTTTTGACAAGCGTTTCCCGAAAATTTCATGCGCCACATGGATTTGTCATCGGATTTTTTAGCGTCCTTTTGAAAAAAAGCATGACTGTGTACAAATACGCGGAGTAAAGCGTCCCCAAAATTATTAACAGAACTATTCACTTTTCCCCTGAAAACTCAGGAGTCCCAACGGAACAACTGCCTTGGAAGTTCAGGAGTCCCTCCCAAGATTTTGGTGTCCTCGGGATCGCGGGACTGCGTTAGTGTCGAACTAAAAACATATAGAACATACACTATGGTAGTGTATACTTCCATGCCCTAAGTATCATTACACCTAGGGTAAAACATTGCTTGAAACTTTGTCTCTAAAGTGGCTCCAACTTTTCTCAATTGGAGAAAATGTTGGCGACAAGTTTGAAAATCCCAGAGGAGGCCCTGTATTTCAATATCTATTTAAGGGTCATTGACCAATCAAACAGCTGGAAATTTCTTGGAAGGGTTATCAATATTGATATATCTGAGGATAATCTTTAACATTTAATATTTTTTAACATCGAAGGAAAAACATTTGCTTAATCCCAAGATATAGTCATGAAATAAGTTCTGCTTAAAAGATGTTCGTTTCAATTCCATACACATGCTGTGTGGAACTTGCTGGTATTTAAAGGTTGTTAGAATTTCCTCAAGTCGATACTTTCCATGTGTATTTTGCAGATCCCATTTATAATACTGGCTTGAAGAGAAAATCAAAGATGTTTAGGATAAAAAGTGATAACATTCTTTTTTCAGACCAATGAGTTGCGGTCGTACTTGAAGGAACTAGGAGCTGATGTGGGAGAGAGCAGTGGTGAAGACAATGTTAAAGATTTGGTACATTGTATAGAAGCTAGTGATGTTTGCTGGAAGGAAATAACCTCAGATACAGGTACATACTTCATGCTTCGGGTTTTTAGGTGTCCAGTGTATCTTTTAGTATCCATAATAGCATATTTTTGCAGCAAATATACTTTGTTTATGTAGGATTTATTGTTTTTGCCCCATAGAGTGCATCCATAATCAATGATGGGCAATATATATATATATATGAGTTATTAAACATACTTTTCACTTCATCCGTGAGATAGCTTAATATTCCTTTTAGTAATGATATTTTTGAGTTCATTTTTCTGCAAACATAGTCAATTTGTTGTTTCCAGCGTTATCTACATATAAACCTGAAATCTTTTGACATGTAACGTTTTCAATAACGGGTCTTTCTTAAATATCCACTTCTACAACTATGCACGTGCTAACTGCTGATTGGATAACACCAACTAGCCTATAAGCGAATTACTCTAATTGATCTTTGACACCACATCTTTACTTGTAACCCAACTTTTTACCTGGCCTTACAGACAAATTACTCATCTTAGCGTTGAATCAATTTCCCAGGTAACTATACCTCCAGATAGATTATACAAGTAAACGCACAGGTGTAGCATGCCATAGTGTTACACCATCTGTTATTTTTCACAAAATATTTGACCAATAAAAAGAATTTTAAGGGTAACAGTGCATGTTATTACTATCCAGTTACATGTATGTTACAAATGTTCTATTTAAGCAATAAAAATGCATGAAATTCGGTCTCTAAACATCTGTGTCTGGATGAAGTCTCCCAATAATGGCCAATCTCCTGATTTATCACACAACCATTTAGTTATATGAGATGTACTATGCTTTGACACAAACGAACAACAGATATCTCGCTACTCCCTCACTTCTCCTTGTAGACACAAAACTTCTCCCTATTTTCAGCTCAGGGAGAAGCGACTTCTCCCTAAAATTTTGCTCTAGCTAGACCCCTGAGCCTATGTTTTTATGTGGACAGTTCTTGTGCAAAAGAGTAAGAACGTGTTTCTGCAAACAGCATGTCTTAAACTACATGACCATGCCAAAATTACACATTAACATATCCATCCAATGACAAACACATTTTTAACAAAAACATGTATATATGATTTACAAATGCTGATACGTTTTCATAGGCTTTCACCAAACAGAAGCATTAATAAAATTTGGCCACAAAAAGAGGAATATGTTTAAACTCTCAAACTTCATGGTAGTTTTCCTAAAACTTGATTTGCATGAGACTTTGTCATTTTATTGCTTTTAATAAGATTAAGAACTACATGTACTGTATATCCACGCCACACAATTGAAAAAAATTAAACATCTTTAAGTTATCCATTTTAGTCCTGGACTGTATAGTCTGCATGAATGTAATGTACATCAAGTAAAACAGGTAGATGTTCTCTATTTATTTCGTTGAACATGGAGAAAGTGTTTCTATGGTATATAATTCTATTTCAGATTTGGAAATGGTGTTTAACGGACTGATATCCATGTTGTTACTCGTACCATCAGAGCTTAATGAGGATCCGGTTCATTTATTCAGTAAAAAGGTTGCAGACTCTCCAAAGGGAGATAAGCGGGCCAGCATTAGACTCCGAATGTAAGAATGTTGTGTAATGCAAATTTACTTGTATAAATTGATTTTATTTCTAGTTAAAGCTGCTGAAATTGCAGATAAATAATGACATAGTTGCCAGGGTAGGAAGAAAAAAGAGCCATTGTTTTCTTCACAATGCATTCTTTAATTTCTTTTTCTTTCTTTGTAAGACCATTCCCTGCATTTTTACACACTGTTTGACATGTGTTACCAACTTTACAGTATTTGATGTTTGTATTGAAAGGCAGCATTCGTTATCAGTGTAGAGTTTGTAAATCATCGTTTTCTTTAGCAGATATGAATTTACAAATACCAATTTTATATTCCTTTGCTGTCTACTATTTCCATTAGAAGTTCAAATTTTGAATTATTTTCCATTTATTTCAGATTGTCAAACTTGTTCCATGGTTTAGAGGACAAGTCTCATTTAAAGGCAGATGTATATCTCAACTTGTTACGACTGTCCAAGGAAGCTGACCTGGCATCTATGGTGATCACAGATCTTGACCAGGTAAGATTCATCGTAATCAAAGCATAATTGATAACATACAAGCAGGATGAAAGTGACAGATCTTACAGTTTTTGTTGTTATGTGTGCATGTAAAGTCTGGTTGAAATAATGATCACTAGTGATCCTAAAAACATTTCTCATTGTGTAAATCATTGTGTACTGTCAGTAGAAGCAAGCCAGGTATCAGTGTCATACTCAGAATCTGGGTACCAGTTGTGCTAGCTTTGTGGCATTAACGGTTGTTGGCAAGATTGCAGAGACTTTATTTCCCTATTCATTTACTTAAACACTGGCGCACGCACTCTTTCACTGTGTTGATTGCTGGTCTTGTTTTTGCGCCTTGTCATTTTTACATCATAAAAATATTTTTGATGTGGCAAAACAGTCTTTATCTGAAGCACAGAAATAAAACATACTTTACTTTGTTTTGAAACAGGTTAAGAAGTGGATAGCAGAGTGGGACATAGGAACACAAAAAATCCAAAATATTTACAGAGCTTTACATGAAACACTGATAACTGCCAAGCAGAGGTATGTACTGAATTTCTAACACCGTCAGTTAACTCATTTATTCCATTTGAGAGTAAATTGATTGTTGGACTTGATATAAATCTGAGTGATAGTTCATGTATATCGTACTTTGGGATATTTTGGACATGGTTAATAATTCGCTTATTTAGCCACCTCTAAGGAATAACAAAAATATTACACATGAAAATATATCTATCTTAAAAACCTTTTGAAAACCATATACGGTAAATATGCATGTTACACTGACTATCAACTGATTGTAAATAGCTGATTAACTGCTTTTGTTAAACTATTGTTGGAAAAAAACTGTGAAACACAGGTTTTTGTCCCCTTTATTCAAAGCTGTTCAATAAAGGTAGATACCGAAATAACACCACCATGTTTTGGGTAAAAATGGCGAAAATTTGACCACCTGCAAAAATCCCAAAGTACGGTTATAAAAACATCATTTTAAAACATCCTTCACAAGATGTATCAGAGTCTTTGTTAACATGGTAATGACTTGTGTTAAAAATTATTTTATAGTGAGCAGGCAACTAAAGTCATGATAGAGTTACTTGGTACATACACGGAAGAAAATGCTTCACAGGCTAGAGATGATGCACAGAGGTAAGCTGTTTATCATTGAAACTACCTGGTTCTTGTTTGTGAAGTAGTTCCTTGTAGAGGTGCATAAAGTAGTCCAGGTAAAATGTCCAGAAATTATTGCAAGTAGTATAGTGTAGAACTTATATCTGTAGTCTTGTAAGACTAGTTATGTTATTACAGTCAGTCTGTGGTTGAGTGGGTTTTATGTTGCTGACTCGAGTCCAGGTATCATTTGTTGTGGGACATGTGTTCGATCCTGGCTTCAGACTTGATTATTTATGTATTTAAAGAAAGTTGACAGTGTCTTACAGAGAATGGGTGTTAAGTACTGGCCTTTCCCAGGAATGATTTAGGAAAACTGCCACTGGTAAATAACTGAATAGTGTTCAAATACTGTGGTGAAGGGCTTTGACCACAACAAAAAATACAAGAAACGGTTGGATTACCTCATTAAACATCTATGTAGGGTTTTGAGCAGACTTGAAAGTGTTTTGTAAGGGAGACTGGTAGAATTTGCATACGCCCAGTATCTAGTGTATTGGGGTAAACATTTGTAGCAGTAAAAATGATATGCAAGTTAAACTTTAAACTGCTGAATCAGTCACTTGTCTGGCATGATAGCCTAATTGTTTCCACTTTGAAGAAGAAAAAAAGGGTGGGTACAGAAATCCATTTTGGAAAACACAAACAACAATCCATGAAGGTCAGCACTGGATAACATTGAATTTATCATGCACCACAAGTTTGATAAGAATGGAGTTGATGAAAACTTTTTTTTTGTAACTTTTTTGTCACATATTATTTACCTTATCTCTTGAATGCCTTATTGTAAAGAGCATTTGTCTTGTGTTACAGATGTATAGTGACTTGTTTAGAAGATACAAACACATTTCTCTTAGATCATCTTCTTACTTTGAAGCCTGTCAAATTTTTGGAGGGAGCTCCTATACATGATGTAAGTAGTCGGCTGTTATTGAATCAGCGTAAACTCTATCTTGAGACCAAGCCTTTGTTGCAGTAGTGCACAGAAATTTACATTTATATCTGTAATATACAGAATTGTGTATTTGCTCCTCAAAATATCACATGTTTAATGTAGCTAGGATATAACAAATGTACATGTTTGTATGATCACATGCTTGTAATAAGCCTTGATCAGAAATAAAACTTGAAACTTGTTGTTTGCTTGTGACTTAATGGTTTTATTTGTTCAGGTGTTTGGATAGGGTGATTGAAGAAAAGTAATTGTATTTTGAATGTAATTAATTTCAATAAGTAAAGTAATAAAGTGTTAGAGATGATAAACTTAATTTCATTTGATCATCGGAAATAGTCAAAATACAAATTCCAGAAAAGGAACATTTCCGATAGTAAAATGTATTCAATGCTTTGTTGTGTATATTTGTAGCTGCTGAATATATTTGTTACTGGGAAATTAGCGGACTATCAACAGTTTTACAAGAATAACAACGCTTTTATTACCTCATTAGGTGAGTAGTACTAAGTAGTAAAAACTAAGAACAGTGGTCTGTTAACGGACAAGGTGAACGGTACTGGTATTTCTGTACCGAAAGGTGTAACAGCAGCTAATATTAACCCCGAGCATTATGAAAAGTCTATGTAGAACATTATAGGTCTATGTAGAAAATCTGTGATGCAATAAGAAATAAAGAAATCCAAGGAATTTAGTGTTTTCATTATATTCCATTTCACACTTTGGACATTTTGATACTGTTTGATATCTTTGAATTTACAATGAAATAAGTCGTTTTGTTCTTGTTGATCACTCAGTTTGTTATGAAGTATTGATTTATTAGGTTGAGCTTTCTATATTTCACTGTAATTCAGCTGATTGGTTATTGATTTTTCCATGAATCATTGACTTGATTATTCTCTGTGTGTTGTCTTGTTTAACATGGCAGAGCATGTTTCTTTTCTCTCTTGGAACAAATGTTGACATTACTGAGAGCCCTTCCTGAGTACACAATCCAGATCCATATGCCCAGGGTCAAAGTTACAAATATCAGTGTCAGGTTTTGTCACTGAAACTAGACATTTCTTCACTGTATGAGTGAAAATATTTTGTCAGTGCATCTGAAGACTGCAAGACTGCACATTACTACCTCTACAAAGGATGCATCATGAAAAGTCTAAATAGAATGTTCTGTTCTGTATAGTAAATCAGGGATGCTATATGAAATGAAGATATCCAAGGAATGAAATGTTTTCATGTCATTCCATTTCACACTTCAGACATTACATCTTTATATCATTTGTGTGTCTGTGTGAAATGATTTGTTTTCCTGTTTGGAAATGGTTTATTTGATAAGCCCTGCTGTATGTATTTAAGGACTTTGGATATTTCGTATTTTCTGCAGGCTCTGAACTTGTTTCAATTGTTACTGTGTAAGTAATGTTTAACTGCCTAGGCATCATGAAAAATCTATGTAAAACATTGTGTTCTATGTAGAAAATCAGTGATGCTATAGTAAATGAAGAAATCCAAGGAATTTATCGTTTCTCATTTAATTCCATTTCACACTTCAAACATTTTCATGTATATTTACCCTTACACGGTTTTATAGCACTTGTTTCATGTTTGTACATGATGAATATTGGCCATTCTCATACTGATACGCGGTTGATACTATATTTGCTCTCGTGTTGATGGACTATAGACATCTTAGAATTTTGGGCATTTTATCTATTTTTGAAGTTTGAGATACATATTATAGTGAGTGAAAATCGTCAAGTAAAGAAAACATTACTTTGTTTCCCTTTCTCCTTTTACTAAAAAATGTTAATGAATGCACCATAGAGATATAAATATGCAGAACATTAAGTCCTGTGTAAAAAATCAGTGATGGTATATGAACTGAAGAAATCCAAGGAATTTAGTGTTGTCATTTAATTCCATTTCACACTTCAAACATTTTCATGAATTCATTTCCTTTCAGAATTTTCTAACACAAATGAATATTATGGTTCGCATTTTGAGTTTCAGAGACCCCCCTTCCCACATTTCATATTCAGACAAGCTGCTTATATTTACTTATCAAAGTAAATTCTGTCATGAATGCAACATGCATCATGAAAAATCTATGTAAAACATTCAGTTTTATGTAGAAAATCAGTGATGCTATATTTACTGAAGAAATCCAAGGAATTTAGTGTTTTCATTACATTCCATTTCACACTTCAAACATTTGCATGAATATATGCCCTGAAAATGGTTTAATGACTCTTAAAGTGGGCATGTAGAATTGCACTGTCCAACAAGACTCGCATCCATATCTCAAAGGTCAAGGTAACACTTTGAGTTTAAAGGTCATGAAATCCTGTATAAATGGTAACTCTATCATGCATGGAAGGGTTTTAAACTAATTGGCACAATTGTTGAGCACATGGAGATGACTTGTCACGTGCAAGTCCCACGTCCTTACCTGAAGAGTCAAGGTCAAACTTAGAGACCAGACACCTTTTGAGGGACAGCTCTTGTGTAATCACAACCTTATCATGCTTCAAATTTTGAACTGCGTGGTATTTTGCCTTTCTTTTTCATTTAATTCCATTTCACACTTCAAACATTTCCATGAATGCATTTCCTTCCAGTGTTTTTAAAACTCACAAGTTTGTTATGGTACACATTTTGCATCATGTAAAATCTATGTAAAACATCGAGTTCCATGTAGAAAATCGGTGATGCTATATTTACTGAAGAAATCCAAAGAATTTAGTGTTTTTCATTACATTCCATTTCACACTTCAAACATTTTCATGTATGTTTACCTTTATGTGGTTTCTAATGACTGTTTCATGTTTGTACATGATGGATATTGGCCATTGTCATATTAGGTTGATACTATATTTGTCCTGTTGATGCACTATAGACATTTTTGAATTTTTATGCATTTTATCTAGTTTTGAAATTTGAGATATATATTATAGTGAGTGAAAATGGACAAATATAGAAAACTTTGCTTTGTTGTTTTCCTTTTTCATTTTGCTAATTTCAAAACAGGTTATTGAATGCACCATAGAGATATATATATGCAGAACATTTAGTCTTGTGTAAAAAATCAGTGATGGTATACAAACTGAAGAAATCCAAGGAGTTTAGTGTTTTCATTACATTCCATTTCACACTTGAAACATTTTCATGAATTCATTTCCTTTCAGAATTTTCAAAGGCAAATGTTTATATGGTACACATTTTGAATTTTAGAGACCCCCCATCCTCCCCCCCCCCTCGAATATTCATACAAGCTGCTTATATTTACTTATCAAAGTAAATTCTATCATGAATGCAACATGCATCATGAAAAATCTATGTGAAACATTCAGTTCTATGTAGAAAATCAGTGATGCTATATTAACTGAAGAAATCCAAGGAATTTAGTGTTTTCATTCAATTCCATTTCACACTTCAAACATTTTCATGAATTTGCATTTTCTTGCAGTGTTTTTCAAACTCGCAAGTTTGTTATGGTTCACATTTTTCATCATGAAAAATCTATGTTAAACATTCAGTTCTATGTAGAAAATCAATGATGGTACATAAACTGAAGAAATCCAAGGAATTTAGTGCTTTCCATTACATTCCATTTCACACTTCAAACATTTTCATTTTATCAAATGTTATGTACTGTTCGATTTCCCAAAGAAAATGTTCATCTTTTTAAAACACAGCATTTCATGTGACTGAAAAGAAAGACTTGTGTAATGTATGTTATTATTATGTTAAACTTTGTCATCAGTTAGACAATGACATGATTTATAACCTCTTCAGGACTATCCCATGAGGAGAACCTACGTAAGATGAGGTTATTAACGTTCATGCAGATGGCAGAAACAAAGAAGGATATAGACTATGAGAGTATACAGAAGGAGATGGACATGTCAGAAGATGAAGTGGAAATCTTCATCATTGATGGTACAGTTAAATGTTATATACCTTATTAAAGTTAGTTTTTTGGTTTACCATATTTAATAGGTTTGGCTTCAGAAGTTCAGACACATCCAACTGACATGGGCTGCACTCATGAATGTATGACCTGGGTTTTATTAAATATGTTGGGGATTTTCAATTTGACATGGATAGAAGGGTTTTAGGATAGATAGAAAAGTTGATTCACTATCCTTGTTTCCCCTCCATCTAGTGGGTGGAATAATAAAGTGAAGAAATGCCCCTAAAAGTCCAATACTAACCAGAAATGTTCGTTCAAAATTGTCTTTCTCAGTCAGTTCAAGGTCACTGTTCTACATCATTAGCCCAGAAGTACAATTCTAGTAAGATGGAACAGTCATTAGGACTGCTGTGTTTTTGATCCATTTAAGGATTGATGTTGGACTGCTACCATTTCATAGAAAATTTGTTATACTAAGATACTCTACCTATGAGATTAGGCTGACATAGAAATATCCAAGACTTAAATTTATTATATGGTAGAAACGTGTAATTCCAAGCATACAGTCATACTTGCACTGATTCACCTATTGTTTTGTATATGATAAAGATTTTAAGTGTTTTTCTGTATTTACAGTTGTGAAAACACGGGCAGTACAGGTGAAAATTGACCAGTTACAGAAGAAGGTTATCATCACGTCCACCACTCACCGTACATTTGGACGTCAACACTGGCAGCTGCTACATCAGAACCTCATCAGATGGCAACAGAACTTGTCTAACGTACAAACCAGTCTACGCGCCCTGGAAATAATGCAGGCCCAACAGGCCCAGTCTTTACAACAGTAATAGTGACAGTGTCTCCTACATTTACAGATAGAAACTGTTCTCTGACATCAGCTGACTGTGTTTCTGGCATAAGTCTAGTGACACAGATTATTGTCAGTCTTTTGACTGACCCAGACTTTTGGATTTTCTGTTTCCTCTATCATGTGTCAATCTGTGAATAGTGATTCTAAACAGTGCTATGAGAAAAATATTTTGTAGTCATGGGGGCAGGTGGAGTACTTTGATTTGATTAGCTCAGAAGTGTTCTATTTATAGCCCATTTTGCTGTTCTATTTATAGCCCATTTTGCTGGATAAAAATGCAGATAAAGAGAGTTGATTTAAATCAAACTATTTCATCTGCCCCCATACAAGTGACTTATGATAAACTGTACTTAACCGTATACAATGTATACATGTTCTTATTCTACTCCACAGTGCTATTCAATCTACTAAAAATTCAATTTTGGAAGGAATTTCGTGTAACATCATGGGAAGAGGGTTTTAAAACTAACAGTGATTAATTTATTGAAATAAATTTGGAAATCAAAAAGTATTGTTTTCATGTATTTTGTCTTCTGAAGGAAAATATTAAAATATCAGTCAGTTTTGTAGCAGAATTGAGTGTAATAATTTCTCAGAAAAACAAGAACAGCGACTCTTCAATTTGCATTATGTTTATCACACCTGAGGAGGATGCACTACAATCAAACTATTACTATCAACACAGTGGGACATTTGTCGTCCATCTGTAACGCTACAGTTTACTTGTAAGCAGTGTTGAGGCCACAGTTTTAGCCCAATCTTACTGTAACTTGTTGAGTACATTTACCCTTGCAAAGCTTCATCTGAGCTCATGACTGGGTGATGGAAGGTTTGAAAAAATGTTCAGTCACAGAAAAATTAACAGTTGTCTCTCTTGGACTTGTGGGTACATATTTCACCTGATCTACACGAAACACAAGCAGAATGGTTGTCTTTATAAAAAGCAAGTCTAGTTCAATTTTGTTCAAAACTTGGTCACCTAGTTTGATTATAGTGAAACTTTGTAAATACATTGTCTAAAATATCAGCATTTGAATTGGTTAAAGTTGTGTGTGCTATCTACTGTCATGCACATATTGCAGCTACAATTTGTATAAAGGAATTAATTTTAAATTGTTTGGCTGAAATTTTACCTGCAGCCTACTATAATGCATATTTCATTAACCACTTTAGGATTGGTTTTAAACTTCAATAAAATATTCATGGGTATCGGACAATCATGGTAGATTTACATAACTTCTGAAAGACTTTGTGAAATTTTGACCTGCAGTTCACTGAGTTATTTTGGTCAAAGATTTTTGGAAGCCCACTGGCAGTGGCTGTATGTAGTTGTCACAGTGGCGGTTCAGTGAATGTTGACGTGTGTGGGAGTCTGACAGTACGAGCTTGTTCCTACTATAATATCCGCATGCATTGAATGATTTTGAATTGACTTCGCACAGTAATGTTGTTCACCAAAACGGGACAGCCTTTCACATGTAAGATTGAGGTTCGTAGCTCAAAGGTCAAGGTTACACTTGGAGGTTAAAGGTGAAAAATGGGCTTGTCTGAGCTGTAACTTGTCATGCTAGAGGGATTTTGAACTGCCATTAAAGTTTACAGTGTGTGGCTTACAAGACCCTATTTCCTGTTAAACTGTAACAGTTGGTGGGCTTGACATGTTGCCATCAAGTGTTATAAGATAAAGTCCTTTTTATGCCCCCACAAAGTGGGGTGCATATAGCGTTGCACTTGTCCGTCCGTCCGTCCGTCCGTACGTCCCGAAATCTTGTGAACGCAACTCCTCTTAAACCGGATGGCAGATTTTGCTTAAACTTCCAGGGATGAACAACCTTAATGTGTAGATGGTAGTAAAGGAAGGAATTTTCGCGGCGACCAAATTTAACAGAATTATGGCCCTTTGTTGATTTTTCACTATATACCAAAATCTTGTGAACGCAACTCCTCTTAAACCGGATGGCAGATTTTGCTTAAACTTCCAGGGATGAACAACCTTAATGTGTAGATGGTAGTAAAGAAAGGAATTTTTGCTGCGACCAAATTTAACAGAATAATGGCCCTTTGTTGATTTTTCACTATATACTATGTAGAAATTTTGTGAACGCAACTCCTCTTAAACCGGATGGCAGATTTTGCTTAAACTTCCAGGGATGAACAACCTTAATGTGTAGATGGCAGTAAAGGAAGGAATTTTTGCTGCGGCCAAATTTAACAGAATTATGGCCCTTTGTTGATTTTCACTATATACCATATAGAAATTTTGTGAACGCAACTCCTCTTAAACTGGTTGGCAGATTTTGCTTAAACTTCCAGGGATGAACAACCTTAATGTGTAGATGGTAGTAAAGGAAGGAATTTTTGTTGCGACCAAATTTAACAGAATTATGGCCCTTTGTTAAGTTTTTCACTATATACCATATAGAAATATTGTGAACGCAACTCCTCTTAAACCGGATGGCAGATTTTGCTTAAACTTCCAGGGATGAACAGCTTTAATGTGTAGATGGTAGTAAAGGAAGAAATTTTTGTTGCGACCAAATTTAACAGAATTATGGCCCTTTGTTGATTTTTTCACCATATACCATATAAATTTGTTCACCAAATTTAACAGAATTATGGCCCTTTGTTGATTTTTCACTATATACCATATAAATAATTGAACATATAAATTTTACATTTGTAATTTAATTTAACATGTACATAAGGTTACCTGTAGATCATTTTAGGTATATGTACAGAAATGAAACAGTGGAATGAAAAAGTTCCACATAAAAATCTTACATACAGATATGCTTGCTCTTGTTTATGAGCACATCTGCACAGTGGGGGCATCCGTGTCCTTTGGACACAATTCTAGTTATAGAATTTCTTCCCTTTCACTAACAAAGTGCCAGGGTGAACTATTAGGACCACTCTCTGTCTGTCCAACATTTCCTTTAAATGACATCTCTGAAACCACTGGGCATATGTTGATGAAACTTGGCAGTAATGTTTCTTGCATGAAGCTCTATCAAAGTTGTTCAAAGAATTGCTTCCATGAAAAAATCTGGTTGCCATGGAGAAGGAAAGGAAAAACATTTTAAAATCTTCTGAAAAATGGTAGTCCCAGGACGTCCTTTTATGTTCCATGAAGGATGAGCGTTAAGTTGCTGCTTTGTCAATTTCTCAAACCATCTGTCACACTTGTGAGGGGCATAACTCCAACATTATTAACTGGATTTTATTGAAACTTCACACAATAATGGAGGACATTGAGATTATGTGCATTGCCGCAGAATTGTAATTCTACCTTTTCTGCTCACCTGGCACAAAGTGCCAGAGTGAGCTATTAGGATCGCATTCCGTCCGGCTTCTGTCTTACGTCCATCCGTCTATAATTTCCTTCAAACGACATCTCTGAAACCACTGGGCCAATGTTGATGAAACATTGCAGGGATGTTCCTTGCATGAAGCTCTATCGAATTTGTTCAAAGAATTCCATTCCATGCAAAACTCTGGTTACTATGGCAAACAGATAGGAAAAACTTAAAAAATCTTCTTGTCTGAAACCACAAGGCCTAGAGCTTAGATATTTGGTATGTAGCTTTGTCTAGTGGACCTCTACCAAGATTGTTCAAATTATGACCACCTGGTCAAAATTGACCCCGCGCGGGTGGTCACTTAGTTTTGCATAGGCTTTATATCTCTGAAACCACAAGGCCTTGAGCTTAGATATTTGGCATGTAGCATTGTCTAGTGGACCTCTACCAAGATTGTTCAAATTATGACCCGGGGATCAAAATTGACCCTGCGCAGATGGTCACTTAGTTTTGCATAGGCTTTCTATAGGAAAAACTTTAAAAGTCTTCTCTGAAACCACAAGGCCTAGAGCTCAGATATTTGCCATGTAGCATTGTCTAGGGGACCTCTACCAAGATTGTTCAAATTATGACTCCGGGATCAAAACTGACCCTGTAGGGGGAGTCACTTAGTTTTACGTAGGCTTATATAGGAAAAACTTTAAAAATCTTCTTCTCTGAAACCACAAGGCCTAGAGCTTAGATATTTGGCATTTAGCATTTGCTAGTGGACCTGTAGCAAGATTGTTCAAATCATAACCCTCGGGCCAAACTTACCCCACCTGGGGGGTCACTTGGTTTTGCATAGGCTTATATAGGAAAAAATTAAAAAGTCTTCTCTGAAGCCACAAGGCCTAGAGATTAGATATTTGGCATGTAAAAATGCCTATTGGACATCTACCAAGATTGTTCAAATCCTGACCCCCAGGTCAAAATTTAGGGGGGCGGGGCGAGGGAAGGAGGCGACTTGATTTCACATAGGCTTATATGGGGAAAACTTAGGCCGACAGGCAGAGAATAGATATTTGGAATGTTACTTAGCATTGTGTAGTAGACCTCTACGACTTATGTTAGAATCATGAGCCCTTGTATTATAGCCAATGGAAGTCAACAGGTCGTACCATTTTTAGCCTCTTTAGAGGATGGTGGACCCAATAAGCACAATTACAAACCAATGGTAGTCAGGTGAGCGATATAGGGCCATCATGGCCCTCTTGTTTAGTTTTCGAATTCTCCCCCTTTATGAAATCGTTTCTGGAGCATAACTCAAAAACTATGTCAGGGATTGAGTTGATAAGAAGCCATTTAGAGGGAGTGCAGTGATCAAGGTCAAAGACTTGAGCTAATTTTTGAATTAATCTTATAAAGTACGATTCTCAAATGACTATGACAGCCAAATATTAAAGCCAAGTGGTGTTAAGCCTGTCCAGGAGCAACAAGGTGCAATTGAACTGCACAGAGCAAGAGTTTGATGGATTTCTACCTGACTATGTAATTAATATATTTCTCACTCTAGCATCAGATGAGCTGTGCAACTTTATTTTCACATACAAGCTCATACCAATAGGTTATGTTATAAGTTGGGCCTACCAATAAGCAGACGACAATAGGAAAATATGAATCCAGGTCTGAAGTTTTTGGCAAACATTTATGCCAAATGTCTAATGGTGTTTGATAATTATTGAAAGATGTAAGTTAGTTACTTTTTGGAAATTGTTTAGAAATCCAAGAGCAAACATCACATACTGGTAGATACAGTATTGAACTACAATTTTTAAAACCAAATAAAATATGAAAATCTACTTTGATACCTGGTAATTGAAATTCTTTAAAGCACAGTTATCTTTTGGAAGAAGTAATTGATGCAACTGAAAGTCATGAAGAAACCATTTATGATTATTTCCATTTTATTCATGTTTCATTTAAGTTACATTTTGGTACTGATGTCAGTATACTGGAAAAGTTTACTTAACAAAGATGACTTTGTGATTATATGACTTCAAATATCTCAGTAAACTAGGTAATGTTATTTTTGTTGCAAGTTTTGCATCTATTGGATGGAACATCAGTGAAGCGTCTTCTTTCATAAGACTTTTATGTATGACCATTTTCACATCTGCTGCATTTGGATTCATTAGAGCCAAGGGAGTTACTCCCCCTGGTTCAGTTCCTAAAATGGTGCACATGTCGTCTGCTGTGCCAAAGTTGAAATTCCTGTTTGCATTTAATGTTTTTCGCAGCTGTTTTAGGTCCATGTTGTAATCTTCATGACATAATGCAAGATAAAATTGTCCCTTTCTGTCTTTGAGAAACAAGTTTTTGCAGTAGAATGTGTTTGAATCCACTGTGCGACGCTCTTCTTTTGGTTTGTAAATTTCTGTTTCAAATGGAATTTTTAGTTTTTCAAAAGTGTCAAAAACTTTTAATGTGTCTGTTTTCAAAACACAGGGCACTTGTCTTATGATTCCATCTGGTGATCTATCCAAAACACTTGTAAAACTTCCAGCAGCTGTGTCATGAACACTGCTATTTAAACAAGCTCCTTGACTTTCTGCGCATGGAGTTGCCGGACCATTCTGATCGTTGTTTCCTAAAGTGTTGTCTGCAGAGATTAACTGACACTTGCTACTAGTGTTAAAAGTTACAGAGGATTCTTCATGGTTGTGGTCCGTGTGTGTCGAGTCCAAACTGAGTCCAGAAAGGTTGCTGACTTCCAGGAAAATATTGATGTCCCCTCTCCCAACCACACCTAGAAACTCCAGGCGGGCCTGCAGGAGAGGGGACAGGGGATATCCTGATGCTGTAATGGTGGTTGTTTATTTGCCCCAGACTCCGAAGAACTGGGGTGCAGGGCATATTGAACTTGTGTAAGTAAATCCTTCATTGAATTGATTATTTCAGCATAGACACTATTTCTATCTCTTCTCTGTCTTAAAACCTAAAGTTGAAAATAACAAACATGTTCAGGAGATACTAGCTTCCATCAATTATCTCCTTTCGAAATTTCATCAATTACTGCTTCTCAGCTAAGTTTCTATTCATTCTTCAAACAACTGTAAATCCACTGTTTGGACTTGGCGCATCATTTTAGTTGCTTTGTTTCTGTTAAACAACTTTTTACTTTGAAGTTAATTGTCATGACTGCATGTTCACTGTCTATTGCTTTACCTAGCAACTATTGTTGCCAGGGGTATTCATACGTATTTCTTTATTCCATTATTGATATTTCATTTTTCCTGCAAAAAGAAAGGAAGGAATATTATCTACAATTAAACAATATTAGTCAAACAAAATCATAGTCATAAATATTACTTCATTAAATTACTCTTTACTTTAATTTCATGTAATATTGTAATATATTAAATATACATGTAATATATTAATTAATGATCAATATAATTTGCTATATTTCTTACCTTCAGAATGAAAATGATTTAGTTTAAAAGTTTAACTGGTATTTATTACCTGTAGTTTGTGTATTTCACCACAATTACGTCAGCCTATATTGGAAAAATCTATTTTTATCTTACAGGTCACATGACTGCTTAAAATAGTACCAAGGTCACATGGAATAATATTTTGGTCACATGACTTGAGGTGAAGGCCTAAAGAAGATGAGTGCACTTCAAAAGCACTGAAACTGGTGTAAGCTTTGATTTTACAGTGTGACAAGGGTGCTTCAGTATGTCAGTGGAGAAAATCAATGGATATGTAGCATGTCCTGCCTGCAGCATCAGGTAAATAAGTGAAATTGTGTGAGAAATGGCAGATATCTGTTGACCTTTAAGGCTTTATTTTTAATGATCTCTAACTTTGATATTAAAGCAAGGTTATCGTATATACAGGGATATGAAACGCGCTATAGAGCAGACGAATTTATTGATTTTTCTGCGCCGTAGGTAAGACGGCGCTGTCCGATAATTTTCGATCCGTTAGCGTAGATAAAACTACTTGTCTTTGATTATCGACGGTCGCTTTTCTCTAATTAATTGGTAACTGGTATTAAAAATAAAGAGGCACGGACCTATCTTTGTATTTGGGTCCGTGATAAAGAGGAAAAAAGTGAAAATTTAAAAGTATGGAAGATTATGTATTGATCTTGCAAATGTGTAAAAACAAAATGCGAATAAGCAAAAACAAATAACAAAAGAAGAGTGTAAAAGGCGCGATGGTATTACTGTCGTATTATACTTTCTAGTAAAAGATCAGATCAAATTAACTTATCAACAAATTATGTTTTTACAAAACCGAAATCACTTTGTTATAAATCATTTAATTTTCCTTTTATCGGCAAAAAGGCAATCAACAAAAAACAAAAACAACGTGAAAGGTGCGAAAGTTCTTCACGACATGTTTGTGTCATTTTATTTTGATATTAATTTTTGTAAAAAGTCATCAAAATAATTATCGACATCGCTTACTAATAGTTGTGTTGTCTTTTTGATGGAAACAAATTAATTGGTATGTTTGCAGAAAAAAGCGAAATAATTGCAACAAATCGCAATTGCTCAACACAACATGGAATCTAATTTTACACATCTACACACATTTTTAACCGTGATATCAAGTGAATACTTATGAAACTGATTTTTTTATCGAGATCGTCATTTAACATGCTTAAAATGATCATTTTCATGTAAAAAGATATATTTTTTCTTAGGACTATAAGTAACGCACAGCATAACAAGTATGGCTACCAATCTTATTTACAGCCGAATGACGCTCGTTTTCAAATGTGTTTTAAACAATTTTTAGCCATTGTAACGGGTTTGCAAATAGTTTAATATGTGTATCAATGATTCATGAATATTTTTAATTCAACTTGGGACTCAATAACCACATCGGTGCGAAAATTCGTTACTATGTAGAACCTGGTTTTGCAAATTTCGCCATTTTGCCGCCATTTTCACCAGCGCAAAAGTTAAACTTGACCAAATTTACCCACCCGAACTTCTCCTTCATCACTTACCCGCTTTTTAAAAAAGAAATTACGCTTAAAAAAGAACACTTAACAAACCCTTTCTCAATGCAACCAAACCATATTATTTCGCAAACACAAAAGACGAGAAAGTCGCTACAAAGTTGGGCTATGTTAGCTCGCAGCTCCGCCATTTTCTCATCTTTCCCGTCAAACTTCTTACAGATGATCTGCACTTGAAAGGGTATATATTGCAAAAAATCGATATGACTTCTCACAAATAACTTGTCAGTGGATTAATCATAACTTACCAATTTGTTATGTAGAAATTCAACGTTGATAGATTGATAATATATTAGAGATTGAAGAAGATATTATCGATGATTTTCTGTATTCGCTTACTTAAAATGGCATCGTTGTGATGATGAAATCTCGCAAAATCTCGCAAAATCTCGTTACGGCAGAGAATTCGACCTTTTTCGCACCGTTTCACAATCCGTTTATATAACAAATCCTGCTACTATTGATACTGGGAGATAAAATAGTCTTTTTATAGCACAAATGATAGTAACCAAATATACATGTAGTAGTCAGTAGATGTTCAAACTTACCACAACAGAAATAAATTTCATGCAGTGCCTACTGAGATATCTATAAACTTGTACAATGTACCTGTGAATCTACTCGACATTGCATTATCTGGTTAAATGCATTGTATTTTAAAGAACTGCTTGTTGTGTTTTTTTCTCCAGTTTTAAACCCCTTCTTATAATAGACCAATTACTACAGTAGTCAGCAAATCATTTGATTTGACAAAACATACTACCTGAATGAGATTTTGTATATTATGGGGACATGTATATACTATGACATGATGTTTCCAGCCACTTGCCAACCACAGGACAACTTAATGATGGAGTGTATGCAGCAACCTGTGAAGGATGTGGACATTTCTTCAAGTTCAAGGTCAACCCGCCAGTGAGGTCAGAGGTCAAATTCACAGTTAATGGTGAGGAGGTGATAGGTAAGATTTTAGTTTTTTTTAAAGAAAAGTGCAAACTATTCTATTCACCCTTGTGGTGGTGCTGCACCTCAAGTAGATAAAATTTTAAATGCAATGGTCTATCTTCAAAAATTGAAAGTTTGCATACTTTTTAGGGTCAGTAAACAAAGTCATGAAGGCACAGGTAAGCTTCATTAAATTTAATGTCCCATTTCGCAAGAATCAGCATAAGCTCTGTGCAACAACCTCAAAGTTATAACATCGCAACTTTTCCTTTATTCCCAGGAATCTGCTTGTACCCTTTTACATCTGGGCAAACTGAGACAAAGTTGATTAATTTCTTGCTCAAGGAAAATAATAGCGGCAGCAGAGTAATTTAAAACTTGAATGTTGGCAAAGACATGAAGTTTGGCAAAGATTGCCCCATTTTTGTTTACTTTTAAAATCCTGATTAAAGTTTTGCATGCAAGTTGCTTTCTCACATACCACGGCAGATACTGGTTTGAAACTTTATGCTAGTGTTTAAAGTGATACAGAAAAAAACTACCACTTTTTGACATTTTCATAAATTACAGAATAGAGATAGAAAAAGAATTAGCGAAAATAAATGGCAAAATTCAACATCATAATTTAAAACGGGAAATTATTAATATCTTCTGAGTCTACACAACAAAACCTTGTACGAAACTTTTATCAATACTATTATAAACATTGTATAAGACTGAAAATTAGAGAGAACTAACATAAGCTGGATATGAAAGATCAGTGGTGCAAATCCTATATATCTGAACTGTATGTTGATAAAATTACGCTTTGTTGAAAAAATTGCATTGATTTCAGTAAGAAGACGATTCGAATAGCTGAGCATTTTAAAGTTTATACGCATAAATTTTAATTTATTTTGACAAAAGTTACTTTTCCTGCTGGCAATATAAAAACATGATACAGTTTATCTGCTCACAAAACTGTGTGTTTCTTAATGGTACACAGCGTGATTTTATGGTACTTGCATCTTGATTAACAACTTTGATAATAATGTAAGGTTTATGTCTGACAAGAAAAAGCAAACAGACTTAAAATTATGTTGTCATCAGTAGAGTTAAACTTTAATCTCGTAATAATACCCCCAGAACACAAAGTGTTCGGGGGGTATACTGGATTCAGCTTGTCTGTCCGTCTGTTTGTCTGTCTGTCCATCTGTAGACGGAATCTTGTGGACACGAGATCTCCAATACCCCTAGCCAGAATTTAATGATACTTCACACAAGTGATAAGTACAATGCCTAGTTGTGCATGGTCCAGGTTTCGGGTCTCTAGGTCAAAGGTCAAGGTCACAGGGGCTGGGGATAGTAAAATCTTGTGGACGCTAAATCTCCAAAACCCCTGGTCAGAATTTGATGATACTTCACACAAGTAATAAGTACAATGCCTAGATGTGCATGGTCCCGGTTTCAGGTCTCTAGGTCAAAGGTCAAGGTCACAGGGGCTCGGGATGGTAAAATCTTGTGGATGCTGAATCTCCAAAACCCGTGGTCAGAATTTGATTATTCTTCACACAAGTAATAAGAACAATGCCTAGTTGTGCATGGTCCAGGTTTTGGGTCTCTAGGTCAAAGGTCAAGGTCACAGGGGCTTGGTAAAATCTTGTGGATGCTAAATCTCCAAAACACGTAGCCAGAATTTACTGATACTTCACAGAAGTGATAAGTACAATGCTTAGTTGTGCATGGTCCAGGTTTCGGGTCTCTAGGTCAAAGGTCAAGGTCATAGGGGCTTGGGATGGTAAAATCTTGTGGAGACTTAATCTTCAAAACCGTAGGTCAGAATTTCATGATACTTCACACAAGAGATAAGTACAATGCCTAGTTGTGCATGGTCCAGGTTTCGGGTCTCTAGGTCAAAGGTCAAGGTCACAGGGGCTCAGGATGGTAAAATCTTGTGGATGCTGAATCTCCAAAACCCATGGTCAGAATTTGATGATACTTTACAGAAGTGATAAGTACAATACTTAGTTGTGCATGGTCCAGGTTTCGGGTCTCTAGGTCAAAGGTCAAAGGTCAAGGTCAAAGGGGCTCGAGATGGTAAAATCTTGTGGATGCTGAATCTCTTAAACCCCTGGTCAGGTTTTAATGATACTTCATAGGAGTGATTAGTACAATGCCTAGTTGTGCATGGTCCATGTTTTGGGTCACTAGATCAAAGATCACAGGGGCTCCTTAAGATGTGCAGGTTGAATAATCAAAGCATCAAATATTACATGAATCTTTAATACTGTGTCAGTTGGATGTTCGGGAGGGGGTATTCATCACCTTCAGTGATAGTTCTAGTTTGAATTGACATGGAGCAAAAACTTCTGATAGTGAATAAAGAAACCTTTTAACAATTATTTTCCAAAGCATAGATTTTTGAATTTAAGATTGCACTCAGTTAGGTTCAGCAAATGTAATGTAGGTCTAACCTTGCTTGGGAGTAAAATTTGATGTAATAGAAGTTGTAATGTTATTTTGCTGCAATGAACATTTGCAAAAATGTAAAAATAGAATATAGTACTTGGTGTGTTACTTCAAATTTCTCACTGTGCAACAAAAATTTGACATAACGCTATCTTACAGAAGATTTAATCTCGCCTTTCATAGTTTATACCTTTATGATTATAAAATGCAGTGAAGAGGTTAGTTTTATGATCTAAATTCAAGCTGTTAAATATTGTTAGACATTTTCAAATATCTTGTATATTTTAGTTTGGATTTTTTAAAAAACATGAGCTATTGATGCTAGTTTGAAATTTGACACAGATAATAAGTATGTTGTCTTAATACCAAGACCCATACCTAACACCTTCATGGTTTTCAGCAAAATTACACTAGTTAAAGTTTAATTGCACATCTCCAAAATTAATGCAGGTATTGGGTTAGAGCTTTACAAAGGTCTTGAGAGTCAATGAACAAGGTCATAGCATCATGTCCTAAAGTTCTTCCATGAATTATTGGGTAAAAAAATTGCATGCAAGTTATCATCTTCTAAACTGTTGATGCAGCTTCTAGGATGAAACTACACAAAGTGGATAAGAAAGCTGAGGAACAAGTCCATTATTTCTAAATTGTATTTTGATAAACTTCTGCCTGTTGATAGATGTATAGATTTCTTTGATAAAACAATTGAAATTGATGATAATTCTTTCATACAGACAACTGGACAGCTGATTTTATAGAGGATATTTGTTTGTTTTGAGTGGATATGGAATATATCTCACTGAGAAGTGATACAATTGTAACATTTTCACGAGCACGAAGCGCCAGTTAAATGTGAAAATTGTATCACTTTGAGTTGAGATACATTTCATATCCACTTAAAACAAACAAAGTTTCTTTTTATTTTATGCTAAATATTAAAACAAAAGCAAAATTATGCATATGCACTACTGAAAAAATTAGTCCCGGCAGACCTATATCACCCACACTGTCACTGATATCATCACTTTTTATTTCACTGATATAACACAGTATTTCAATAGTTAGCATGAAATAAATGGTAACATTGTGCTTGCTTTGCAGTAGCATTGTACCTAATTTTTGCTAATTTTCAGTTGGAAATGAATTTGACCCTGCCACTTCACTGAATGAATTTCTTAGAGACCGTCGTTTTTCTACGGGAACAAAATATATGTGTAGAGAAGGAGGATGTGGTTTGTGTGTTGTCGTGGCAACAAGATGTGACCCTGTGTCAAAGCAGGTTGAAAGTAAAGCTATAAATTCAGTAAGTCTTATGGTGAATCTCCCTTAAAAGTTGTTTGATAACTTTATATGGGATAATCATTTAGCTATCTTACAAATCAATCAATTCACTCAAGATGTTCATGCTGAAGTCTGGTTAAGGTGTCTGGTGTCTTCCTCTGTCAATGGAAGCAGGAGGATCAGCGGTACCATTTAAGGGTTAGGTTTCCCTGTGTGCATGATGACTTTTACCAGATGCTGAGTAAAAATATGTGAAAATTCAAACCACAATCAGCATCAATTGTTAATAAGGCATGAGTAGCATTTACACAAGAACATCTTTATTATCAATTTTGTAAGCATTAATTTTCATCTTTTTGATATGATTCATCTCACATGACTTTGTATGAGTTTTACTGGTGTTATAAACAAAATATACATTCAAAATGCAGTCTTGTAACTAGGGAAACTAGCTTTTCATGCTGAGGAAAGTTTTCCTTTTGACACTTGTATTTTGACTTTATTGTTTATCTTTGTTTGCTCTGACAGTGCCTTCAATTTGACTTTATTGTTTATCTTTGTTTGCTCTGACAGTGCCTTCATTTTGACTTTATTGTTTATCTTTGTTTGCACTGACAGTGCCTTCATCCTGTTTACATGTGTGATGGTTTAGAGATTACCACTATTGAGGGTATAGGCAGTCTGAAGAAAGGCCTACATCCTATACAGTCCAGGCTAGACAAATACAATGGCAGTCAGTGTGGCTTCTGTAGCCCCGCCCAGATCATGAATATGTATGCGTAAGTAATTATGTATAAAGTTGCTGAATAGTAAATTGACAGTAATGTCGGGTCGTACCAACTATACCTCGAACGAGGATGGTGGACCTAATAAGCACAATTACAAAATTGACAGTGATGTCACCACTTCATTTATGCAAGAATGGTAAAACGCAATGTCTGTAAAGGAATGAGGTCACGGTATGACATTACTGAAAGAGAACAAATTATTATATAAATTAAGATATGTAGCATTTACATACACAGTCTAAATTCGTTACCTCGAAGTTCTTGGGACCTTGAAACTAAACTCGAGAAAGCGTTAAATCAAAATACCCAACAATGCTTTATACATGCACATCTTTATTGTTTGTGTTGCCAGACATGTCTGTTGTGTTACGCTTTTCTGTCATAAAAGTTGTTTTGATGCATTCAAATTCGATATGGTAAGTATACTCATTCGTTGGGATGCCATTTAGAAATATTAATAAAATATGGGGATGTTGAATTGGCCTAACTTAACCATGAAGATGCAATTTTCCTGTAAAATTGTTGCGATAGTGTCAGCCTTGTACGGTGTGAGCATGTGAATCACACGTTATGAAAAGTAGGTACATAAAGATATCAAGATGATAATATTTCATGACATTGACATATCATTCAAGATGATGATAATTCTTTTATGCAATGAAGATATCAAAATCAAAACTCTTATATTTAGAGCAAGATTGATTTGAAAAATGAAAGCCAATTAACTTATTTTTTTATAGATTACTGAAAGAAGATTCGGAACCAAGTAAACATAGGATTGAGGATGCATTTGATGGAATTATCTGCCGATGTACAGGTACGCTGGCAGGCATAATTTATACAGTAAATTTAGGAGAATTTGACAGTGATGTAACATGTATTGTGTGTTCACACATGTTTCATTAGTTCATAAAAAAGGAAGGGGCCCCAGGATGATTAGGGTAGAAGTTACTGACTGTTGCAAAAGGATAATAGACTTATATAATAAAAAGTGGACGTGTCTGCTGCTCACTGTAGAATTACCATAAACATACTGTATGTATAGCTATTATGTATTGTATTGTTATATTAAATGTAATGTATGTTTGTTTAGGTTACAGATCTATACTCGATGCCATGAAGTCATTTGCAGATGACAAATGTCCAGCAGGTGATATCGAGGTATGTAAGCTGGTAAAAAACTTATAGATAATAAGCCCAGGTCTTTTAATTTATCGTAAGTTGTTAACCTAACAGTAAATGGAAAACTAAAAAACTTTGACATAATACAAATGGCATAAGCACTTAAGAAGTTTGATTGCTTATTCAGGTATGGGGTAGTTTCCGGGAGCTTCCAGTAAAAATACATCATGTTATGAATAAGGAACATAGACCTTTCACATGATTATACTATTATTACCTGTCTTAACCAGCTCGTGGTTTTATCAGAAAACTGCCTTAGTTGGCACAGTTTCTTGGTCTTGGTAACATTAAATATACATGTATAATGGAAAACTTGGTATAATTGGCTTGCAACCGACTTTAACCGGAATGATGAAGTGGTCACTTCGGGCACTTGATAAGACAGGGTTCACTGTATTTACTTCACAGTAAACTTACATCAAATATTTCCAATTTTGTTTTATCTGATGTCAAACAATTAAACAGAATCATTATTATGCACTCTAGGACCTGGGCACAAAGCTGTGTAAGAAGACAGGTAAGCAGTGTACTGGGAACTGCACCAAGCCTACTCTGGACCGGCCAGTTCATATGGTACTGAGAGATGCCCAGTGGTTCAAACCCACAACCCTGCAACAGCTGTATGACCTTCTCAGTCAGTACAAGGACAAATCTGTGAGACTTGTGTTTGGTAGCACAGGATCAGGTACTAATTTTTAAAAATCCATGGTCAGTACCATATGACTAGTAACTCCTGGATCTGCCTAGGTTTTGTAACTGCCAAGTGGCATTGCCATTGCTGGCTTATGTCATTGGTATTATGCAGTGAAATCATATATAGTGTTTTTCATGCAAAGCCTTTTTAGCTCACCTGGCTAGGCCATGTTACCATAGTGATGTTGGATCAAGACTTCTTATCAGCCTTTTGATTAAATGACATCTCCTATGATACTTCTAGGCCAATGTTGATAATAGCTATGCAGGAATGTTCCTTGCATGAAGCTCCACCAAAATTGTTCACAATAATTCCATATCCTTACAGAACTTGGTTGCTAGGGGCATACAAATAGGAAAAATATGAAAATCTTCTTCTATGAAACCACAAGGCCTAGAGCTTAGATATTTGGCATGTACATTGTCTAGTAGACCTCTACCAGATGTTCAAATTATGACCCCCGGTTATATTACACTTACAGTAGGCCCTTAGTTTTTGCATAGGAGTGACATAGGAAAACTTTAAAAATCTTCTTTCTGAAACCACAAGGCCTAGAGCTAAGATATTTGGCATGTAGCATTGTCTAGTAGACCTTTGCAAAGATTGTTCAAATTATGACCCCGGGCAAAATTTACCCTAACGGGGTCACTTACTTTTGCATAGAGACTATTTAGGAAAAAGTCTAAAGAGCTTCTTCTCTGAAAACAAGGCCTATGCATAGTATTTGGCATGTAGCATTGGCTAGTGGACCTTTATTCAAATATTGTTCAAATTATGAGCCTGCAAGTTTTACCCCCCCCCAGGGTCACTTAGTTGCAAGGAATATTTTGAGAAAAACTTAAAATATTTTCTATCTCTAAAGCCACAAGGCCTAGAGCTTAGATATTTGGCATGTAGCATTGGCTAGTGGACCTTTACCAAGATTTAGTCAAATTATGAGCCAAAATCCAATTTACCAGGGGTACATTTCTTACTTTTATATGCTTATATGTAAAAACTTGAACACTCTTCTTCTCTGAAACCACAAGGCCTAGAGCTTAGATATTTTGCATACAGCTTCCAGATGGACCTCTATCCAATATTGTTCAAATTGATGCCAAACATCACAATCACCCAGATGATTCATTAGTTTTCGCTACCAGGAATATATAGTAAAAACTTAAAATCTTCTTTCCTGAAACCACAGGCATAGTGCTTAGAATTTCATGAGAGCATTGCCTAGTACACCTCTTTAAATGTTTGTTCAAATCAATGCCCCTGGGTGTCAAAGTTGACCTTCCCCGGGGATCATTTGTTTTACAAAGGCGTATATAGGAAAACTTACTTGGTATTTAACATTAT
>JAFMSR010000010.1:28097468-28125290 GCA_022818135.1 Saxidomus purpurata
ATTTAAAATGTGATTTTCCACAACAATTTCTTTAACATATCAACCAGTGTTTTTTTCAGTGCGAGGGGAAAGGTGGCCCGGCCCGTCAGGAGGGGAATTTTTTCGTCATTTTGCCAGAAAAGGGGTATTTTTTAGAAAATATATAAAATATACTGTGTAAAAATGTAATATTATAAAGAACCAAAACTATCAAGTTTGTAAATGACATTATACTTTTGCCAAATATAGAGAGGACATAAGAATTTAAAATAACAAAATTTTATATAAAATATTACCGGTGTCGGGAACGTAACTTAGCAGCATTGGTGTTAAAACACACATGAATAGTAAGTCATACTTCTATTTTCAATTGAAAACATTGTATTATTATCTTTTTTCATCTTTGAAACAAACATTGGTTCAGCACGGTACAGCCCATTATTTACTGTTGGTATTCAGTGTAAAGGGAAGTAACCCCTTTGTAGAATTCAAATAAACCTTTTGTGTTATGTCGACTTTCATTGGCTTAGAAATATTGATAAACCCATTGTGACGCATGATTAAATTATAGCTCGGCAAGCTTACTAAAATGTCTGCCCATTTATGTTGAATTGAAAATTGTGTTAGAAATGTTTTTGTTGCCAGTTTAGCAATATTTTGGTTTCGGATAGATGAGAATGAAAAATAGTGTGAAAACCTTAGGCAAATTGCAGCCAACTACTTTTATCTTAATAAATATTTCAGTCCACTTGTTCATTCAGACTATATATCCATTCAACTTCTTGGAACAGAAGATGCATAATTATTCGTATCGAACAATTACGCATCGTATTGCAACTGTGTATCGTGATATGTATTGTATCATGAGTAAAGTATATCGTTACACCTGTAATTTCAACACACAGTTTTGTAACATTTTCTTAAAATAATTCTGAACAATTTATCAAAATTTACATTTTCTTTTAACATTTCAACAGGGCAGTTTAGTTTAAAATCATCAAATATCACCAAAATAATAATAGTTCTATTAGTTGAATTGGGTAACGAGTTATTCTCTATTCAATTATTAAAGTTACATTTTGTAACATCTAAGGTTTATATCTGTAGCTTGAAATGCTGTAAAGAAACTTCGTACTTCTTGAATGTACTAAAGTATATGCAATGATATGTGTTTAGGTAAGTTCTTGAATGTACTACAGAATATGCAATGGTATGTGTTTAGATAAGATTCTCTCTGTCAATACTATTTAGATATGATTTTTTGACTGAACAATGCTGAATAACACAAAAATGCAAAATCAAGTAAAATATTGCATTTATTGTCATTTTTGCTGGCAATACCCTGCCCTTGTTCCCATTGTTAATAATTACTGTATACTTTGACATTGTAAATCCTACACTTAAGCATTAAATGCTACAGGCTGTTGCTATATAATTTCTAATTCTAGAGTTCTCTTTTTGTTTTTGCTCTACTTTCTACTTTGTTTAATTAAGATGTATTCAGAATTAATATATATTTAAAAAACCAAGGCAATGGTGGCGGGTTACAGATGACAACCATCCTGTGATCTGTAAGGGATCCTTTATCCACAAATCAAAGAGATTGCATTAAAATCTTTCAAAGTTACATGAACTTCTATCAAAGTTAAGAAAAGCATAACTTACCTTTAATCTAGCTATCTCTTCTCCTTTGCCAATCTATACTGAAGTTGTGACTTCCAATTGGGGCTTAGACTGCAGAGCCGACACACCTAGAACTACCCTTGACAAGTCATGTGTGAAAAGTGACAATAAAACAGCTGACCTTGTGTTTCTAGCTGATTTCTAAACAACAGGAGTTTCGCTTCTGTTGTTTCCAGTTTCTCCTCCATCTTCTTTCTGATCTTTCTTTAATGGTGTAAGCAACTGTGACTAGATTCATAATGTCCACTGACTCCATCGTTGTTGGTTCTAACAGAATCTGTGTAGATATAATAAAATCTGTCTTGAACAGCCAATCAAGGAATGCATTAAATGTGGTCAATTAAAGCAGGTGGCTGCATAATGCAGGTGTATATAATATAACTAGATGGGTGTTAGTAGAACACCTGTCGCCCTCCTACACTTTTTCAGAATAACCCATAATTTTGTGACAAAATCTAAGTACAACAAGAGCTGTCCCTCCAGAGTGATGAATGCCCCCGAAAGAGGTATCTCACTATCTGTGACCTCTCCATGTGCTCAAAAATTGTGCCATGTGATTTTAAAATGCGGTAACAGGACTTCAGGTATATTTCCAAGTAAAAATATAGAAAGGATGTAAAAAGTATGGAAGGCCGGTGGGTCATGCTTATTGCTAATAATTGCTTTTTGCTAATTGCTTTTTGCTAAATTACTTTTGGCATGCTTCTTAGTGATTGTTTTTTGCTAAATGCTAAATTGTTGGCTGGTGGATGATGTAAATTGCTGTTTTTAAAGCTTAATGGCGTTTTACTAACTGCTTGTCCGCGTCCGGTAGAATTCCTGCTCATGTACTCTTGCCAATTGATTTTTCAAGAAAGCTTTTGACACAAATGTTTCAACCAGCTTTGCTGATTGCAAAAGCAATTTGGCGGCTGATTGCTAAGGTTAAGGTCATATTTGGGGTCAAAGGTCATATGTTTTTAGTTAACCTTCTGCTTTTGGCTCTTGCTGAAGGATTTCAAGAAACCTGACACAATTTGACCAGATGCATGACGTCTAAAATGTATGCTATTTAAGGCAAGGTCATACAGGCAAAGGCATATGACTAATTTTCCCTTAGCTAAAGCAATCTTGAACCCCGTGAAGATTTGAAGAAACCTGACAAAAGACCACATTAGACAATGTGCAAAAGCAATTTCAAGATGCAAATAGCCAAAAGGCAAACTTAGGGGTTGCAAAGTATATACATTTTTCCTGCAAAAGGAAATCATGAAAGAAGCAATGACTGACAAAATCATATCGCAAACTCTTGAACATTTAAGCAATTATCATGAAACCCACTTGCTTGTTTACCACATTAGCGATTGCAAAGCCATTTATGGCTCAATTCAAGGTCAAGGCCCACTTAGGGCTTCAGCGTCATATAACAAGAGGATATTGCTCATGCATTGCCCTTGATTACGCTCATTCCCCTGAATTACAAAACTTATAACAATAGTTAGCTACAAAGTTCAAACGAAATAAGCCTTGTCTGATCAAATTTCCAGGATATTTTAAACAAATGGGCTGAGATACTGAGTTATGCCTCCTAGAGTGTTAACAAGGTTTTTTGGCAATATTCAGGCTGTTTGTAACCTAACTTTTTGGCCCCTAAATGACCCATATTCTTGCTAACTTGAGCTTGCAAATCATATTTGATTAACAACCTTTCTGAACAAATTTCCAGTGATACTTTGGGCTGGTACAGCTAACATTTTGCAAAAGCTTTTGTACAAGATCTTTTTTGCTATTTGTTGGGTCAAGGTGACCAATTTGTTAACATTTCGAGATTGACCCATTTAATCTTGAAAAGCATCAGTAATATTAATTAGCTAAAGGACAAACATCCTGAAAAGCAATTAGAATAGCAATAAGCAATTTCAGATGCAAAAATGCAAACAAGCTAACTTTAATAGCAAAATCATTTTGAAATGGCAATCAGCAAAAGCAATTACTGACAGAAACATTGAACATTACAATAAGCATACCCAATGGCTCATCTTAGCAAAGCATTAGCATTCAGGACCCGAGCCTTTAAAAAAAGATAAAGCGTTTCCATGAACCTGTTTGAAATTAGTTTTCTTGAGTAAATACCCAATAACCTGACTAATTGTCAAATACGGTCTTAGAAATGCATGAATTCCCGATTTTAAAAACTTCCCCCGCTATATCATCCAAAAACGAGGTGACTGAAAAAATATCCCAGCACCGAGTGACTGACCAACTCATCGTGTTATGTACGATTTCATGGTACCAGAATTAAAGAAAGACATAGCTGATTTTAACAAAATTAACTAGATGATTGTTTTTGTCACAAAAACATATGTCTCCCCCATGGCAGTTTGTCAATAATCATACTGAAACAGGATATTACAATAACACAAAAATCTATTTTCAGCAACAGTGATCTTGACCTTAAATTTTGCTTAAAACAAGTTTTTAAAAAAATTGTAAAAATTTATTTCGATTTTTTTTGCTTAAACTAAAAAACCAAAAGATTTTTTTAAAATCTATTTTCAGTAACAGTGACCTTGACCCTAGTGACCCTCAATGCAACCACAAGCTTCCTCTCCATGTAAGCTACCTACACACCAAGTTTCATTGCAATTGGTCACTCCTAACTGGAGTTATTGAGCAGAAACCATTTTTCTATTTTTAGTAACAGTGACCTTGACCTTCAACCAAGATGGTTGATACGTGCACTCTGCACATCATGTGTTGAGTTATTCTTAAGTCCTACAATGGGTTCAAGAGATATGGAGCGGACATGAAATATAGTCATATGACCTTTGATCTCCGTGGCCTTGGCCTTGAGCCGGCGCATGGGTTCATGGGTTCTGCACATCGCGTAGTTGAGGCAAGTTTCATGAAAATCTTTCAAGGGGTTTGGGAGATACGGAGTGGACACAAATGCAATGCTCAAACGTTTGACCTCGAGGTGTGACCTTGAAATTGTATCGGTGCCATTGGTTCATGGGTTCTGCACATCGCATAGTTGAGGTGAAGGTCTGACTCGAGTTTCATGAAAATCCTTCGAGGGGTTTACGAGATAAGGAGCGGACACGATTTTGCAGACAGACAGACGGACGGACAGACCGACATCGATGGCAAAGACAATATGTCTCTCCCATATTTAATGGGGGAGACATAAAAATATTTATCCAATTAAAAAACAAGTTACCTTTGCAAACGCATTTTTTTTTTGCGGGTGGGGCGAGGGGCCGTCTTTTTTCCGTCTACGGTGGTGCGGGGAATTTTTGGTCGTTTTGCCAGAAAAAGGATTTTTGTAGAAAATGTGTAACAATACTGTTTAATAATGTAATAAAAAACAGTTTTATCATGCTCTCAACGCCTGTGTAGCCTTAGGTTAGAGAGAACAGAAATTTTACCTGGATGCATTTCCCGCTGTTTTTAAAAGGTGTCACTCTGATATAAGAATCGTGTGCCGTAAGGTAAACAAAGGTAAGTAAGAAGACAAAAGGAGACGTAAGGCGGCAAAAGGAGAAGTTAGGTAAATAATTAAAGTGGATCGCTGGATCGGAAAAAATTGTGTGAAATTAGTTTATAGTATTATATTCAAGAAATATAAAATTTTTTTCAAGGAGATTTTCATTCATTTATTATGCCAGTAAGAATGATCTTATAAATATATGCAATATTGTCGACAGGTTTGCATGGAGTATTTTTCCTGAAATAAATATATCTTGTATCATGGCTACTGCATGTTTGTATAAGAAAACACTGTGTTAAATTACTGATAATTTGAACTTTAGCGGAGCTTAGAATTGTGCTCCAGCTGTAATAGAGAACATGATCTATCTGAAATGAGAACCCTTTTCAGATTTTTCATTGCCTAGATATAATTGCTTTTCGGTTTACAAGAATAATGTGGAAAAGTCTCGATCGATCAGCCGGTAAAAAAACAAAATAAATACATTTGCTCCGGTATAATTTTATAATTTTGTAGGGTACAGAACACTTGGTGGTCAACGACATTTAAGCAACATTTGATGATAATATTATTTTTTTGTATATTCTTTTAGAAATTTAAATAGACCTACTACATAGAGTCAAGGTCCTTCAAATATACTATTTACTTTGGGAAACATTTATTAACTTTTATTTTTATTTCTTCCCTTTAATATGAAAGTATTTAAAAAGTTGAGTATTTCTTCTTTATTTCCATATAATTTCTCCTTTACATTTGCATTGGATAGATATACAAATATTTTAACAGTCTGAACCAAAAGGCAAGTTTTAAAACTACGTGTAGCTTCTTATAGCTTGATAGAGGTCCATCTTGCATGTATGACAATTTGTTTCTTAGTATCCGATACACAGTCATACAACAATAGATACAACATCTACACCTCAGGCAAATGTTTTGTCCCACATATGAATGGTTTTACTTCAAATACTTTGACCAAAATAAACTTTCACTAGGAATTAAAAATATGAGAAAAAAATATGCATTTAAAAAAAGTTTAATAATATGAAATGTGATGAGAAGTGAGATCTTATCTTTTGTTAATAGTATATTGTTTTAATCACTGCCGTTTCTTTGATAAAAATTTGTTTTAAGCGTTTCCTAGTTGACAGAGCAATGCGCGTGTGGACAGTCCGTACAGGCCTTGAAACGAGCCAAGTAATATTTCATTGATCTCAAATAAAAGTCCTACACACTTTTATTACTTTTTTCATTAGTCAATTTAAACACATCCTACATTTTTAACCTTTACATTTAATTCATAAAGACCCCATTGGAAATAAGTTATATATATCAATACAATTTAAACTTTATCAGTGAATTATTAATGTTACAATTTTATTTATGGTTAAATAGAACTGCATGCAAATTTGTGCTACTTATCTGTGATATAATTTAGTTTTAATGTAAGTTTGTAATGTGCAATGTATGACATACATATTCACGAAATAAATCGGTAAAAAAAGAGTTTTGTATCGTATTGCGACTGATAGCAGATACATAATAAAACAATGAAAAACGCTTTTCTATCGTCTCTAGCTATCTAGAGCTGACATTGTTTTGTTTGGGCATATCAGTATACCAAAAATTGAAGTTCTGTCTTGAGATGTTTATTAGTCTCGTTATCACTGTCATTTCTGTTTTGCTGATATTTTACTTAAATTCTTACAACTTACATTAATCGTTCAAGAGACTCACTCCAATTGGAATAAACCTCAAAGAAGGGGGGAGAGGAGGAGAGAGAGAGAGAGAGAGAGAGAGAGAGAGCGAGCGAGGTAAATGTGGAACTATCGTGTCTTTTCTTACTCATAGGACGCTACCACACTTAGAACCCTCACACACTTAGGACACTCCCACACTTAGGACCCTCCGATCAGAAGTTGTCTGTATCATACTGTGGTCAATATTCTAATAATCACAGAATTCGTTGTGAAAATTTTGACTTTGTTAATTCAGACAGTCATGTTAAATCTTTGCCTTGTTCTATTCTGCCTCTCTGGTAAAAAGGGTACCTGTTATAACGTTGATAATACTTGATTATAGTTGTCGCTTCTCTCTGTATAATAATGTAAATTTCTACTTCTAGGTTTTGTTTTGACCAGGGGGGGCACGGGTGGACTCCAACATCGTGATATAATATTTCATTTTTTTGGTTTTCTTGACATTTTTTAAGCATAAAATTGAAGCAAAACTCTTTTTAGCGCAAAATATGCGTTGTGTGCGACGCTATTTTACTGACGTCATCGTATACGCAAACTTCATGTGAATTTAAGCGCCAATTCAATGCAATCTTACAAATAATAGCACTATCGTATTGCACGCACATACCAAACGTTTTTTTTTCTGTCGGGCTGTATTTGATGGTTGAATAAAGGCTGTATTGTTGACAGAATAGGTATATAATAAAAATGTTTACTTAAATAATGTGCTTGCTCAGTAGATTAGCCGAAAATAACATCTGTTTTGAAAATTTAACCAGTAAAAAAAGAAATTGACTTCAAAATGTATCCTTCATAGCCGACTATTTACCAGGGACATCCCTAGACCATCCAAAGACACCCGATAGTACCGAAATATTGCTATAAATGTACAGTTTTTAATATATATTAATGTCAACTCAGAATATCTTTTTCCTAAAAATACGTTTACAATGTTTCAAAGAACTGGAGAACATGTAAATGTATGTGTTATCAAAATCTGCTACCCGGATTAACGTCAAAAAGTATACCGAGCGTAATGAATGCTGGAAAACATACGACGATGACGTCGTTTAAATGACACCATGTTTGCTATGCAATCGACGACGTTTCCCGTGATTATCGACATTTTATATATTTGAGACACATGTATCGATATAACATCATGATGATTTTTCTCGTGAACTCCAAAAGTAGTAAAGTCACGAGAGACTATTTTCCGCCACTTGACTGAAAGAGTCTTAGTTTAAACGAATTTATTTTAGTTCGGTTACGAAGAAAGCTCCCTACCTTATTGAAACGCTCTCGAACACTCATTCCAGATGTCACCGCGCTTGCGAGAGAGAGGCGGTGAGTTTTTCATCACTGCTACCCATTTACAGCTAGTAGACATGTGTTGGCGGATACCTGATGTGAGGTTGGACATCGGAGAACGGAAAAAAAGAAAGGGGTGTTTTCAAAATGATTCATTCATATTATGTTAAGGCCAATACACACAATTAATTGTTTCTGTTATTTATTACAAACAGTTGAAATCTTGTAATTGTATAAATACAAAACAAGAGATTCATGTGCACGTGTGACGTCACGTAAAATAAATTGTTCCAACTTTTTGCAGCATAGTTTGTCTAATTGTCACAGTAAGTGACACCACTATTCGAATACGTGATATCACTTATTACTTCTGTGACAACATGGTATCACCTACTGGTGATAGCACCTATTCAAAGCTATTATGTGAGATAACATATTCCAGTATGTGATATCTATGGAGCACTGTATTACTATCTTATGCACTTTTGTGATATAACCTATTTGCATCACGCATTTAAATAGGTGATATCGCCTAATCGAATGGGTGATATCACATGTTCAAATAAGTGATATCAACTTTTCACAGGGAATGCAGAATTTTACCTATTAGATTTGGTGATATCATCTATTCAAAATAGTGCTATCACATTATCGTAATCATGGTGATATTACGTATTACCTTGAATATGTGATATCACCTATTTGAATAGGTTATATCACCCATTTGAATGAGTGATATAATCTTTTCAAAGGAAAAGGGTGCTATCATCTATTAGAAAAAAAATCGAATGGGTTTTATCACCCATTCGAGTAGGTCATATCACAAAAGTGCATCAACTAGTAAAAAAGTGCCCGATAGATCACCTATTCGAAAAGGGTGACATCACCTACTTGATATTACTTATCAGGTTCGTCAAAATCTTAATTTGAATTAGTATACGTCACCCATTTTAAAAGGGGATACAACCTTTTGTAATAGGTGATATCACGTATTGACGTGGTAACAATTGCAGAGCCTGCAGTGGCTCCGGTAGCTAGCACAACCAAGCACGTGGTCGTGGCGTGGCAACAGTTGCCTGTATTGGGTCCTGTTCGACAGGAAAATCAAGCAAGCGCCATGGCTGTTGGTCAGGTTGACATCAGAGACCAGGATGCGGCCCAGTTGTCTGAGTCATCAGACGAGGAGCAGGATGATAATGTAGGTGGACATCATCGAAGACGAAAGAGACTAATCGTAGAAATTATGAGAGCAAACCATGACATATACAGTCGCTTTCTGCGGAAAAAATGCCAAGATTCTAACGCGCACTAGGAACCAGCAGTGCAGATTCCGAATCGCATTGAATAGTTTAGTTACTCACCGGGACAATTAGACAAACTTTACGTCATACATGAATCTATTGTGCTGTTTATTTTAACAATTACAAAAGAAAATGTTTGTTACAAATAACAGAAACATTTAATTTTGTTTATTGGCCTTACATAAATTAAATGGATTATTTTGAGAACACCCCTTCGATTTGTCCGTTCTCCGATGTCCAACCTCACATCAGGTATCCGCCAACACATGTCTAGTAGACTGAGGCATGTGTGGCATCAGTGTCTTTGCCCAAGGATACACCTTGTGCTCGGGCTGGGATTCGAATGAGTCTTGATATGTCGTTGTAGAGCACTGCAGCCAGTTATCGCATCAAATAAATAACATTTCTTTACATTATTTTAATATAGCCGTATGCTTATATGTTTGTAATCGTCATAAAGTGGGGTAAGACCTAAATACAATAAAATTAAATTCATGCTTTGCACTTCTAACGTCTGGTAAATAGCGCTTCCATTAATCAGTTACTGATGTAAATAAACAAAAGAGACAAAAGCGCCCCCCAAAGAGCCCAAGACCCGGTGCAAAAAAGACCAACACACACACGACACGACACGCCAGCACCACAACAACACACACACAAACAATCGTACACATAAATCAGTTACTACCAACACACACAACCACACAAAGCAAACACACGATGACAATTAAAATTTATCATACATGAATCTACGCATCTTGTGTTTATTTTACTTGCAAAGGAAAATGTTTGTTACAAATAACAGAAACGTTTATGTTTTGGCCTTACATAAATAGTTTTGAAACACCCTAGTCCGTTCGCCAGGCATCAGTTAAAACATTTAGAAGCAATTTAGGTATGTTTTTTTTTTGCCCAAGGATACACCTTGTGGTCGGGCTGTTCATTTGTATCTACGCATCTTTATGGCAGAGGAAAATGTGTTAATCACTTTTTAGAACCAATTTAGGTATTTTTTGTAGCCCATTTTGGCACTGCCAGTAATTGCCCTGTAAAACTCAGAATTTTCATGCAATTGTATATAAAGACATCACAACATAAGCTTTTAAAAAAGCTAGAAAGCGGCTAGTGATCTGGAAATGGAGGACAAAGGAATTGCATCAGTATAATTATGTTAATTTAAACGTGGTTTGTTATCATGCAGATGTGTACTTGTGTGTAAGTAAGCAATGTGCTTTGAAAAGGACTAAATACGTGTAACACTAACATTTCCTCTCAATGTCTTCCATATTTGAATTTCGTAAGAAAAAAATCCAGCCAAATTCAGGGCAAGACAATGTAGCAATGTATCATCCTATATAAACGAAGCAAGGCCGAGTCAATTGGTTTTATATCAATGCCCCCAAATACTTTGTGCAGGTGCGAATAATATATGTTACTAGTTTTCACGATTCGACCCAAACAAAAAGTGACAGATTGGAATGGTTCATCAATTGGGCAACATTAATAACTCTGGTTTTCTTTAGTTCCTTTCAATGTCTACAGCCTAAAGGTGAACGCTCAGGTAATGGGATTTGAAAACGACTTATCGTAAATCCTGACAGTTTGAACTGCCATAGGCTTCTCCTTTCGCCTGCAAAGTAGATCGTCTTTCTCTCAAGACCCTGCCAACTTCCCCACTTAAGACAAAGTCGGAGGTTTCAGTGATTTTGAGTCGGCGACTCTACCCACTCGACCGCGGAGGCGGATCTGGTCGGACATCATAATGAAACAATGACCTGTTTTATATGTTTTATGATGTAAGCATATGTCCCTTACTGAAGCATCAATGCACCACTACTTAATTTTCAGATTTCATGAAAATTTCGTAAAATAATAACAGGATTTCATGTGGAGTGCTGAGTAGGTCATGTCACGTATTCCTGAAGGATGTGTCTTAAACAATGCAGGTCACATAAAATTTAAAAGCACTGTATTTTACTTCGTCAAAAAGTCTCAAGCATAACTATATTTTACATTGAGGGATTTTGAAATAATTAAAAACAACAGCAACATGATGTGCTATTAATCCACTGTAGCATGATTAAAATAAAGAGATAGTAACCTGCGAATAATTGACACAAAGGATCACTCTTTGTCTGTAATACAGAATAATCCTCTTGTGCTTAATTTCGCAGTGAACTCCTTGTTGTCAGCACTTTCAGTAAGCTACTATATGTTCAAGGAGAACGTTACACAATGAAATTATTTTTTAAAAGAGGCACACCATGATTCTTCCTCTCCACGTTCTATTGAACTTTTATTTCACTAGACAGTTACCAATAGATGGAAAATTAAACTTCATGAAAATTATACATAGTTTTTCTAATGACGGTTATAGAGGGCATCCTTGTCTGACACCTCGCAGTATCTGGACAGGTTCAGAACAATGACCATTATGTAATCTAATATTTGACATATCTTTATTAAATGTGTTTACCCATCGTATAAATGAGTTTGCAATGAATTCGTGATCTAGGCTGTCGAAGGCTTTTTCAGAATCAGCGAAGACAAGCAAACCTAGTTGTTTATTTTCGCTTAAAAATTCAATAATTTGAAATATTGTGCGTACATTTTCTCCTATATACCTTCTTTTTACAAATCCAGTTTGTGAATGTCTTATTTATGTGTTTTAAAATCTTTTAAACGTTTTTGCTATTGCCTTTGTTGTTATTTTATAATCTGCATTTAACAAGCTTATTGGCCGCCAGTTAATCAAAAGTACGTGATGTATTTTTGTTTTGTTTTGGCAATAAAGATAAATTTCCTTGTTTTTGCAGATCATTTAACTTCTCAATTTTGTATGAGTAATTTATTGATTCTATATAGAATATTTTATATCTTCCCAAAACAATTTATAAAATTCTATGGTTATGCCGTCTGACCCCGGACTTTTTACTTTGCATTCTTTAAGCGCTTGAAAGAATTCATTTTCAGTTAATTGATCTTTGCATTTATTTTATCTTCTTTATTCAATTTATTTGTATTTTCTGCAAAGAAATTGTATTCCGACAAATGGGAACGTGTTTTGTTCTATTTTTAATATAATTTACTTTAATATATGACTTCTTCAATTCTTTTATGTCTTATTGTTTTGTATTTGCCTTGTCGTTGTTAACCAATTTGTATATAGTTTTCTTTTCCGCATTTCGTTTTTCTAGGTTTGCAAAATACTTCCCTTTTTTCATTCCCCCCTTTCTTTTACTGATAGGTGTAAATACCACACTGCTGTTCTTGTGTATAAAGTTATGAATCATATGTCGCCATCATATATGTCAGAGATTTTGATATTTTCCAAAAATGAAAAACATAATCTGCGATCTTCTGTGCACAACGATCTTGTTTTACAAAGAATACCTCGAACCAATTATTATAAAGATTCATTCTCGTATTTTAGTATGAAAGTTTGGAATGATATTCCGTTTGATATTAGAGGAATTACTGAACTCAAAACATTTAAATACAAATACAAGAACTATCTATTAAGTAACACTTAACAACTACAGTTTGGACAAATGTTTTGAGTGTCTGTTGTATCAAAAGAAAGTTTCAACAATTTAAACAATTTTTGTCTCACTTTTGCATATCTAACTTTGCCAAACAAATAGACTATTTGAAAAAATTTTGAGTGTCTGTCTTATCAAAAGAAAGTTTCAACAATTTTAACAATTTTTGTCTTACTTTTGTCATATCTAACTTTGCTAAAAAATAGACTTTTGAAAAATATGATTGTTAAATTGTAAAAATGTATAACTAGTAAATATTATATTTTGTTTCATATTTCTCTATCAACGGTATGTTATTGTTGTTGCATTTTAATTCTTCTTTTACATTGTTGAAGGCCATATGAAAATAAGATGTATTTTGATTTACATGTAAATCCTTGTATGTCTGATATGTAACCTTCATGAAATAAAGATTTTATTATTATTATTATTATTATTATTATTATTATTATTATTATTATTATTCTTATCGCTTTTGATCTGATTTTATGCCAGTCAGATTATCTATTTCCTGTATTTTTTTTCTTTTCCATTTCTTTTATTTCCCTGCTTTCCGATTTTCTAATTGTTCTATTTCTTCATTTAACTAATTTCCTTTTGTTCTCTCCTTATTTCTTTTGTGTGTTGCATATTTGATGAGAAAAGGATCGAGTCTACTGAAAATAACAGGTTTTCAATTCGAATGCCAAGTAAATTGAAGTTTATTTGGATTTAGTAATCTCCATATATCTACTAGTGAAAGAGTGTTAAATATTTCATTTAATAATTATCTACACTTTTCGTGGGTGTCTGTTCTTCCATGCTTTTTATCATTATTTATTTCTATTACTATATTATAATCCCCTTGAATTATAAAACATTTAACTGTATTCTTAGTTATTTCGTCGTTTAATATCTTAAATATTTCACGACTATTTCTATTTGGTCCATACATATTAAAAATAGTAAATCGTCTTTCGTTCAATTTCTAGGTCTACGGTTATATGTCGACCATTTAGTTTTTCTTTTATTCCAATAATTTGCGGTTGTGTTGGCATGTATAAATTAAGATTAGGCAAGCAATACTAAAACGTTCAACACCAAGTGAAATACTGAAATGTTCAACTCCAAGTGATATACGGAAATATTCACTCCAATACGTGTAAATGTTCACTCATTTATTTTGTGAAATTCTGCTCAACTTCTAGGGGGGGTTTTTTTTGGGGGGGTTTTTTTTTTTTTTTTTTTTTTTTTTTTTTGTTTCTAAGTCAGCTTTGAAATGCTCAACTCAAAGAGACATAACTACTCAATTGACCGCATGGGTGACCTACTTTCGTACTCGGAATTAAGTTTTAATCAGGACATGGCACGATCTAGTACCTTATAGCAACGTAGATGGGTTGCTGCTATCTGTGTTCTCGGGAATGCGGGCTTTTACTGAGGAGCGAGACAGGAGATAAGCCCTCCGCCCCTCTGATTGCACCGCCTTGTGCCTCTGACATTTCCGGTTAGTAGTGTTTTGGGTTGCACGAACGCCGGTAGCGTCATTGGATACCACTGCCAGTAACACAAGTAGAACTTAGCTTGTCTTCACCGCTTCGATCAAAATCATACACAGACTTGAATTTGCAGTAAGGTTAGTTTCTCCTTTTTCGGCTAATTTTTTAACGGTATCATGAGAGAAATTCTGGGGTGGGCCAAATGCTCTTATATATAATAGTGAGCTATATGCTTGACTTTCATAACACAATGCTCGTTCTTCATTGTGTACAATCATGCTGGGAAAGAATTTGTTCATTTTAAACACGGACCTATATACATGCATGCATTTATAGGTCCGTGTTTTAAAGCATTCTTGTATTAAATATTAATTCGTGGATATGTTCTGACAGCGGGTTTTTTTCCTTTAAAGGAGTCACGGACCTATATACACATAGGTGTATATAGGTCCGTGAAGGAGTCAATAATAACTTAAATAAAAGTATTTGAAATACTGATGGAAGGTAAATATTCTTAGCTAACGAAAATTTAGTAAGAGCTGTGCGTTTTTAAGGATTTTATAGATATTGCGCACAGTAGAACATCGTTTAATATTGAGTACTAAGCAATTATATAATATTATACAAGTTGTGTGGACTGAATAACCGAGGATACTTGGCAATCTTTTAACTTTTCTAACCCACCACGCAAGGCCATAAAAGTCCGTATAATACGTAATATCACGGACCTATATACACATATGTATAGGTCCATGGTAATATACGGAACCTGTCAGTTATGACGGTTAGCCATTATCAAAGATGATGGTGATGATGATGTACTTTCAAAATTATGTCGACAAATTTAGGCATAAACTATTTTTCATGTATAAACCTCGAGATCTTAACCTCGAGAACCTATTAAGGTAGTTTAGTCTTTCGAATGTTTTCAAGGGTTGGATACTAGCTTTATTACAAAGCTAAGCGTGTGATCAGAGTGTACAAAAGCTTGATTTGACGTCATTTCCTGAAGTTTTAATGCGCAGTTTTAGTGCGCAACTACAACTGTGTAGTAAGTAGATCGATGTCAGTCTAATTATTTGTCAAACTTTGCAAAATAAACTGATTTTTTCTCTTAATTATTACACTTTGCATATTGTCCATTTTGTGTTGAATGTAAACTACAATGCCTAACGTCATTACACACTGCAATTTTCAGAACTGCTCGTTTCTTTTTCAGGGCCATGTCGGGTCAGAAAATTCCTGATTTGTGTTTCAGCCTCGTTTTGGATTCTACTAGAAAATCATGTAATGTGATGTGTCTAGTTAGGTCTGTGTGAAAAATCAGCTGATAAGCGAATGCTATTATCATTTCCGCCTGTGTCATGGAACTGGTTCTTTAGTGGTAGAACTCTTCATACGTTTGATAATGGTTGCCAGTCAAAGAAGTGATTTACGTCAAGTTAATTGATTCTTAATTGGGTAAACAAATAGCTTTGGAGACAGATTTTCCTTGGTTTAAAGAACTTTGTTTAAATGAATAAATCATTGTACTTTCACTTCTGTAAAAAATCTTATTTATATGTTTTACATCCACTGAAATGAAAGTCTTTTCTCAGTTTGGAGGCTTGTCAAAGTTTTAAGTGCTGGTATTAATTTACCGTAGTAGGTTACAGTATTACACTCACAAAGCAACGCTTCAAGTGTGTAGGTAGAAGGTCACGGTGTAATTACAGTATCATCACCAAAATATTTGGTACTCTATTCAAGTAACATTCTTTTGAAAAAGAATGTGACACAGCCTAAGCATTTTGAAATAGATATCAATCTGAATTATTTATGTGTCTAGCTTCAGTAAAAAGTTAAATATCTGTAAGAGGTTGACAGTGGAAAAAGGAACAGACATTGATGTGAATTATTTTCATTGTAAACTGGCTTTTTTGGACTGTTGGCAGGCAAAGGATAAACAGCATAGATGTGTGACCGGCCATGTCAATATCTAAAAAGGGCAATAAAGGGAAAGGAAATGATGCTGTAGCTTCAAGACTTGCAGACTTTACTGGTGAAAAAGAAATACCCATTGCTGGACATAGCAAAATGTCATCTTTAGAACAAGAGGATGCTAATTCTGGATCAGAATGTGATCCAGGTGTAAATGACATCTCAAATTCATTGGAATCTTCATCTTTAATATATTCACGAGATCCAGGAAAGGTAAAAATTTTCAAATTGTACTAATTTTTACTGAGAATGTGTGTGGAATTTCACTCCTTTTCATAACTATACTTTGAAATTCTAGGTTTTTGTTTCAATTATCAATAATAATGATAATTAAATTCATCAAATGTTTCCAGTAAGTAAAAGTCACTTTCAGGTTATGCAATTCATTATTCTGAATGTTTTGATCAGTGTCTAGCACTGAAGAGTAGATTTGTCATAGATTTTTCATTTCAGCTATGGAGAATCCCTCACTTGCAGAGCTCTAAAATTCTTTTCTGAAATGTTGTTTCCATCCCTTGAGACTCAACATTTTCATATACAGATTCTGAGAATTTTATCACGTATTTTCTTCCGAACTGGCTCAAAATAAATGTTGAAATGCCATAACACAATACTAATAGTGGTTGGCTATTGAATTTGGGGATATGTTAAGGGTTGTTAGGACCACAGGTGGAAGGAACATACGTTTGACTTTTTTTAAGCTAAGCTTTTTCATGCATTTTAAAATTGATGTCAGAATAAAAAAAATTGAAAAAAATTTTTTTTCTTCATAGCTCTTTACTATAGACAAGGTCCCAACACGCTCTGCATGAAAACAAGCATGTCCTATGCTCTTGTCATTTCTTTTGAATTTGAGTTACGTTAAACAAATTGAACGATCTAGAAGAAATGATAGAGCTTTATGAAAGAGTTTACTTCAATGGAAAATTCCAAGCCGTTTTCATTCTACAAAGGAAAATACCAACGCTGATATAGCGATTTTCGCTGAAACCAGAAAAATGTCACACATATTCCGACAGTGATTTTCGCTAAATTCTCCACTAATATTGGGGTACTGCTAAAGACAACCATTAAAACAAGAAATATATATTATTAGACTACAAATCATGGCGTAGATCGTACCTTTACACCAATGTGTTCGAACTACAGCGGGATTTTTCAGTTTTTGTAATTGTCAAAATGTATTAGCGGCCATGAAGGTCCGAGAGGTTGCAGTGATTTGTAACAGCTATTCAAGGACATTATCAAAACATATCCGAAGGCGATTGAAAGTGAAAGTAAAAGCATTTAGTCAACAAAAAATGAAAAATCCGCCATAGCATCGAACCCATTTTGAGTAAAAGGTGCGATCTACGTACATGATTTGAAGTCTAAACATATATATATATTGCATGTTTTGATAGTTTCCTGTCGCAGTACTGCAATATTATTGGAGAATTTAGTGAAAATCACCGTTTGAGCTGAAAATCGGCTTCAGCTTTTGGCATTTTCGCTTGTAGAACTAAAAACGGCTTGGAATTTTCCATTGAAGTAAACTTTTTTAAAGCTCTATTATTTCTCTCTAGAATCGCTCAAATTTGTTTAACGTAACTCAAATTTGAAAGAAATCGAAGAGCTTTCAGAGCGACATGCTTGTTTTCATACAGAGTGTGTTGGGAACCTTGTCTATAGTAAAGAGCTATGAAGAAAAAATTTTTTTTTTTCAATTTTTTTTTATTTATTTTGATATCAATTTTAAAATGCATAGAAAAACGCATTAGCTTAAGAAAAAAAAGTCAAAGGTATGTTCCTTCCACCTGTGGTTAGGACATGCTGCCCACCATGTGTTTGTGTCTGAATCCCACAATACTTACAAAACTGCTTCTGCTACATTCAAGAACCTTTGAATTTCAATAGATGGCACATGTTGGATGCACACACCTTCTATGTTTTGTCAAGTCTAAAATTGTGGTTGCTGTAACGAAAGAAAAAGTGAACATATCCTGCTCTAATTATATCTAAAGATACTAAAAGAGGTAAAAATGTGTAATTATCTATGACATGATATTACAGTGTGGACTGACAATTCAACAATGGATAAAATTTGTCATTAGAATAAATTGATATTTGCAAACATTAATGGAAATTTAATATATTTTTGAATTCTATATATACTTTCCTACATACAAAATGTATATGGACAATATCAATTGAGACATTCAGGAAGAATAAAATTACTTCTGCCTAACACTAGTATTTTAACTAAAGGGAGGTGATTTCACTGACTTGCGCACTAATGTCAGAAGTACAAATACAAACAAAATAATCTTCATACTCAACCGAAGTTTATAGTGGAAATTAATGATGTTGCTTTTATTTCGTGTAATATATCGTAGGTGATTAATATTTCTGATGTGCGTACATATTAATTGCAGATTTGCACAAGCAAAATGTCAATTTCTTTTCAATATGAATGTGACAGAATTAATTGTTTAGCAGGTTTCATGCCCAGCTACTTGTTAAATAATGCCCATTTTACGATACACATAGCATAATGTTGCAGTATATTACTAACTTTCTCTCAATGGTGTCAGAGGGGGTGTGTGATGACATTCCCCTAAAAGTGTACTGTGGTGTTATTATGGATCAAAACTTGTGCTTATTGATGCACCCAGTAAAGGCAGAGTTGAATTAGTCAAAATCATCTTTTAACTCATTGGTTCAAAGTCAAACATTGATAGACATCATTGAGAGGATTTGAAGTGCATTGACAAGAAACAATGACTCTTAACTTACCCCTTTTAAGCTCAACTGAGCAAAAAGTGCTCAAGGGTGAGCTGTGGTGATGTCATTTGTCTGTCAACAATTTCTTGTACAATGTAAGCACTATAGAGACCACAATGTTAGTCCAATCTTCATGAAACTTTGTGATGATATTCATATTGATGTAATCTTGATCAAGTTCATTACTGGGTCATCTCGGTTTAAAAACGTTAGGTCATTGACATTAAATTTTGCACATTTGGTTAAAGTTTCCTGCTCTGATAGACATATCTTTATAATCTCTGTAGCCACTTATGGAATTGATTTGAAACGTAAGTGTTCATGGGTATCATGCAAGCAAGTTAGATACAGCAGGGTTCTCTGTAGGATTTTGAAAGTAGGAGTCCAGGACTCCTATGTCAGAAAAAATAGGAGTCCCATCTGAAAATGTTGGGAGTCCCATGTTTTTAAGTACAGTGCGCTGACCCAAAACAAAGATTGGCTTCTTCATGAATGTATTACAGTATTGCAATGGTATGACATAAATAGATTACCTGGGATAACACCAGGAAACGAAAGTGTGTTTTTTTCAACTGTATATTGTTTTCAAATATGAAAATATGCAAAATATATACAAAACAAGCTATAAGCAATGCCAGCGTATCAGAGTCGAAATATTGATATTTTTATAGCATTTATATGAGTCACTTTTTCAATCCAAGGAAATGTCCCATACCAAGAATCATTCAATACATTTCTATCTTTTTTCACCGAACTTTCACTTTCAGAATCGTCGGTCGGGCATTTCCTTTTATGCCCATTTTGTCCAAAGTTATTTGATCTAGTCTAAGAGTATCCTAAATATATCGACTGCAAGACCGACCGACCGATTTTACAAACTGATTTTACATAGATGTCTGTTTTTAAACGTGTTGCGGTGATATAGCAAAAGCCTAGGTCTGACAATTACAGTAGTTGTGCTAGTCTAAGAGGTGTTTTGAAACTGTGTAAAATGCTCAAACGCCGATCGTATATATCTCAAAATGTTTCCATTGTTGAAACAATATTAAAAATTGAGCAATGATTATGTCTTTAATTTGTAACGTTTCCGAAAAACAAAAGTTATCATTTTGCAAACTCGCTAATTTTCGGTCACTCTGCAAATACGCGACTAACTTGCAACATGATTTAATCCAATTATCACAATTAAAATATTCGGCCTATTCTTTACAAAGGCATAAAATGATGTTAATTCAATATATACATTGTCGCATGTGTACATAAACACAATTACACACGACACCTGTCAATCAAGTATTGGAAAACACCACGCGTGTTTATTGGTTTAGCGCGTAAAGGGTACATTGACTTTACCTTTCATCAGCTGTCAAATCGTGTATATTGTCATGAATCGGGGCAGCCTGGCTTTCACGGAAATTTGTGTTTGCGTCCGTGGAATCATTGCCAGATTGTTTTAGCGTCCTTTTGGTAAAAGTATGCGTACAAATACGCGGAATTAAGCGTTTCCGAGAACCCTGATACAACTCTTGACGGATTTTAATTCAGAATTATAACCCTTGTCTTGGTCTTAGAAATTTTAGTTTAAGTTTCGCAAGCAAGGTACAATGTACTGTCATGCTCAAATGAGTCAAATCATATTAACCACTGATTGGATTTATTTGAAACTTCACTACAGTCTTCAGGACATAATCAGCGGATCAAGTTGGTAAACTCCTGGAATAATTTATTCCAAATTATGACCCTTGTTGGACTTAGAAATTCTAGTTGAAACTCTGAGAAAGTCTTCAAGGGTATTACATGTAGATATGATATGTAGTTTAGACATATTTTGACTGAATTTAATTCAAATTATGGCACTTGTTGGACTGAGACATTTTGGTTGAAGTATCATACAATCAAGTTAGGTTACTTTTGATTCAGATTATGGCCCTTATTTGAGATAGAAATGCATGGAAGCCACTGTCGGTCTAGTATCTCAGTACTGTATGATTGGATTGATTTGAAACTTCAGCGAAGCCTTAACAACAATACAAGTTACTAAACTCCTGATAAATTCAATGCAATATGGTGACGGATATCAAACAAGTAATGATCACAAGAGTTATTTGACTTCAATTTTGACAAGTTTAAACCTTTTTTCATAGAAATGTTTTGATAGAACTATCAAACTAATTTGTGTAGTCTAACATGTTGAATTATCTCCCTTTTGGACCATTTTGGTAGAGTTATCTCTTGAACACTTCAAAGCAAAAGGATAGTACCTATTTAGTTTATATTTGTTGTATTCTCCTGTTGTATGATGCAAAGTAAATTTAATGAAATGATTTTTCTTAGTTAAATATCGTTCTACTTGTATTTTACAGGAAAAAAAGACAAGTGGGGCATGTCCGCCAAATCCAGCCGGCAAGACAGTGATTCTTCAGATGCCGGGACAGCGACAACCTAAACAGATTAGTCGCAGAAACCCACTCAAAGCTGATCTCGTTAGTATTGTACACTTTCATTTTGATGTAGTAATTTGATGATAATGACGAAATCTATGATGAAAGTTACAGAATATTTAATATATCATAATTTATACACTTTCCAGAGATTTACGTACACCAATTAAAAATAAGAAGTTGGTTTTAAGTTTTTCATGTAGTATTAACAAAATTAACACACTATTTAATGACAATTGTATATGTAAATGCTTTATCGCTTTTTGCCATTTCACTTTTTGTATAAGTCTGACAGGATCTTTTGTTTTAGTTGTTATTATCTCTAATATGTCTAATTTAAAAGCACTAATAGATCTAATTTATAATCACTAATAGATCTAAGAATACGGCCTGTTTTCTGTTTCCAAGACGATGACTAAACTATTCATATAATGAAGTCAATTTCCTGATCTCAGTTCAACATAATGTTATTCCGTCTTATGTTAACTCTTTTCCATCATATATTTTTGCACATGTACTTTGATGTTTACAGGATGTTGGAAAAGTGTTTAAGAAATGTAAAGAAGAGATGTCCACTAGATTGGACCTCAGTAAGTCACAGGTAAGAATGTTGCTGTAGTAACATAATTTTGAGCTTTAATGTACAAGTCACAAAGCACTCCTTTACTTTTTGAATCAAAGCACAGCCAAGGGCTGCCAGAATTCCAAGATTCTTCATTGTTTCTAGTATGAGGATCTTTCTTTTTTTTAGCGGTTTTAGATGCACTATCCGCTAGAGGTCAGTGTGAAGCCATGATGGCAACTAATACATTTAATACTGCGACAATACAGTGAACCTACGAAAAACCTTACTCTCTGCATCTCAGTAATTGATGAACGATTAAAATGTTTTTATGCCCCCGAAGGGTGGCATATTAAAATCGCACCGTCTGTCCGTCTGTCCGTCCGTCCGTCTGTCCGTCTGTCCGTCCGTCCGTGCGTCCCCACTTACAAATTCGTGTCCGGACTGTAACTTTGTCATGCATTGAAGGATTTTAAAATAACTTGGCACACATGTCTAGCACATCAAGACGACGTGTCGCGTGCAAGACCCACATCCCTACCTCAAAGGTGAAGGTCACACTTGGAGTATGAAGGTTATGGAAACCTCCTATATATGCACACATTCGTGTCCGGACTGTAACTTTGTCATGCATTGAAGGATTTTAAAATAACTAGGTACACATGTCTAGCACATCAAGACGACGTGTCGCGTGCAAGACCCACGTCCCTAGCTCAAAGGTCAAGGTCATACTTAGAGTTTGAAGGTAATGGATTCCTCTATATAAGCATATATGCACACATTCGTGTCCGGACTGTAACTTTGTCATGCCTTGAAGGATTTTAAAATAATTTGGCACAAATGTCTAGCACATCAAGACGACGTGTCGCGTGCATGACCCACATCCCTACCACAAAGGTCAAGGTCACACTTAGAGTTTATAGGTAATGGAATCCTGTATATATGCATACATTTGTGTCCGGACTATAACTTTATTATGCTTTGAAGGATTTTAAAATAACTGTGCACAAATGTCTAGCACATCAAGCGGATGTGTCGCGTGCAAGACCCAAGTCCCTACCTCAAAGGTCAAGGTCACACTTAGTGTTTAAAGTAATGGAATACTGTATGCATGATTACTCTGTCATGCATGGAAGGATTTTAAAATTACATAGCACATTTATTGAGCACATGGAGAGGACACAGACTGTGAGGCACCTCTTTCGGGGGCATTCGTCACTTGTGAGGGACAGCTCTTGTTCTTGATTAAATCTGATCTTTTGTTGCAAAAAAAGAACACAAACAGCCGGTCACCATTTATCTGTGGTCTGTGTTTACAAGGCATGTTAATAATTTGATCATCAGCACACTTTCGCACATATATTACATTACCTGTTAAGTGCTTATTGACTCAATTATGTTCTCAAAATGCCATCTGAAATACACTAAGAAAATATAATGAACAATGTGACACTGATTGGACTGGTTATCAACTTTTTATCACCCACTGAATAGCTTGATACAGTATTGGCCACTTATGTTTGGCCTCTTATATAAAAAATTAAGTAATGTTTTTCTGAATAGCATGTTCCTAGTATTTTTGCCATTATAAATAATTGTTGCCAATTTTTTTAATCTGCACCAGTGGCAATCAGCAATGGAGGCCCTGAATCTTTATTGAATTTATATAAAAATTTGTAATACCAAATTCACAACAAGATGTTATAGCAGGTGACGCATGTGTGTTCCAAGGAACACCTGTCTACCTTTAATAACTCTTTGTTAGAAACATGATAGGAAGTCAAAATTGTAAGAGTTCAAAAATTGACCCTCATTTGCATTTTCCCCCCAATTTAGTTGTTGATTTTCATTGGACAATAGCTTGCACAGATATATCAGTCATGTTTTACTTTAGTAGGTAATGAAGAGCTTTCTTCAGTCGAAGCACTTGTTATCAAGTGTCCATTGATTGTTACAGAAGTGTCGCTTATACCAATTTATTTTAACCCAATTGAAATGAAAGCTGCTAACTAACTGATTAAAGTCTCATTAAGATCACTTTAAATACACATAAAAAGATTATATTTTGTTTGTAGATGTGCTTTTTGGGTCCACCATCCTCGTTCGAGGTATGAAACGGTACAACCCGACAAAAAAAAGATTATAGAAAAGCTGTCTTAGTTATATAACAGCTGTGAGAAATTTCACATTATATTTATACTCATTCCATTCTAGATTACTGTGATACCTCCAACTGTTAAGGAGTTGACTCACCTGAAGGAACTATATCTCTATGGAAACAAGATAGTCCAGTTGCCAATAGAGATGGGTTGCCTGGTAAACTTGGAAACATTTGCATTGAATGAAAACTCTCTCACAAATCTGCCAGATACAATGGAAGATTTGAAGAAACTGAGATTGTTGGACCTGAGGCATAATAGGCTCACTGAGGTATGTTAACCACCTGTCCAACATTTATACGTTGCTAATGCAATGTATAGTGTCACAGTAGTGGGTGACGACATTTTAGAGAAGAGAAAAATAGCAATTCGGTTTAAGAGTGGAGATGAAAAAACAAAATATTTTTTGAGGAAAAGTTAATGCAAGTCTTGTGATCATAAACTACATGTGGTTTCTACAGAATGTATATCTTTTTTAGTTAACTGAGATAGAAGATCCTGTTATTCACTTTAAATTGATTGTTTAGAAACAGTTTCTTTCATTAGAAGGCAGATTAGCTGTGTCTTTATTAAAATTTATTGTAGTTCAATAAATTATTGCTGTGAATGACATAAGTTTAGTCAAAAGTATAAATTATAATCCCTTCACACCATTTAACACAGCACTCACAAAGAATGAAATAATGAACTATATCTAGGTAAGACTTCATGTACTTCACTTTCTGTTCACAGATACCTGAGGTGGTATATGAGCTGAGATCTCTTACCACACTGTTGATAAGGTTTAACAGGATAAGGACTGTTGGAGATGGTGTTAGAAACCTAACCGTAAGTTGCCTTTCATTTAATGAAGATGCTTGTGCATTACAATATCTAGACTCACCTGTAATCCTGTCAGAATTTGTAACCAAGATGTACTAGGAATGAATCCCACATTTCCAGTGTTTTCATGCTGATATGGCTACTGTTCTTTTGGTTACCTAGCAACTGTTGGCATACTTCAAAGGTGATCTAGCGTTTATCTTCGTGGTGTTTTCTTTGATTTCTTGCACTGTGTGAAACATCTTGACTAATGCTTGATTGTTCATATCTTTCTTTATGATATACATGTATCACAAAATTGAGTAATTCACAAATCAGTGCTGTCTAAAACAATGATAAGTTAAATAATCCTAGAGATCAGTAGATACAGGTAATGATATGGTTGTATTAGATACAGGTAACTGCATCTGTCGTAAATAAAGAAACATAAGCACTACTTTTGGGTACAGAGTTTTACCTGATTTATGCCGTCAACATTAGGGGCAACTGGGAAAGGGGGATTTGTATTTGTCCATCTTCTCTGTGTGTTTCCAAATGAATTGACAGATTAATTGCTATTTGTATATTAACGGCCCTATGAATTAGCAAAATGCCAGCATTGTCAGCTTAAATCATGCATTTAGCAAAAAGTATATGATCTATAGTGGAAGACTTACCAAATGAACCAGCTGTGCGGTTAAGGTGTGTGTTTTATTCAACAAATATTAAGGAACTTCATTAACAGTAACTGTCAGTCTTTCAACTGAGAAAATAAAATAGTATTTGAATAACAGTAAAAAAAACCTGGTTATTTGGTTGTACAGACTTGTTTGTCCATGAAGCCAGAGTATACCATATTTCCCCGCTTATAGAAATAAAGTCCAGATTTTAGCCTCAAAGTGGGGTTCTCGTATTTTTTAAGTGACAAAACAATCGCGAGGATGAATTTTACAAAAATGCCTTTCAGCCTTTTGTCCAAGCCTCTTGCTCCTTTATTCTCTTTAACCATGACTAATTGTCGCTAATTTGGGGGATCATTGGCACACTTTATAATTATATACAAGCTGCGAGGTGTTTTCATAATTGATTAATCAGCTGATGACACATATTTATGCAATCATCTTCTCAAAGTGCACCAAAAAACAATATCCGAATTGACAATATACACGGATTGGTTTATGATACTCCAAAAAAATTGGCAATTAAAAATTAACTTGTTACCTTAGAAATCATCTGAACTAATAAAATAAAGTAACTTGGTTTCCCTTAAATAATTGCCTCGCCTTATAAATGAGTCTATACAAAAATGCAACATGTACCAAAACAGACTTGATTTGACTAGTGGAAGAGTTTTCATGAGCTTTTAAAAATGGCTGAATTAAGTGAAACGAACGTTGCTGCAATAACAGAGACCTTATTAATTGAATTCATTTTATGTTTATTTTAAATCAATATGTATTATATGCATTTGGCACATTATACACCTTTGATGCCTTCCTTACAGAGAGATCACCATCAATAACACTCACATATGCCTTGGTTTAGATAGTTTGTGAATATTATTTGTACTTGCGTTTTGCTGGGGGTGGGCTACCATAAACCTATAGGAAATTTATAAAGTGGAAAAAATGTCATCTATACACTGATCATTTCCTGTTCTCCGAACAATTACCACGAAACATTTCTTTACCAACCACAAAACATCTGTCACTCTATGTGGCCTTTAAGAGTGCCAGGGCATATAAGGAGGTACCCTTTCCTTTCATTCCATAAATTAAAATATCAGCCTCGGAACAGTCATTCAAGGTCCTGACCTTGCTGTCGAGGATGCAAACAAGCGGCTGCTAGACGGCCTAGTGAAAGATAGATGTATGTTAAAAATTTGAATGGAAGAATTAAGGTTTACTTATTGCATTATCTTGGTTGAGAAACTGTCTTCTTACGCCTCCAAGGGCTAAACGAAGCATTTTTTTTATATCATTGACAGCAACTTGACATTTCTGAAGTTCGCTTCCGAAGTATGACGTCAGAAAACAAAAAGTAGCGCAAGCTTTTTGTAAATATTTTCAGTTTAAAGAAATGAAAGGTTTCACGATTTGAGGTTTCTTGATGGTAGTGCAGAATAAACCCATTCATTCATAAAAGTATGTTCTGACCTCATTAAGAGTATGGGGAGGGGGCTGTAAGAACTGGTAAAAACTGAGTATGCAAGAATAAAGTATGTAGCAACAAGTATGAGTATGTCTTGCTTAAGAGTTAAAGTTTTTAAATTTTTTGAGTAAATAAATTTACTTGGTTTTAATTGCATTCAAAAGAATGATGCAATGTCCTTTATACCCATAGATATCTATTTAATTGACGTACAGTTGTATTTTTCATTGAACTTGGATATTGGTCAACACTATGTTAAAGTGACACTACAAACAGGTGTAAATGGGGGAGGGGAAGGGCATAGTCTAATAGCTATTTAAAGTTAAGAGTCACAGCACTTATAAAGTAGGGAAAGCTTCAAGGAAAAAACAAGATCATTTCAGTACAAAAAAAGGGCAATAACTCCTGTAAGATATATTGGAGAATGGTGTCACTAGTACATTGTAGTAAAGTGTCATCCTGTTAT
>JAFMSR010000010.1:28125790-28270790 GCA_022818135.1 Saxidomus purpurata
CAGATAAATGCCCTTTTTAACTTAGAATTTATTTAGAATTCTTGAATATTATCAAAGGTATTGACTTTAAACTCAAAATATATCTTTACCATCAACATCTACACCTGGGAAAACAATTCACATAACTCTGTTTTGATTTTTGACAGATTTATGCCCCTTTTTAACATAGAATTTTTGGTAAATGATTTAATAAAGTCAAGTATTTTGAATACTATCAAAAGGTATTGACTTTAAACTTAAAATACATGTTTACCATCAACATCTACACCTGAGGAAACTAGCCCAATAACTCAATTTGATTTTTGACAGATTTATGCCCCTTTTTAACTTAGAATTTTTGGTTAAAGTTTTTTATGAAGTCAAATGTCTTGAATGTTATAAAGGGTATTGACTTTAAACTCAAAATATATCTTTACCATCAACATCTACACCTGGGGAAACAATCCCCATAACTCAATTTGATTTTTGACAGATTTATGCCCCTTTTAAACTTAGAATTTTTGGTAAATGATTTTATAAAGTCGAGTATTTTGAATACTATCAAAAGGTATTGACTTGAAACTCGAAATACATGTTTACCATCAACATCTACACCTGAGGAAACTATCCCCATAACTCAATTTGATTTTTGACAGATTTATGCCCCTTTTTATCATAGAATATTTGGTTAAAGTTTTTTATAAAGTCAAATATCTTGAATATTATCAAACTTTATTTAACTTTAAACTCAAAATATATCTTTACCATCAACATCTACACCTGGGAAAATAATTTCCATAACTCTGTTTTGATTTTTGACAGATTTATTCCACTTTTTAGCTCGACTATTCGAAGAATAAGGAGGCTATTGCACTCGCCCCGGCGTCGGCGTCTGCGTTGGTTAAAGTTTTTTAAAAAGTCAAATATCTTGAATACTATCAAAGGCATTGACTTGAAACTCAAACTATATGTTTACCATCAACATCTACACCTGAGGAAACAATCCCCATAACTCTGTTTAGATTTTTGACAGACTTATGCCCCTTTTTAACTAACAATTTTTGGTAAAAGATTTTATAAAGTCAAATATTTTGAATTCTTTCAAAGGTATTGAATTAAAACTCAAATTATGTGTCCACCATTAACATCTCCACTTGAGGAAAAAATCCCCATAACTCTGTTTTGATTTTTGTTAGATTTACGCCCCTTTTTAACTTAGAATTTTTAGTTAAAGATTTTTATAGAGTCAAATATCTTGAATACTATCAAACGTATTGACTTGAAACTTAAAATGTATGTTTACTATCAACATCTTCACCAATGTTTTTGATTTTCGACATATTTATGCCCCTTTTTAACTTAGAATTTTGTCACATCTTTTACCAGACTATTACATAAAAATACTCAAAATGGCTTACTTTTGAAATGGCATAGAATAATTATGCAGCATGCAGTGGTCATGCTTTTTCAATTCTATACACATCAATTTTGAAACGTTACAAAGTTATTCATGATCAAATATACAAGGTCATGTATTTCTTTGAAATTATCCCCCCCTCCTCCCCCTGGTTGGTTTACAGAATCCGTAGTAAGGCTTTGCACGTAATGTACATTTACAAAGGTCTTTGAACAAGTTTCATATCTTTGACCTTAATTCTTATAGACAGTTACACAATACACCTGTTCTTAGACTAAAAAACCTATTTCACCGACAAGCTTTCGAATAGTCGAGCGTGCTGTCATGAGACAGCTCTTGTTAACTTAGAATTTTAGTTGAAGATTTTTATAAAGCCTAATATCTTGAATACTATGGAACGTATCAATTGACTTGAAACTTTAAATGATCAAATATACAAGGTCATTTATCCCTGCCCCCCTGCGTCCCACCTCTTCCCTGCAGTTGGCATAAACAATCCAGGGTAAGGCTTTGACCGTAATGTACATTTACAAAGGTCCTTTAACAGCTCTTGTTAATTATGTCCTTAAGTAATGAAGAATAGCACAGAGCATGTACATAGGTTCAGAGTGATCATGTTCTACATTTGGTTGCAAAAATAGTAACATTTTTTGCCACAAGCAAAGCAATGCTTCTATGTAATGCAAGTAAAACACTTAATATAACTCAAATGTGTTGCACTTTTTACTGGTATAATATTGATATTCATCAGAGAACAGTAATTAAATTGTAAACGAAAGATATAATTATGTTGTTAGGTCTCCTTTTATGCATTTTTGAATGATATTGACAATCCATCTATGATCATTAAACAAAAAAGGGAGAAGTAATTGGGTTTTACACAGTTGGGGGGAAAAACTCTGAAATGCTGGATAAAATTCTGAGTTGGCCTAAGAAAACTACCGTACCTTTATGTCAAGATCATTTCTATCGAAAATTTATGAGAGTACTAAGAGGATATGCACATATTTCCACCCATTTTAGCAACCTGAACTTTTACTTTAAATTTTCAAATATTAGAAGAGTTGAAAATTAAATGTTTAAGAAATTGTTACTGAAAATCTCAATTTACATTTTAAAACAAATTGTTGTGTAACATTATGCTAACGTGTTGTTTTAAATGTAAAGACAGTTGAAATGTTTAAGAAAATGTTACAGAAAATCTAAATGTCAATTTTAAACTCATTTTAAACGTTAATAGAAACCGTTACAGAACATGGAATTTTAAATGTTAAGAATGTTCACTGCGATGCGCCATGTGCTGTCCGCTGAACTGTTCAAAAAAATGTTAAGGATCGTGTCATTTTAAATGTGAGCTAAGATGTTAAAGAAAATATTACAGAAAATATCATTTTAAATGTTAAAAGAAATTGTTACAGAATTTGTTCATTTTAAATGTTAATGAAATGTCTGCAGAAATGTAAAAGAAAATGTTAGGAAATTAGTCATTTTAAATGTTAAAAGAAATTAAGGAACTTGTTCATTTTAAATGTTAACAAAATGTCTGAAAGAAAATGTTAAGGAACAAACATGTCATTTCAAAAGTTAAGAGAGTTAAAATCTCATTTTAAATGTTATAAGAAATTGTGATGAAAACCTTTGTTAAAATGTAAAAGAAAATATTAACAAAAATCTCATTTTAAATGTTAAAAGAAATTGTTACACCACGTTTCATTTTTAATGTTAAGAATGTCCGTTGAACTGTTAAAGAAAATGTTAAGGATTGCGTCATTTTAAATGTTAAGACAGCTAAAATGTTAAAGAAAATGTTATGGAACGCGTCATTTTAAATATTAAAAGAAATTGTTACAGAACTTGTTCATTTTAAATGTTAACAAAATGTCAGCAGAAATGGTAAGTAACTGTTACGGAACGTGTCATTTTAAATGTTAAAAGAAGTTTCTGCAGAACTGTTAAAGAAAATGTGAAGAGTGTTAAAATCATAGTTTAAATGTTGAAAGAAATTATGGAAAGTTTCTTTAAAATGTTATAGAAAATGTTATAAATGTTTTAAAGGTTACAAAGAAATTGTTACAGAACGTGTTCATTTTAAATGTTAAGAAAATGTCTGCAGAACTATTGAAGAAAATGTTAAGGAAGGAACATGTCATTTTGAATGTTAAAAGAGTTAAAATCTCCTTTTAAATGTTAAAAGAAATTGTTATGGCAAGGTTCGTTATAATGTTAAAGTAAATATTACGGAACACGTCATTTTAAATGTTAAAAGAAATTGTTACAGAATTTGTTCATTTTAAATGTTAACAAAATGTCTGCAGAAATGTTAAGGAATAAATGTGTCATTTCAAATGTTAAGAGAGTTAAAATCTTATTTTAAATGTTAAAAGAAATTGTTATGGAAAGGGTTTAAAAGGTTAAGAAAATGTTAAGGAATTCATTTAAAGTTAAAAGAAATTGTTACAGAACTTTCATTTTAAATGTTAACAAAAGTCTGCAGAACTGTTAAAGAAAATGTTTTTTTTACGGAAATGAGTCATTTTAAATGTTAAAAGAAATTGTTACAGAACTTGTTCATTTTAAATGTTAACAAAATGTCTGCAGAACTGTTAAAGAAAATGTTGAAGAACAAATGTATCATTTTAAATGTTAAGAGAGTTTAAATCTCATTTTAATTGTTAAAAGAAATTGTTATGGAAAGGTTCGTTAAAATGTACAAGAATATGTTATGTACGCGTCATTTTAAATGTTAAAGAAATTGTTACAGAACTTGTTTAGTTTAAATGTTAACAAAATGTCAGAAGAACTGTTAAAGAAAGAGAGCTAAAATCTCATTTTAAATGTTAAAAGAAATTGTTATGGAAAGGTTTGTTAAAATGTTATAGAAAATGTTATGGAATGCGTCATTTTAAATGTTAAAAGAAATTGTTACAGAATGTGTTCATTTTAAATGTTAAGAAAAATGTCTGCAGAACTATTGAAGAAAATGTTAAGGAAGGAACATGTCATTTTGAATGTTTAAAGAGTTAAAATCTCCTTTTAAATGTTAAAAGAAATTGTTATGGAAAGGTTTGTTATAATGTTAAAGTAAATATTACGGAACGCGTAATTTAAATGTTAAAAGAAATTGTTACAGAATTGGTTCATTTTAAATGTCAACAAAATGTTTGCAGAAATGTCTGCAGAAAAGTTAAGGAACAAATGTGTCGTTTCAAATGTTAAGAGAGTTAAAATCTCCTTTTAAATGTTAAAAGAAATTGTTATGGAAAGGTTCATTAAAATGTTATAGAAAATGTTACAGAATGCGTCATTTTAAACTTTAAAAGAAATTGTTACAGAACTTGTTCATTTTAAATGTTAACAAAATATCTGCAGAACTATTAAAGAAAATGTTACAGAATGAGTCATTTTAAATGTTAAAAGAAATTGTTAAAGAACTTGTTCATTTTAAATGTTAACAAAATGTCTGCAGAAGTGTTAAAGAAAACATTTTCATTTCAAATTTTAAAAGAAATTGTTATGGAATAGTTCGTTTAAATGTTATGGAAAATGTTACAGAAAGCGTCATTTTAAATGTTAAAAGAAATTGTTACAGAACTTGTTCGTTTTAAATGTTAACAAAATATTTGTAGAACTGTTAAAGAAACGTTAAGGAACGAACGGGTCATTTGAAATGTTAAGAGAGTCAAAATATCATTTTAAATGTTAAAAGAAATTGTTATGGAAAGGTTCGTTAAAATGTTAAAGAAAATGTTACGGAACTCGTCATTTTAAATGTTAAAAGAAGTTGTTACAGAACTTGTTCATTTTAAATGTTAACAAAATGTCTGCAGAACTGTTAAAGAAAATGTTCAAGAACAAACGTATCATTTCTGTTACAGAACGCATCATTTTAAATGTTAAGAGAGTTAAAATCTCATTTTAAATGTTAATAAAAATTGTTATGGAAAGGTTCGTTAAAATGTTATAGAAAATGTTATGAAATGTGTCATTTTAAATGTTAACAAATTGTCTACAGAACGTGTTCATTTTAAAGTTAAGAAAATGTTGAAGAACTATTAAGAAAGTTAAGGAGACATCATTTTAAATGTTAAAAGAGTTAAAGTCTCCTTTTAAATGTTTAAAGAAATTGTTATGGAAGGTCATTAAATGTTAAAGAAAATGTTAGTCATTTTAATTGTTAAAAGAAATTGTTACAGAACTTGTTCATTTTAAATGTTAACAAAATATCTGCAGAACTATTAAAGAAAATGTCACAGAACGTGTCATCTTAAATGTTAAAAGAAATTGTTAAAGAACTTGTTCATTTTAAATGTTAACAAAATGTCTGCAGAAGTGTTAAAGAAAGTGTTGAAGAACAAACGTATCATTTCTGTTACAGAACGTGTCATTTTAAATGTTAAAAGAAATTGTTACAGAACTTGTTCATTTTTAATGTTAACAAAATGTCTGCAGAACTGTTAAAGAAAATGTTCAAGAACAAACGTATCATTTTAAATGTTAAGAGAGTTTAAATCTCATTTTAATTGTTAAAAGAAATTGTTATGGAAAGCTTCGTTAAAATGTTAAAGAAAATGTTACGTATGCGTCTTTTTAAATGTGAAAAGAAATTGTTACAGAACTTGTTCAGTTTAAATGTTAACAAAATGTCTATAGAACTGCTAAAGAAAGAGAGCTAAAATCTCATTTTAAATGTTAAAAGAAATTGTTATGGAAAGGTTCGTTATAATGTTAAAGTAAATATCAGGAATGCGTCATTTTAAATGTTAAAAGAAATTGTTACAGAATTTGTTCATTTTAAATGTTAACAAAATGTCTGCAGAACTGTTAAAGAAAGTGTTGAAGAACAAACGTATCATTTCTGTTACAGAGCGCTTCATTTTAAATGTTAAAAGAAATTGTTACAGAACTTGTTCATTTTAAATGTTAACAAAATGTCTGCAGAACTGTTAAAGAAAATGTTCAAGAACAAACGTATCATTTTAAATGTTAAGAGAGTTTAAATCTCATTTTAATTGTTAAAAGAAATTGTTATGGAAAGCTTCATTAAAATGTTAAAGAAAATGTTACATACGCGTCTTTTTAAATGTGAAAAGAAATTGTTACAGAACTTGTTCAGTTTAAATGTTAACAAAATGTCTGTAGAACTGCTAAAGAAAGAGAGCTAAAATCTCTTTTTAAATGTTAAAAGAAATTGTTATGGAAAGGTTCGTTATAATGTTAAAGTAAATATTACGGAATGCGTCATTTTAAATGTTAAAAGAAATTGTTACAGAACTTGTTCATTTTAAATGTTAACACAATGTCTGCAGAACTGTTAAAGAAAATGTTGAAGAACAAACGTATCATTTTAAATGTTATGAGAGTTTAAATCTCATTTTAAATGTTAAAAGAAATTGTTATGGAAAGGTTCGTTAAAATGTTAAAGGAAATGTTACGGAACGCGTCTTTTTAAATGTGAAAAGAAATTGTTACAGAACTTGTTCATTTTAAATGTTAACAAAATGTCTGTAGAACTGTTAAAGAAAAGTGAGAAAGGCATTTCAAATAAGAGCAGTTAAAATCTCATTTTAAATGTTAACAAAATTGTATGGAGGTTCATTAAATTTGTGTAAGAACGTGTTAATTTAAATGTAAAAGAAATGTTCGACTGTTCTTTAAAGTTAACAAAAGTCTGCAAGTTTTTGGCAAATGTTAAGGAACAAATGGGTCATTTTAAATGTTAAGAGAGTTAAAATCTCATTTTAAATGTTAAAAGAAATTGTTATGGAAAGGTTCTTTAAAATGTTAAAGAAAATGTTACGGAACGAGTCATTTTAAATGTTAAAAGAAATTGTTACAGAACTTGTTCATTTTAAATGTTAACAAAATGTCTGCAGAACTGTTAAAGAAAATGTTGAAGAACAAACGTATCATTTCTGTTACAGAACGCATCATTTTAAATGTTAAAAGAAATTGTTACAGAACTTGTTCATTTTAAATGTTAACAAAACGTCTGCAAAAGTGTTAAAGAAATATTTTTCATTTTAAATCTTAAAAGAAATTGTTATGGAAAGGTTCATTTTAAATGTTAAAAGAAATTGTTACGGAATGCGTCATTTTAAATGTTAAAGGAAATTGTTACAGACTTGTTCATTTTAAATGTTAACAAAATGTTTGTAGAACTGTTAAAGTTTAAACGTTAAGGAATGAATGGGTCATTTCAAATGTTAAGAGAGTTAAAATCTCATGTTAAATGTTAAAAGAAATTGTTATGGAAAGGTTCGTTAAAATGTTAAAGAAAATGTTACGGAATGAGTCATTTTAAATGTTAAAAGAAATTGTTACAGAACTTGTTCATTTTAAATGTTAACAAAATGTCTGCAGAACTGTTAAAGAAAATGTTGAAGAACAAACGTATCATTTTAAATGTTAAGAGAGTTAAAATCTCATTTTAAATGTTAAAAGAAATTGTTATGGAAAGGTTCGTTAAAATGTTAAAGAAAATGTTACGTAACGCGTCATTTTTAAATGTGAAAAGAAATTGTTACAGAACTTGTTCAGTTTAAATGTTAACAAAATGTCTGTAGAACTGCTAAAAAAATGGAAGACGGATAGTAAGGCAGTTAAAATCTCATTTTAAATGTTAAAAGAAATTGTTATGGAAAGGTTCATTAAAATGTTAAAGAAAATGGTAAATATTTTAAATGTAAAAGATTGTTACAGATTTGTTTTAAATGTTAAAAAAGTCTGCAAATTGTTACAGAACTTGTTCATTTTAAATGTTAAGATAAATGTCTGCTGAAATGTTAACGAAACATGTACTAAAGAAAAGGAACAAACGGTCATTTCAAATGTTAAGAGAGTTAAAATCTCATAGAAAAGAAGATGGAAAGGTTCGTTAAAATGTTAAAGAAAAGTTAGAAGGGGGGGGGGGGGGGGGGGGGGGGGGGGGGGGGGGGGGGGGGGGGGGGGGGGGCCTCATTTTAAATGTTAAAAGAAATTGTTACAGAACTTGTTCATTTTAAATGTTAACAAAATGTCTGCAGAACTGTTAAAGAAAACGTTTCATTTCTAATGTTAAGAGAGTTAAAATCTCATTTTAAATATTAAGTGAAAGTTTTATCGAAAGGTTTGTTAAAATGTTAAAGAAAATGTTACCAAACAAGTTTTCATTTCTTAAATGTTTATAAGAAAGTTAAAGAAAATGTTACAGAATTTTTTAATTTTAAAAGCTTTGTTAACAAAATTGTTCATAATGTTAACAAATGTTTGTAGAACTGTTAAAGAAACGTTAAGGAACGAACGTTTCATTTCAAATTTTAACAGAGTTAAAATCTTATTTTAAATGTTAAAAGAAACTGTTATCGAAAGGTTTGTTAAAATGTTAAAGAAAATGTTACGTAACATGTCATTTTAAATGTTAAAAAAAGGTTACTGAATGTTCATTTAAATGTTAACAAATTGTTACAGAACTTGTTCATTTTAAATGTTAACAAAATGTCTTCAGAAATTTTGAAGAAATGTTACGGAACTTGTCATTTTAAATGTTAACAAAATGTCTGCAGAAATGTTAAAGAAATGTTAAGGAACAAATTGTCATTTCAAATGTTAAGAGAGTTAAAATCTCATTTTAAATGTTAAAAGAAATTTTTATGGAAAGGTTCGATATTAAAGAAAATGTTAAAGTTAAATGTTACAAGAATTTAACGCGTTCAGTTTAAATGTTAAAAAAATGAGAACTGTTACAAGAACTTGTTCAATTTAAATGTTAACAAAAGTATCTGCAGAACTATTAAAGAAAATGTTCAGAAAGTGTCATTTTAAATGTTAAAAGAAATTGTTAAAGAACTTGTTCATTTTAAATGTTAACAAAATGTCTGCAGAACTGTTAAAGAAAGGGAGAGTTTTTTAAATGTCATGAGAGTTTAAATCTGTTAATTTTAAGAAATTGTTATGGAAAGGTTCGTTAAAATGTTAAAGGAAATAATACGTACGCGTCTTTTTAAATGTGAAAAGAAATTGTTACAGAACTTGTTCAGTTTAAATGTTAACAAAATGTCTGTAGAACTGTTAAAGAAAGAGAGCTAAAATCTCATTTGAAATGTTAACAAAATATTTGTAGAACTGTTAAAGAAACGTTAAGGAACAAATGGGTCATTTCAAATGTTAAGAGAGTTAAAATCTCATTTTAAATGTTAAAAGAAATTGTTATGGAAAGGTTCGTTAAAATGTTAAAGAAAATGTTACGGAATGAGTCATTTTAAATGTTAAAAGAAATTGTTACAGAACTTGTTCATTTTAAATGTTAACAAAATGTCTGCAGAACTGTTAAAGAAAATGTTGAAGAACAAACGTATCATTTCTGTTACAGAACGCATCATTTTTAATGTTAAAAGAAATTGTTACAGTACTTGTTCATTTTAAATGTTAACAAACCGTCTGCAGAAGTGTTAAAGAAATCCTTTTCATTTCAAATCTTAAAAGAAATTGTTATGGAAAGGTTCGTTATAATGTTAAAGTAAATATTACGGAATGCGTCATTTTAAATGTTAAAGGAAATTGTTACAGACTTGTCATTTTAAATGTTAACAAAATGTCTGCAGAAATGTCTGCAGAAATGTTAAGCAACAAATTGTCATTTCAAATGTTAAGAGAGTTAAAATCTCATTTTAAATGTTAAAAGAAATTTTTATGGAAAGGTTCGATATAAAAATGTAAAGTAAATGTTACGTAACGCGTCAGTTTAAATGTTAAAAGAAATTGTTACAGAACTTGTTCATTTTAAATGTTAACAAAATATCTGCAGAACTATTAAAGAAAATGTTCAGAAAGTGTCATTTTAAATGTTAAAAGAAATTGTTAAAGAACTTGTTCATTTTAAATGTTAACAAAATGTCTGCAGAACTGTTAAAGAAAGGAGAGTTTAAATCTCATTTTAATTGTTAAAAGAAATTGTTATGGAAAGGTTCGTTAAAATGTTAAAGGAAATAATACGTACGCGTCTTTTTAAATGTGAAAAGAAATTGTTACAGAACTTGTTCAGTTTAAATGTTAACAAAATGTCTGTAGAACTGCTAAAGAAAGAGAGCTAAAATCTCATTTTAAATGTTAAAAGAAATTTTTATGGAAAGGTTTGATATAAAAATGTAAAGTAAATGTTACGTAACGCGTTAAAAGAAATTGTTACAGAACTTGTTCATTTTAAATGTTAACAAAATATCTGCAGAACTATTAAAGAAAATGTTCAGAAAGTGTCATTTTAAATGTTAAAAGAAATTGTTAAAGAACTTGTTCATTTTAAATGTTAACAAAATGTCTGCAGAACTGTTGAAGAAAACGTGTCATTTCAAATGTTAAGAGAGTGAAAATCTCATTTTAAATGTTAAGTGAAATTTTTATGGAAATAAAGAAAATGTTACCGAACGCCTCATTTTAAATGTTAAAAGAAATTGTTACAGAACATGCTCATTTTAGATCTTTACAAAATGTCTGCAGAACTGTTAAAGAAAACATGTCATTTCAAATGTTGACAGGGTTAAAATGTCATTTTAAATGTTAAAAGAAATTGTTATGGAAAAGTTTTTTAAAATGCTAAAGAAAATGTTAGGGAATACATCATTTTAAATGTTAAAAGAAATTGTTACAGAACTTGTTCATTTTAAATGTTAACAAAATGTCTGCAGAAATGTTAAAGAAAATGTATCAGAATGTGTCATTTGAATGTTAAAAGAAATTGTTACAGAACTTGTTCATTTCTAATGTTAACAAAATGTCCCCTCATCCAAGCTTTAGTGATGGATGAGGGTCATTATTGTAATAAGGCCGGAGGCCTAAGCATGTATACAAATAGCATGTCTATCGAGTTACACGAGATAGGGACCACAAAAACAAATGCGGAATAAACCAGTAGTACTACATCATCCACATCATGATCACTCAGGCGTTTTAACATCATAATTTAAAGCAGTTTTGTTTCCGCAAAAAAACCCTAGTCAAAAGGGGTGGGAAACATAGTGAAAAAGAGGTTGGAAATGCATACATGCTTAGGCCTCCGGTCTTACTACAACAATGACCCTTATCCATCACTAAAGCTTGGATGAGGGGACATTATTTTTCATAAGGCCTTTGGCCTTGCACATCTATACAAATAGCATTTTTAAAGGCGTGAAACAAAACAACACCTTTTACAGTAATTTAATACCGTGTCATAACCCACAAACAAATATTTACCAGAGTTAAACAACTCGACGCCCTAGTATTATAAGGTCGTAAGTGCAATTTCATGGTTTTCGGGAAAATGCAAAAAACTGCCTCATTGTGTCTACACTTAATAAATTTAAACGATACTTCTCTTTTTGATAACATATGTGTTCTAGAATTATTTCTTAGTGTTTATACATTTTTTTATAGCCGCTATTTTCTCACATTAATTAATTTTGCACTTACGACCTTTTAATTTTGCTGGAAATTAGTTCGAAAATAGGTCGTAAGTGCCACTTAGGACCTTTTTCAATTTAATATTCTGATTGAAAATGGTCGTAACTGCCACTTAAGACCTTTTCAATTTTGCTTTCTGGAAACAATATATCACACGTACGGCTGTATTAAGTCAAAATAAGACAATAGGTCCACTTTCTCTGCAAACAAAATTGGATACATACAATGAAGGAGGCTAAGACAGATATATAGTTAAGGGAAGCCATTTCACTTTAAGGTTTTTTAGCTCGACTTTTCTATGAAAAGGGGAGCTATCCTACTCGCCCCGGCGTCGGCGTTGGCGTCACACCTTGGTTAAGTTTTTCGTACCACCCCATTTTATTTCAGAAGTATTAGAGGTATGGCTTTGAAACTTACCATACTTGTTTACCATCATAACCTCCATCTACAGACAAGAGTACATAACTCTGTCAAGGTTTTTGACAGAATTATGGCCCTTTTTTGACTTAGAAAGTGTATTGAGCTTGGTTAAGTTTTTCGTACCACCTCACTTTATTTCAAAACCATTGGAGGTATTGCTTTGAAACTGACCATACTTGTTTACCATCACGACCTTCATCAACAGACAAGAGGGCATAACTCTGTCAAGGTTTTTGACAGAATTATGCCCCTTTTTTACTTAGAAAATACATTGAATATGGGTGAAATCCACTTATTGCCTTAACCCTTTGAGATATTGCTTTGAAACTTTTAATGCTATTTCACATCATTACCCCCATCTGTACGCAAGAGAAGGTAACTCTGTCAGGGATTTGTTTTAAAAATTAAGGCCTTTTATCGACTTAGAATCTTGGTTAAGTTTTTCGTTTACCAGTCCACTTTTTGACTGAACTGTTTGAGATATTAATTTGAAAGTTGGAATACTTGCTTACCATCATGATTCCCAAACATGGGCAGGAGAAGGTAATTCTGTCAAGGATTTTATTTGAATTATGGCCCTTTTTGACTTAGAAACTCAGTTAAAATTTTCATTCTTGTCCACTTGTTAACTTAACCATTTGAGATATTACTTTGAAAGTTGGAGTACTTATGTACCATCGTAAGACCTATCTGTAAGCAAAAGAAGATAACTCTGTGAAAAATTTTCTTGATTTGTACTTAGAATTCCCTGTTAAAGTCTTGTGTGCCCTTAACTGTCAAAGTTTTGTTTTATTGGCAAGCACTAAAAAAGTCGAGCACGCTGTCCTACTGACAGCTCTTGTTATGACTCCTTGATCCATCGGCTGTGTTTTACTCATTGTGTTTGGTGGTAAGAATACTAACTCTTTGTTTCTAAGTCCTGTGAACTTTGGATGTGCTGGGCAGTTATCTAACACCAAGGCGACCTTTCTGTTTTCCTTCTGGAAGCATTTGTCATTTCTTGAAGAGTTCACCAATCATCCATGCTTTCTTATTGTTTGTATACGGAGTTGGTAGAGTTTTAACGTTTTTTAAGCAGCGCGGATTTTTAGACTTTCCTATCACTAACAACGGAATTTTATCGTTACCGGCCATATTAGCACACACCAACACTGTAATTCTGTCTTTGCTTCTTTTACCCCCTACACATGCTACTGTCTTAAATTCTAGAGTCTTATCAGGAGTTAATTTGTAGAAGAGCGCGGTTTCGTCAGCGTTGTATATGTCACAGGAATCATACCGTTTTAAAACAGAATCTAGAACCACTGACCACTTATCAATGTCGTCTGAGTCGACAGATTTCGCTTCACCACACACAGTCTTAAAAATTATCTAATGTCTCTCTTTAAAACGTTCCAACCACCCTGAAGATTGTTTGAAATCATCAATACCAAGTTAGTCTGTGAAGAATTTTGCTTTTTCTAGAAGAATAGGGCTTGATACCGGGATGTCACGAATTTCTGTGAACCGGCGTAGTACTGCAAATTCTAAGTCTTCATGATTGCCCTGAAAATATAAAAAATATAACATGATTACCAATTTAATCGAAAGCATTTTCTTTATTTTACATTTACAAAATGACTGTTGTTTTTCATGAATCATTTTTTGTTTTTGTTTCGTATTGATGCTTATATTGAAAGCAGTAAAATGCAGTTAATGGAACTCCCGGAGATACGCAGTAAATAAAATATGAATTATATTTTTTGTGAAACAGTTAAGATACAAATGTACAAAGTATGGAATAACTCAAACTAATGAAAATTAATGTAAATTTCTTACCATTCTCATGTTCCGTCGCTTTGGTCCGAATTTCGTATAACCCTCTTTTATTGTGTCAGCTTTTTTTAACCAGCCTGAAAGCGTGTTTTTTGGCACTTCAAACATTTTAGCAATTTCTGTTTTTGATTTTTGTCCCTTCTCACATTCTATTATTGCATTGTATTTTCTGATCCAATTTACGTTTAACTCCTTGTTTTCCAGACGCCGACTTAGCTATCCCCCCGTTACCGGGACCTTCACCAAGTTGTTCAGCCATAGTTCATTTATTAAAATTAATGTAAAAATAGAATACAGTTGCTCATTTTTAAAGCCATGATACAGGCATATTTTACTCAAATTGTTTGACATGTGGATTAAAACATAACTAGTAAAAAATCATCTGATTAAATTTGTTTGTACTATACCTTATTAATTACCAAAGCGTACTAAAATTATGCCTGCACCAATTAAATGCCAATTATCGTCCAACCTGTCGAGGTGTGAATTGTTTGCATGATCCCAAAATGTGCCGGTGACTAATTGTCTGATCGAGCCAACGGGTGTGAATTGCACTATTATTGTGCTGAAGGGACCAACAAAGAGTTTGAGAGTTCCAGCCATCGGTGTTTGAGCCATCCGCAGTAGAACAATAAACATTAAGAACACTAAAGTTCGGGACTGGATGAGCTGTTCCAGCGATCGGGGGTGTTCGAACGATCCGGGTTTGAGGGAATGAGAGTAGACTGTACTTATTTATTATGTACAAACTCAGTATAGATAATTATTGGTTGTAGAGTGAAAGGTTTCAACACTACATCAAATTACAGCATATTGTTTTGCTTCATTTTCATAAATCAAAAAAATTAATAGTTACATTTTCTTGGTTTGTCTGAAGGAACAAGACGATCTTAAAAGTAAAAAGCTATTTGGCCATGTCAAATGAAAATCTAAAATACAATCACAAAGTATGTCCAGTTAAAGTCGGAATAATAGTTGCTGGCATAGTGTGTGATGTTTGACGTCATAACATTTAATGAAGTCATGAATTACATCATCAACATAATTGCAAATAGCTGGTGTTTCAGTTAGCTACTGTTCAGGTTATTTTTGGGGATACTCTTTCAAATGTAACCATACAAAGAAGCAACAATTTACAAAATTGTTGGGTTAGGCTTCAAAGTCATTCCTTTTCTTATGAACATTATAAGATAATTTAATTTTTGGAATGTCTATTGATATAAGATATCTTAACACCTCATTTTGACAAAATTTATTACACCTGTATTTGATTTTTTTAACCCGTTAGAGTCTAAGCTAGAAATAACTGATAGCTAAATATAATATTTTTACTGTCACAACATTGCAATGTTAGCTACTTATCAAACACTGAAAATCAAATGGGAGCATTATTGTGAAATATGTTTAGGATAATGGATATAAAAGAGAGTTTGCGTGGCGTTATAAAAAAAGTGACACATTGAAAAAATCAGAGGACTTGCTATACTTTACACAGAGGACAACAAGAAAAGAATTGATGTGAGGCATTATAGGTGCTGCAAAGAATTTATGTTTTTGTGTATCTTTTGGTTCAGGTTATGTATTGTAATTAGTCATTTAGATAACCCTTAAACCTACATTGAATGTTGTGTTTTTATGAAAAGTACATGAAAGTGCTTCATTCAACAGTTACATTACTTCAGGGTTGCTCTGTGGTACAGTGGTTAACAATCTAGACTACCAATCTGAAGGCCTCAGTTTGAATCCTAGCCTTCAGACTTGCTTTTCATTATTTTTCACCCATATCAAGGTGAACTGGTTAGAAACCCAGAGGTAGTCTGAGTATATAGGTGCTTTACACCAGGCATGTAAAGAAACAAAGGGTCTTTTCGTAGGGTCTAGTACCTGCAATCCATTGTATCTGTATCTGACTCTTCAACTAGCAGTTTCACCCTTTGAAAAATACAAAGTACGACTGGTACTATAAACAATAAAATAAAAAAATGCATGTTCTCCAGTTCTTTGCAACATTGTAGACATACTCTTGTAAATTGTTCCTGGTTTGACTAAAATATTATAACAATTTTGGCATTTTGTGGGTGTCATTGAGAAATCTAGAGGTGTCTTTGGGTAAAAGGTTGACCCTGAAGTTTCTGTTTTGAAATCAATGCAATTTCTTTTATGTTATTGTAATTTAACACTTTTCAAAACAATATATGTTGTTATTTTTGGTATACATATATCAGTAGTTAAAATGTTACGCAATTTGGTGCCACTTAATACAATGCTTGATGTCTTGGTTTGAATTAACATTGTAATTTTCCAGCCATATCATGTCTTCGTTAATTTTCCTTAAAAGAACTGATTCATTGTAATCATCATTTGTCTGAACATTATTATACTTTAAATGAGTTAGTCTGTTCTGGCAAATAGTCTGCACTATGATAGAAAATGTTTCTGATGATATAGATTCATCTGATTAACTGCTGAAGCTATAAAACTGTTTGATTTGGAAAATATTCCAGACAGTGCTCAAAAAAGTTAGGCCTAGATATTGAAAAAACTTTCAACAGTTCGCAGGCCACTCCTTAAAAGATTCCAAGCAATGCTTAAATCTATTGAAGAAATTGTCATGAATTCTAGCCTTTGCTTGAAGATATATGTTGAAACTTAGTACTATGCAATCTGTCCTTCTGTGTTTGTTTTCTTGCCACATACGGAAAATATTGGTAAAAACTCCACGCAAATTTTATCATGAAACTTCATAGATATTTTCATAATAGTGCTATTGAAATTTAAAATTTCAGTCTTTTACCTGAACAAGGAAGTTACTCTTGTCCTAGAATAGAATGTACATACACATAGCACATATATAGCAGGTGTCAGCATTGGATGTTAAAATACATCTAGATATTTTAGTTGATTGAATACAACATATATTTTTGACTAATGCATAATGGCATTATGGAAGTCATTCAGTTATTGAGTCTGCCCTGCATGAGATAATGAAATGTTCGGCATACCTCATGTTTCCAAAAGGACTTGGGAGTATGATGAGTCCAGATACAACAAGAATACACTCATTCGCTGGACTCGCAGGACAACTTGTACTTCTTAATCTCTTTGTGTATTATATAGATAGTTTAACTGGAAACATATCAAAGAAAACAAAACAAGCGCAGAAAAATATCAAAGTTATTCAATACCAGTATGGCCTCGAACATTTTTTAGGTAAAGGCTTGAACCATGGAACTCTCTGTATCGGAAAAGAATTCAGTCTGGCCACAATAATATAAGTGGTAGCATCGAAACTTAAAATTGAAAAGCTTAAACTTTTCTGGTCCGGGCAAGAACCTACTCCATCAGAGGCTCTTTCCATCATAGCACAGGATATTTGCCAGAACATACTTGAATTCGTGTAATGTGTAATAACATACAAACAAAGGATGACAGCTCTTTCCCTGTAGACTACTATAAGCGATAATATGTATTTCTGTTTTGTTAAGTGTCAATTGCTCATACACATTTTAGCTCACCAAAGTTTTACTAAATTTACTCAATTTTACTCAGACTTTATCTCGATTATCTTTCGAGAAAATTTTACACATCAGAAGACTAAGAGCACAGCTACTAGGCCAATTTTAAAGGAATCTTGAAGAAACAGAAACATCAAGAACTGTATAAGGTGGCACCAATTTGTGTAACTTGTTGCCTATTCCTATACCAAAATTAACAAGATCCATTTTAAAAACTGTAAAATAACAACAACAAAAAAGAAATTGTATTGACTTCAAAGCTGATCCTTTTGGGTTAACTATTTACCTGAAGACATTCACTAGACTTCCAAAAGACTTGCTAATACCAAAATATAGTTATGGGTGTACAGTTTTTAATATCCAGATGTCAAATTAGAAACAATATAAAAATATATCTACAAATACTGGGGAACATCTTTATTCAAAGAAGGTTTATACAGTGGGTAATTATTTAATTGTTGCACTTTAATTCAGTTGTAGGTATAAGGACACTGTGATCTAAATGCCTTATTACAATACAATACCTGCTACCAAAAGATAACTGAAAAAAATTCTTTGCAGCAGCTTTAATGTCCTGCACCGATTCTTTTCTTCTTGTCCTCTTTGTTTACAGTCGAGGCATTAGCCCTGATTTGTTTTCATGTGTTGCTTTTTTTGAAGCGCAAAACATCACGTCACCAGAAAGTTATCCATTAAGGGGGTCACTGCTGAAATTCAAAATAACAAGAAATTTTATTGACCCTGTTTTTTATGGAGACTTACATATTGCTAGTGAATTTCTGGAAAAATAATGATAGGTCAATGACTTCACTTTTTCGCAATATTAATCTTTAGTGATACACTATCAGAAAAGGTACTTAATGCAGAATTAGCTAGAATTTTCGTATTGTAAACGATTATGTATGTGGTGTATGTTTCAGAATGGGTATCTATTTTTAATCTCTTCTAATGTAGTATATCATTCTTTAGAATGAAAAATTAGAGATAGTGGTATTTCTATCGTCATTTAAAAATATATTACGCTCCTTATTATTACCCACCCACTTTACTAAAATTCATTTTTTCAAATTTTGATATTTGAATATTTTGAATATTTCATGATATAGGAATAACAAGGTTTTTCAGATATTTTGCTTACAGTTTGATTAAAACCTTTGTTATAGAATGCAAAAATAAAAAATGGGGGTCAGTGTGCATATAAGAAAGAAATTCAATAAAAACTGACAAAAAATGTGTTTTTTAGATTTTGACAAGCTTTCAGATATGACGGCATATGTCTGTAACAAAGAACTGTAAAAGAAACTAGTTAATAATGCATTTTTATATCCTAACATTTTTTCTTGTAATACAGTTTGAAATAAGTAAATATCTTTTTGAGAAATGACTATTTTTGTACCCCTACCCCCATTTTGGCATGTAACAAAATTTGTCAATTTAGTCACAAAATGTGAGGTCAAAAGAAAAATTCTCAAAAATGTCAATTTTTTTACACTAAAATATTCCTATTGTGCCCTAAGTTTACTACTACATAATTGTTTTTTCCAGTTAACTCATCATTTTTGAAATATAACAAATGTAAATTTCCGAAAGTGCAAAAATCCAAAACCTCACCAGTGACCCCCCTTAATCTATACATATTTCACAATTATACACCAATTGATTTGAATTTCATTATTTGGTAAGTAACAAACATCGTAATGATGTGACAGTAAGAATCTTAAAACTAGCTTTCCATAATACCGAGCTTACAATTTTACAAATATTTAAATTTCTCATACGAATCCAGGAATGATCGAGCCAATCCGAAACTGAACTTCACTTTATATACAAACAGGCAACTGAATTAATAAATTTGGTCACAGTGCCACAATGTAACGGCATGACATCATGTTATTACAGGGGCTGCTAGTCATTTTAACAGGCGGGCAGTTTACCTAAACATAGTTTCTGCTAAGAACCAGAACTAGACTTCTTTTCTCCGTTTTAAATTTTCTCACAAAGAGACATGGTCATTAGGAATACTTGATTCTATGACTTTCAACCTGTAATATCCAGGGTAAACAATTTGAATCCTTTGAATATCACTGACAGAGCGTGCATTGGCTGATATATAAGACACATCTTTGACACATGTTTTACACATGTCTTATAATCAGACGATGGTGGTGTTCTGCTCATCCTATGTTCCGAGAATACACTATTCCGAATTATCTTTTCTGTTGTTGTAAGAGGCTCGTTGCTATTAACCTTTTCCACAACTGCCTTCTGCTGTTTGCTGAGATACTCACAGAAAGACTGCATCAGAGTGTCTGCAGGACAGGAGCCAGTCAACATTGAAATCACTGAAGCCTTTGAGAGGCGGATGGGAAAGTATCCAACTAGCACAAATGCGTAAGCCATAATCCTTTCTATTGTACGAAACACACCTGAGTGCACACATAGTCGGGGTCCATCCTTGGAATACATTCACATTCTCCACAGAGCATTTTTGATAAAACAATTAAGAAGAATGTAGTGAACGAACACTCCACGTTTCACACCGTCTGTATCAAGGGCTGGCTCGCCCTCTACCTCCATTTAATCTGTTGTGCCGGTATTACACATTGTATATTTGTTGTAATAAATTGCATATAACTTTGACAATCATTCACCTAGGCCTGCGTTTAGCAGGCTGTTGTAAAAACATTAGAAGTATGTTGTATTAATTTGGTTGAATTCTTGTGTAAGCTGTAACTACTTACCTGTTCGATTATTTGACAATCTTCAATATTTCGGATGTTAAATAAGAAAATTTGGCTACACGGTCCTAGTATGACAGGTTACAGTATATGAAAAAACTACATATCTGAAAAACATGTACTTGTAAGACGGTTTGTACAAAAAAACATATATCATGGACTTAAATTTCTCATACGAAACCGGGAATGATCAAGCTAATCCGAAAATGAACTTCACTTTATATACAAACAGGCAACTGAATTAATAAATTTGGTCACAGCGCCACAATGTAACGGCATGACATCATGTTACTATAGGGACTGCTAGTCATTTTAACAGGCGGGCAGTTTACATAAACATAGTTTCTGCTAAGAACCAGAACTAGACTTCTTTTCTCCATTTCAAACTGACAATTTTCTCGCATAAAGAGACATGGTCAATAGGAATACTTGATTCTATGACCTTCAATCTGTAATATCCAGGGTAAACAATTTGAATCCTTTGAATATCGCCGACAGAGCATGCATTGGCTGATATATAAGACACATCTTTGACACACGTTTTACACATGTCTTATAATCAGACAATGGTGGTGTTCTGCTCATCCTATGTTCCGAGAATACACTATTCCGAATTATCTTTTCTGTTGTTGTCAGAGTCTCTTTGCTATGAACCTTTTCAACAACAGTTGCCTTCTGCTGTTTGCTGAGATACTCACAGAAAGACTGCATCAGAGTTTCTGCAGGACAGGAGCCAGTCAACATTGAAATCACTGAAGCCTTTGAGAGGCGGATGGGAAAGTATCCAACTAGCGCAAATGCGTGAGCCATTATCCTTCCTATTGTATGAAACACACCAGTGCACACATAGTCAGGGTCCATCCTTGGAATGCATTCACATTCTCCACAGAACATTTTGGATAACACAATTAAGAAGAATGTAGTGAACACTTTGCGTTTCACACCGTCTGTATCAAGGGCCAGCTCGCCCTCTACCTCCATTTAATCTGTTGTGCTGGTATTACACGTTGCATTCACCTCACAGGAAGGTATGGCCAGACGACCATTTATAAACGCATGTATCGCACAACTGAACCTCAGTCGGATGTTTGTTTCGTCAGTAGACAAATTTGTACATTAATTCAGTTGTTATTTGAACAGCATTAGAGGATTAGACAGGCGCCCAAAACTCGGAATTTCATATTATATCGTGCATCCTCCTTGATGCCTTTTTAGCTTGACTTTTCGAAGAAAAGGGGAGCAATCCTACTCCCCCCGGCGTCGGTGTTGGTGTCACACCTTAGTTAAGTTTTTCGTACCACCCCACTTTATTTCAAAAGTATTAGAGGTCTTACTATAATACTTGTTTACCATCATGAGTAGGTCATCACCAGACAAGAGTACATAACTCTGTCAAGATTTTTGACAGAATTATGCCCCTTTTTGACTTAGAAAATACATTGAATATTGGTAAAATCCACTTATTGCCTTATGTACAGACAAGAGTACATAACTCTGTCAAGGTTTTTGACAGAATTATGGCCCTTTTTGGACTTAGAAAGTGTATTGAGCTTGGTTAAGTTTTTCGTACCACCTCACTTTATTTCAAAACCATTAGAGGTATTGCTTTGAAACTAACCATACTTGTTGACCATCATGATCTACATCACCAGACAAGAGTACATAACTCTGTCAAGATTTTTGACAGAATTATGCCCCTTTTTGACTTAGAAAATACATTGAATATGGGTAAAATCCACTTATTGCCTTAACCCTTTGAGATATTGCTTTGAAACTTTGAATGCTTGTTTACATCATTACCCCCATCTGTAGGCAAGAGAAGGTAACTCTGTTAGGGATTTGTTTTAAAAATTAAGGCCCTTTATCGAATTAGAATCTTCTTTTAGTTTTTTGTACCAGTCCACTTTTTGACTAAACTGTTTAAGATATTAATTTGAAAATTGGAATACTCGTTTACCATCATGATCCCCAAACATGGGCAGGAGAAGGTAATTCTGTCAAGGATTTTATTTGAATTATGGCCCTTTTTGACTTAGAAACTCAGTTAAAATTTTCATTCTTGTCCACTTGTTGACTTAAGCATTTGAGATATTACTTTAAAAGTTGGAGTACTTATGTACCATTATGAGACCTATCTGTAAGCAAGAGAAGATAACTGTGGGAAAATGTTCCTTGATTTGTACTTAAAAATTCCTAGTTAAAGCCTTGTGTGCCCTTAACTGTCAAAGTTTTGTTTTATTGGCAAGCACTAAAAAAGTACAGCACACTGTCCTACTGACAGTGCTGGTCTAACATTCTCTTCAATTGGTGACTGGATCCAGTGCTGGTCTAACCTTCTCTCCAATTGGTGACAGGATCCAGTGCTGGTCTAACCTTCTCTCTAAATGGTGACTGGATTCAGTGCTGGTCTAACCTTCTCTCCAATTGGTGACTTAGTTGTTTTCTTCCCGTGCGACAACAGTTGAGAAGATCATCTTGGCAGAAAATTAAGAAACAAATATGTTTCACAAAATCATTTACACCTTTCTCAATCTACAAAGGAAGATGTTTGACACAAAGATCATGTCTTCAAATCAGGCTTTTGCTGCATTGATCTGATGCCTCATACCTCTGCACCTTTTTCAGGGCCTTTTACAGTTCCTTTATTTAAGTTTAAAGTGAACTCGCTTGTTGTTCCAAAGACTTCTTCTCATTGAAATGGAAAAAAACTTAGTGACTGTCTGCTAAGTTCTTGAACTATTCCAAAACATTTATGAACAGTAAGTTCATAAAACCTGTATACAATTAAATTTTCTTTGCTATCCATAACAAATAATGTTGCTATAACAAATATAACATAATTATATAACATTTATAAAATTATTTGCAATGCTGTTCAATAACAACATTCACTGTAGGTAGGTTTAAGCATTTGCAAAAGTCAAAAATCATTTAAAAATAGCATGTCAATGGCAGTTCAGCATTGCGGCAACTTAGGTTTCAAGAGGATGGACTGATATTAATGTAAAGTAATGTGTCAATCAACTCTGGGATTTCAGTGAGATATATCAGTAAAATATCAAAGAAAGAAAGGGGCAAAAAAACATTGAAATTTTTATGAGATTTTGCTGAAGTTTTACTGAGATTTCACTGAAATTTTATTAAATTTCACTTAAATTTTATTAAATTTCACTTAAATTTTAGCAACATTTCACTGAAAGAAAGGGGCAAAATTAACTTCACTAAAATTTGGTTAAGTTTCAGTGAAATTTAGATAAAACTTCACTGAAATTAAATTATATTTCAATGAAATTTCATTGAAATTTTGATAAAATGTGTTCAAGAACATCTAGAATCAGTATCATAACCTCTGTGTTTGTGGCATAAGTAAATATAAACTTGTCTAAGGAAGCCACCCAGGGAATGGTAAGTATTTGACTGCTGAACATTAAGTGACTGCTTAGTACAAGTGAAATCAAGAAGAAATATTGTGTTGGTTAATCTCCAACTGGCTGCTTCATACAAATTGGCTGCTTGGCTGAGGTGACAACTAACACACGTTTGACTGTATGCATTACATTCAGAATTGAAAGGAAAACATGATAAAATCATGCAGTTTAAATCAGTTATAATTCAATTATAAAACATGGCACATGTCCCTTTAAAGTTTTTTTTTTTTTTAAGCTTTAAATTCATATTTGTAGTTTCTTATTCTCCTGATTTTGTTGTTTAGTTTAGGCACAACTGTTTGCAACCAGATCCTGGTCTTCTCCTCCTTGGTTGTAGACTGATAGAAATTGTTGAACAGTTCATCTAAAACAAAATGATATTTAGCAATGTTAAATAATATATCTGAGTCGTCCCCTGAAAGCTTCTTATTAAGATTATTCTTAAAGAGAGTCGACCCTGCTATCGAAATTATTGAGTCATGTGGTTATTAAGCCCGCCAAGACTGGAAGCTGCCAAAGTGGTAACGGGATAAACTGAAGTCTTTCTGCATTTAAAACTTGGTGTGGAATCATCTTTTATGCAGATAAGTTATGTACCGGTATAATTATACTTCATGCTTATCAACTAGAAATAAAATATAAATTATATAGGTGCATGATCACAAAATCTGCACCCTAGCTCATTCTAACCATATGGTAGCAAATCAGCCATTTGCATGATACTTTGTTAGTGTTACAATTTTGCCAAGAATGCATAGCAAATGAAACACAATGTTTAAAAGTAAAATAGACCTGTGAAATACAAGGAACAACATGATATAAATAATATAAAATAAATTCTGAAATGGCCCATGAGATGAATATTTATGAAATCCAACTTTGGGGTGAAAGGCACAGACAAAGGAAGAATTTTGGTGAGTCATTTGCCTTTCCTTTTCACTTTAGTAGAATTTAATAATCTGTAAACACTTGTCTTCATAGATTCTTGTTATGCTTTCCAGTATAAAAGCATACTTCTTAGTGCTCTACATCTGTCAGGTCTCATCCACAAATTCAAGCTAATATAGTTGCTCTTATAGACGGACCTTTTTAAAATTTGCTTCAAATCAAATCAAAAAGCTCTACATCTGTCATCGTACAGAGCTTTTTTCCCATTTCCTTCCCCATAGATAGTGAACTTGTCTCTGTGCAGAAACCCAAAACTCCAATGCATTTAATGCACATTTTACAATGTTTTTTTAACAGATCTTAACCCTGTCATGGTCTTCCCTCTTCACTTTAATTCCATATCCGCTTTCTCATGAGAAGACAAGCCCTGAAAAAGAAGGCAACTGTCATTGTTTTGCAATATTTGATCCAAGCTGTTAATTTGGCTATTACTTATCCTTAATACTGCTGAACAATGATTGAACTCAACACCCTTTGCTTTATACCTTCAGGCAAAACATAATGATCCTATTTCAAAGAAATTTATATTCAAGTGGGCCTAGATGGCCCTTTATCGCTCACCTGGCTACCATTGCCTATAATAAAAGTCATCAAGAGCAGAAAGGGTCAATTTTGACCTGGGGTTTTAAACAATCTTCATAGAGGTCCACTACATAACGGGTATTTAGACTTTTGTCATTATTTTAAATGCCTGTATTTGTGAGGTGTACATATACAGATTCCACGAGATTCAGGCAGAAGAAAAGGCGCCCCTGAACCATCTGATAAACAAGCTCGCCCTAAAATGCAGTGGTCAATGCAATTCCCAAATCCAGTTTCTGAAGTCATAGATCTTGACTATATGAAGTGAAACAGGTCTGCACATGATAAAATACTAGACTTTGAAAAGGAAAATGAACAACTAAAGTCTAAGCAGTTATAAAGACAATGATGAAAAGTTACGATTCTATAAGAATCTACCAAATTATGATGTTTTCTTCAGCAATGTGCTGACTGCTTTTTACACATATATGTGAAGTTTAGGATAAAACCAACAGAGGTTATAGATTACTGAAGATTAACCAGTGCTATGAGTGAAATGCTGGTAGTCCACAACAAAGGACTAGATAGTAAATACAGTGTAAATACGAATGTTATGTGGAAACTGGACAGAGTTAAAACTATTGTTTAAGATGCCCAGTAATAAAGATGAAAAAGCAGAGTACTGTGCTGGCTTCAGTGACTTGAAAATTATGCTTGACTGTATAGTGCTTATGATGCAATGAGCTTCAAACTTAGACTCAAGGAAAAAAAACTTCCCAATTTCAAACACATGACACTGAAAGTTTTAGTTGGACTGTCACCAAAATCAAGCAGTCAACTACAGTCTAACTTGCCCTAAGCAGCCAGTCAAGGAAAACAGCCAAATTGGCTGCTAAAGCCAGGTGACAGACAGACCACTCAAGGGAGGTTTGATGGGATGTCGAGTTTTGGGAAAAGTGATTGCATACTAGAGCTAACATTTCTATGACTATATTACTGTCACTTATTGAGAACGTTCCTTTCATTTGGTGTTGAGCTTACAGCTAAGACAGTCTCATCATCATCACCATCATCATCATCACTAAGTAAGTAATATACCTGTAAAATGAACAATAGTTTTATCATTTTATCAAATTAACTTGAATTTATCATACATGTATCGGTCAGCACAAATACAGAACACAAATTTAATGTAAACACAACATACCATTTTAAACTTACATTTTATTGAAAAATACTCAAACAAAATTCTATTTAATGAGACAAGAATCATGTCATAATACAAACAAAAAAAAAAGCAACAATCTTATTTCTTTCAACTTCTTTATCAAACATTCAAAGTACATATATGATATTTATGACCAAGGTTGCTTTTCAAATAATGGTATTCAACCTTTAGCTGAATAACAAAATTGTCCTGTATCTCCAATGAGACCTTTATACAAGCTATTTGAAAGACTTGGCCTACTGTCATCTTGTCAAACAGCATAGTAGTCATCACTCTATTTTACAATAAACTCAGCGTAATAACGCCGTACCAAACAATTTCGACTTTCAAGGTTTGACTTTGTAAATTCAAACTTGGATTTGTTTTATTTTTCAGGTTTTTTCGGGGGGGGGGGGGGGGGGGGGTTTTTTTTTTTTTAGAAACCAAAAAAAAGAGGAAGAAAAGGGGATTTTTTTTTTTTTTTGTCAACACAAAAAAAAAACACAAATTTAATTTACACAACCTACCCTATATTTTTGTTTATGATATGTATAAACACACACTCTTGACTCTTTAGAACATTTTTTTGAGTTTGTTAATAGGTTTCAACCTTTAGCGAATAAAAAAAGTGTACCTCCATGACTTTATCAAGATGGTGGCTTTACACACGCATATGTTTTTTTTTTTTTCAAAAAAATCAACAAAATCACTAATAGGCTTATAAAAAATTCAGGTTTCCCAACCACCCTTTTTTTTTTTGTGTTTTGGTTTTTTTGGGGGTTTTTTTTTTTTGTTATTGTTCCATGTTGAATTTGGTTTGTTTGAGAATAAAAAAAAATAATTAAAAAAATTCCCTACCTACCTACCCTAACGAACTGAACCTGAAACAAACATATTTTTTTTACGCCTAACTGAGACAGGCAATTTCTGTTCAGTTTCGCATTCATCATCACTTTCTTGGTTATCATTATTCAAGTCGATCCTTAAGAATTTCATTTGCTTATCTATCCCAGTCCATCATGTTGTTGTCACATGTTGAGAATTTCTCATCAATTCCTAGAAGATCCTGAAAATCACAGTCAAATAATTCCCTTGACATTTTCAAAACTGCAAGCAGAGAGTCATCCTCCTTTTCAAAATCAACATTTGCGCTTTCACTCTCAGACTCATTATCACTTGTGATTGTAGACAGCAAAAACCCACACTTTAAGCAAAACACTTTGCAATTGTAGATGCCTCAACTTCTTGCCAGGCTGACGATATCCAGTAAATGGCTTGTAGAACTGTTATTTCTCTTAGGATCTCGGGACCGAGCTTTGTTGGGTTCTTCTCCAGTTCCATCAGAACATGCTGCAGTTGCTGTTTCCTGTACTTGAGCTTCGTAGACTGGATAATTCCAGCATCCATTGGCTGCAAAGCTGACGTAGTGTTTGGTGGAGGGAACTTCAACTTCACACTCTGAAAATAAACCAATGATCAGATTTCAATACTATACACGTTGACTGACGAAATAATGATTTAACTTAAAACTTTAAAATATTTCTACTGATAAAGAATATTATTTTGCATTTACGCATGAATGGGTTGACTTCTATTACCACAGATTTTGTTTTTCCATGTATTTCCCAAAAAGTATAAGAGTGGAAATGTATTTATTTTGTAGAACATATCAATTTATAATCATTTTTAATGAACACACTCATACCCCCAGTGTGATGTTAGGATAAGCAGGAGTGTTGTCCAACAGCAGAAGGACCTTGCGGTTCTGGGCACGCAATCGTCGGTCAAAATCATGTAGCCAGTCTTCCATCAACGGGGTTAACATCCATGCCTTACTGTTTGCTTCATACCTAACACGTAACTTGTCAACAGACATTCTGCCAAAGCAACAGGGTTTCTTCGACTTGCCAATTACCATTGGTTTTACTTTCTCACCTAAAAAATAGAAACATAAAATACATGAAGTGACATCATTTAAACAGAATAGAAAAACACTTTCTTCAAAAATGATTAGCAGCTTGTTATTGCAGTTCAGACTGTTGTTGTAAAAGTGCATTAAAAAATTGATCTGTTTCTCTTTAATTCATTAATGATCATTGATGTCTTATTTATTCTCTACTTGTAAAGTGTGTAACCCCTCTCACTAAGACTCATTATCGAACATCTGATCTGACAAAACCGTTAGGGTAGGTTAGACCGGTGCAGAGAAGACTGAAAAAGAGTGAAATATACTGAAGAAATTTGTAAATACATGTATTGTATTACAAATCAAGTAAAAAAAACAAATATTGCAGACTGAAAACTTTCTGAAATAGCACTCCAGATCTCGATTTTGGAATGGATTGGACACAGAAGCTTATAAAAACAGACAAAAAAATATTCACTACATAGATTACAAATTCCTTCATCTATTTAATACTTAAGTTATAAATCATACATTATCTTTTGAAATAAAGTTGTTTTCGGTAAACACAAACTGTTTCTTGGTTCTTTTTTGGTCTATTTTAGGCATTCTATGCACCCAAGGTTAGACTGTAGACTCTTTAGGGTTTTTATCTCATCTCAGCACAAAGTGCTAAGGCAAGATATTGTGATCGCCTGATGTCCGTTGTCTGTCTGTCGTCTATCCACACCTAACCTTATGTATGCAATAGAGGCTGCATTTTTCATTGGATCTTCATGAAGCTTGGTCAGTATGATTGCCTCAAAAAAATCTAGATCTTACTCGAATATGGGTCATCTAGGGTCAAAAACTAGGTCATGAAGTCAAATCATAGAAAAACCTTGTGAATGCTAAAGAAGTTGCATTTTTCATTGGACCTTCATGAAACTTAGTCAGTATGATTTTCTTGATGAAATTTAGGTCCTGTATGAACATGGGTCATCTAGGGTCAAAAACTAGGTCACAGGGTCAAATCATAGAAAAACCTTATATATTAAGCATGACCTCTACCAAGATTGTTCAGCTTATGACCCCCAGGTCATAGGCTTATATAGGAAAATCTTCTTCTCTGAAACCACAAAGCCTAGAGCTTTGATATCTGGCATATAGCATTTCCTTGTGGACCTCTACAAAGATGTTTAAATCATGACCTGAGGGTCAAAATAGGTCACTTGATTTCACACAGGCTTATGTAGGGAAAACTTCAAAATTTTTCTTGTCTGAAATCACATGGCCAAGAGCTTAGATATATGGCATGCAGCATTGTGTAGGGGACATCCAGGAAAACTGTTCAAATCAAAAACAGAAGTGTGAAAATATATGTACCTCAAGTTCTCAACATAAAACCACATGGCCTAGCGCTTAGATATTTGGCATGAAGCATTGCCTTGTGGACCTCTATCATCTTCTTTTTCAAATCATGATCCCCTGTGTCAAAATTGACCTAGCCAGGGAGTCTCTTGACTATACAGTGTTGTATATAGATTTCTTTCGCAAACCTTTAAAAATCATTCTTCTCTGAAACCAAATGGCCTAGAGCTTAGATGTTTGGCATGTAGCATTGTCTAGTTGACCTCTACCAGATTGTTCAAATCATGAGCCCTTGGTCAAAATGGATTCTACCCGGGGGATGTCAACTTTAAAAATCTTCTGGCTTAGATACTTGGCATGTGGCATTGCCTAGTGGACCTCTATCAAGATTGTTCAAATTATTACCCACAAGTCAAAATTGACCCCCCCCCCCCCAGGGGTTCACTTAAGATTCACATAGGCTTACCAGTATATAAACCTCCTTGTCTATGTTTAAAACCAGAAGCCCAAAGCTTAGATATTTGGAATGTAGAATTGTGTAGTGGACCTCTATGAATAATCCGGGATTTTCACATGTCAAAATTGACTTTTCCTCCGATGTGACCTTGTATTAAAGTCAACGGTGGCCAGGTGAGCAATATAGGGCCATCTTGGCCCACGTTTTGATTATTATTACCATGGCTACAAAAAAATGACTGAAAAATTAAAAAAGAAAAACAGATTTATTGGTTAAGTTTTGTTGAATCTTACTTATTCTACTTATGGTAACGTTTTATGCTCCATTACTGCATGCTTCCTTGAGTTCTGGCAAGTTCTCATGCTAAATTGAAGGGTAGTGGTTGCAGAAAATTCCTTTGTAATGTTGATTTGAGTGTAGAGGTCTAGTGAAATGACAGTTTGATAAACTGCCCACCTGTCAAGAATTGAAATATTGTTGAAATGGGTGGTAAACCTCTCCAAAATGTGTTGCCTTGGATGTTTTATAACCATGTCAAACCATCACAAGTCATGTGGGCTCTAAATCCCATGACATATTTTCATGAAATTAACCATCCTGTGCAAAAACCACAGCTTGATGTTTACATAATCATTGTAAAACAAGGACATCGCCACTGTACACCAGGCATGTTATAGAGCCGGTAGGTGTCTCTGGAACAGGATATGTTCAGTAATTTGTACAAAACTCTTTGGGGCGTTGGTTATAGGAGGTTTTAGTGTGTCGTCATATCCGGGATTTTCCGTTACTAAAAATAGCGTGGCCGTCAACTGTATTGAGTTCGGCCATATGCCGAGCGTGTATTGATACAGTATAGACATTATTTATCGCCAAAATAAACTAAATATTATTAAGTTTCTTTTAAGTTTTGAAGTGGAAGTAAATACATTATTTCTTATATAAAATATATTTGATAGTTGTTGCTATAATCAAAGAATTAACTTTGATCAGGCTTTGTGAGATTTCCCTTCTTTCACCTTTCATTTGTCTTCTTTCCTTCACTGATTATTCTCTTTCTATCTTACCCTTTTCTCTCTGAAGTATTTGGTTTCAAAACCAGCACACTTAGTATTATACAAAACCATAATCCTACTTTAAAAGTACTTTGTGTGTTTTAAAAAAATGTTAATAGTCCCGGCCGATCGTGGGATTTCTCCTCTTAGTGAACTCGCCAAGACTCCCATGTATACTGGTACCTTTGTTTGGTTATATAATGCATATGTATGTCTCAAAAATAAATGACAGAAAAAGATATCCCTGATTTGATATAATTACGGAAGTATACACTACAGAAGTGTATACTGCCATGGTATACTGTAATCAACGTCCATGACATCTACAGCGACGGACACATGTGAAAGTGACACTTCCAAAAAATTGTTGTATTAAAATATTCAATAACACATAATAAAACATGCCTAATTAATTGTATATTATCTTAGCTGAGCAACTGCTTCTGAAATGCCCACACGCCATGCAGTTTACGTCTGCGATTACTCATTATTTCAAAAAGTTTAATATGTTTGATGCCATGTTGTTAAATTAACAAAGTATATGTAGATTAGTGGAAAGCCTCAAACTTAGAGAAAACAAAGACTTCAAAATATCGAATTAAAATTTCCTTTTTTTCAGACATTTGTTGTCGCCTCTAAAATAAAAAGAAACTCGGCTATCTGAAATTAAAAAAATATTCTGTCTTATCTGCGTCCTTATATCAAGGGTATCATTTAACTTGGTCATAAAATATTATGATGAATAAATTGATCATGTAGATTCAATCAAAGCTTGATGTGTGCAATATGCCACGTTATGCAATTCATTCAAACTGGTCATCTATAACGTGTGACCAATTAGTCTATAAACAGGATATTACATAGATTAATTAAATCCAAGTTATAACATGTTTTATGCCCTAGGGGACAATATACCTTACTGGATCTCTATGGCAACGTGTCATTTGTGTGTCTTATGTCATCGCCAGGCGTTGTGAAAACATATATAGCACAGTGTCATGTATTATATAGCTATAGGGTCTTCATGGTTTCTAAAGTTTAATTTGACACTATTCATAAATAAATGTACGCTTCACAGACACATGCATGATTTCTATGAATATTTTTTTATATCCGAATAAAGCCTTGACCTTTCTAAACAAAGTATATAATTTACAAATTAACATCATGTTTATATAAAAAAAATTGTGGCAAAAATTGGGAAAATTCCAACAAGATGTATCATGTACAATTAGAGGATCATCTTTTAAAATGCGGAGAACTTCACTGTAGCAATTTTTTCCATCTATGTACAGCAGCAAAATATACTAAGCACTACGTGAAAATAATGAATTCAAAAAAAAAGAAGAAGAAAAGAATTGTGACACTTTCGGCAGGAATAGCAAGTAGCCTAGGGAAAGCGGACATTGTCAATTTACATTCGTTTTGGCCGATTCAGTTTAAATTCACACTTTCATATCGGACTTTATAATGAAAACTATACATAAGCATCAATGGCATAGACACGGCAACACAGACATTGCATATAAACTAGATTTTTTTTCATTTAATTACGTTATAGCCTAAAATATAAACTGCCGTACGGTCAAATGCTCTATTTCGCCACAGGAGTCTAGCCGCATCAACACCCCTCTATAAAAAAAAAGAGAGGGGTAAGAAGACTTTGTTTTGATAGAATTTCAGACTCCTGTGATTTCGCTTTCATTTTGGCCGATCAATTGACGGCCAGTCAATGCGCATGCGCTGGAATGACGTCATATCGGGGATTCCTAAAACCTCCTATATGGATTATCCGGTACCAATGATAAAATTCTAAGATACATACAGTGAATGTCACTAAAAATTTTTGTACTTGGCCTCTTGACAATTAAATGTTCTATGAAAATAACCGTAGTGCAAAAGCAGTACAAAAAGCTAGACCATAAATTTGAAGTTAACCAAATCAGTGATTACTATATACTGTAAGGGGAAGTAACAACTGCGGAGAGTTTGCGAACGGAACTCTTTTCACACCCTGTACCTGTACAAGAGTTACCTACCTTACGTCGTTAACTTCCTTTTCCGGTTACATCTATCGAAACAGTAAGTGTTTGAGTTGTACATTGAATTATCTGTGTACATCGTTCTTTTCGCCATTCTTTACGGGTGAATTATTTAATACTATTTTAGCAATGTCTTTAGTTATTCAGAAAAAAATACATTGATAGTGAACGTCCAAGCGTGCGATGTTTTAAGAGCTTGAAAACCTGTAGCACTTGCACAAATAATTTATGAAATTAGGTATCGCCTAGTTCTGGCTTCCAAAACTTCAAATGCCACCAATATCAGAATAATAGGACATCGTATTATTCATTAAATATACGTTGAACAGGCAAATTACATGCATACATCTGGGTCTAATATTTATCTTTTCATTAATCATTTGTTAAACAAAGTTGACCATAAAAGCTTGCTTACCTTCTAAGTTAATAAACTCTCCATTTATACCTGCACGAGTAAATTTTCTGGCTGAATGATGCATGTGTATTGGAAATTTTGCTATGTGTATTTCATGCAAAATCTTTATGATGTCTTAGATGTTTGGACTACTGTAAAGAGCCAAAGGGTCTGTTTGTTAAGTGCTAGGTACCCAGATTCACTTGTATCTGTGCATTTCGCTTAAACCTGCACCACACTTGTAAACATTCGGTGTGCGCACATGCGTAGATAGTATCTCGTTCCATAACCGTTCTATTAATTAACATTGTTGCTAAGGTTAATAGTTGTAAATGTAACGCCGATCACCTTAGCTGGAATAACTTCAACGCACCCATTTTATATGCTTGACAGGTGACCGTGAAGCTGCACCTTCAGGAGGAAAAACAAAATATAAAAAATAGCCAGTGATTTTTTTGCGCCGATTTGACTCTGAAATTCTGCGTCTTCCCAATTGGGCTTACAAATTCCCAAACATGAGAAGATTTTTCCCAATTAGATTGATTTCTTGTGAAAGTTGGACTAAACCGATGCAAATAATCATGAATCCAACTCTGATTATGGTTTATTCGCAGAATTTTGTTGCCAATTTGACGTGCTTTGTTTACACAAAACGGGTCACGGCATAGTACGGCATTTAGAATGTCTTTCATCGCAGTCGCTAAATGCTTTTTCATGCATCAAAATGTGTTGGTAAAAAATTGTTAATAAATTACCCTAATTATTGAAAAATGTGGCATATTTCCAAATATTATAATTAGAAAATAAAACTAACACGCCATCGTCACTGCGGACATTCAAACATCTTTTTGTGAAGTTAAATTGTCTTATATTCAACTTAGTTTGGACGCTGTAATGCGTTTATGTCACCAAAAAAATTGAACTGAATAATGAGAAACGAATGTTTAGTGGACAGCTTTAAAGGAATGAAACATAGAAAGATGAAGTTGTAAATTAAACATGGGGGCCTGAAAGACTTGAATTTGAGCAAGTCCTTGAAAAGACTTGAATTCTGTGCTGAGAAAAAGTCCTTGAAAAGTACTTGAATTGAAAAAAACTAGTGAATTTCTTTAAAAAGCATGAATTGGTTGTTCGGTAAAAACCTCCAAAAAATTGTGCATGCCTTAAATGAAGGGAAAACAGTCTTATTTTTTCTGTATGAGTCTATCGAACCTACTGCATGTGATGTATCAACTGCGTGCCGGATCCGGGATTAGACACGCTTGCTTCCGGGGATTTCCCTTTACCAAAAGTCATGGTCGCGGAAAAATTGTGAAATTTGCGAAATAAGTGCATTTTCTCATCAACATTGCTCACGAAGATAGTTCGCTGGAAAAGGGATTTTTAGGAACAAACACAAAGTACTTGCGTGTGTTGGATTAACTTATAGACACAGCGCATTATGGGCGAAAGTGCGTTGAAACTGAAGAGTCGCAACGAGAAGAAAAGCATTTATAAACAAAATCAGACAAATTAACGTCCAATGAGTCAATACAGTCGTCTTCGTGAGCAAAAATCCGGATTTGAATAAGAAGTAAATATTGAGATTATCAACAGTATTTTGCTGATAATAATTTGAATAGCAAAGATACAATTACATGGTTCCAAATATGATTTAAGGTGACATTTGACTATATATCCCGACATAAAGTCAGATTTTGCGCATCATTTTAGTCCTTGAAAATTAGAAAAAGTCCTTGAAAAGTACTTGAATTTTGTCTCAGAACTTCTGTATGAACCATGTTAAAGAAGCAAGGACATTTAAATGACATAAATTTTCCTTAAAATAAAACTTTTCAGAATGATTTTTTTATTAAGTTTTGTTAATTTTTCCCAATTTTGAAGTTTATCGCGCTTAAAATTCCCAATTTGAAAAGCATGGGCTGTTGCCAAGAAAAGTAAAAATCACTGGCAGCATTTAGATTTTTGGAAGCCAGAACTAGGATCACCTCAATCTAGTCTTCTAAACTTAACAGATTTCTGAGTATACATGATCAAGCTACCACATGTTAACCTCTACAACCATTCATAGTTTGGAACTTTCGTCGGTATTAATATAAAATTGTCAGTTTTTGCCCCCAAAAATGAATACAAATAAACAATTTACGGAAATTAGAGGTCTGTCTCGTCAGCGGGAAACATAAACAGTAAAACTAGCAGCTGTGTGCTCTAAATTTCTCATTTCTTAATTCAATGGGTTCTCTTTTTCAATTTCTTTGACTTACACGTTATCATGATGACACCTCTATGCATGACATATGCAAATGGAACATGTAAATTTTCAGTGTGCATAATTATTGTAAGGAGGCGTAATCCGAACTGGTTTAGCTAGAGTTCCCTTACCTGTAGCTTCAATATAGTCAAATGCAGCTATGCAAAGAAGTTTGTATGTGCACCAGTCAGGGGTCTTGTATAAATAGTACATACTAATTCATTTATTCTCGTTTGCGAAACAATTTCTTACAACTTGCATTAACTGCCCTCGCGACTCGTTCCAGAAGGGGTCATAGCAGGTTTACCTGAGGAAAAGTCCTATTTTTGGCATTTTTGTAGAACATAACATCTTATACCATCAGTAAATATAGTGCAGCTCCGTACAAAACACCCGGGTCCCCAAGTGCTGGTCATAATGAAACTGACCAAGATGCAGGTTGATAATGAGCAGCTCTTGCTAAAAAGTTAACCATGTAGTCTCTAATTGCAATGTATTTTTTCAGCAAGGCCTTCAAGATGGCCATCCGACCTTTGCACAAGGACAAGAAGGTTAAGAAGAGGACGAAGAAATTTATCCGTCATCAGTCGGACAGATATAAAAAGATAACGGTAATGCTTACTTCCCAAATTATACTGAAGTCTATAAAATTTTGTTTTAGCTTTTAAAATTCAAGTTAAAACCACTCTTTATGAAACTTGTGACATACATATACATGAGATGTTCAGAATGAGCAAGCAGAGCTCTTTCATTACAAGGCCTTGTCGTAATTTACCTAAGGAAATGGACAAGAAAAGCCTTCAGTAATATAGTAATTTAAACAATAGTATTTGCAGATTTAATTTATAAGAATATACTGTTACTGTTTCCTAAATTATTAACAGTAGTGTATGACAGGACATGTTCAGTTTCAAGACAGTCTACTCTCTACAGTCGTATCTTTTTACATCTTCAAAGCGTAAATGGGTGTAGTAATAGTATATTGCCCAAGTGTGATAACAAGCCAAGACACTCGAGGTATTGCAGAAATTTTGCCAAAATAGGTCTTATGTCTGCTCCCACTCTGCAAAACTGTTATAACACTTGTCACAAAATCAGTAACATTGCCCCATTAATAATGAGATGCTAATTGTTATTTAAAAGTGAAAAAAGACAACTGTTGTAAACATAAAAGTAGTCCTTTAAACTGAAAAAAATGCTCTGCTTAATTGAAAACATTGTTTTTGCCTTTCAGCAAACCTGGCGTAAACCAAAAGGTATTGACAACAGAGTGAGACGTAGATTTAAGGGACAGTTTTTGATGCCAAACATTGGTTATGGTACTGCCAAGAAACAAAGACATGTCATGCCAGACGGGTTCAAAAAATTTCTGGTCCACAATGTCGCAGTAAGTAGCAAGTCTAGATTCTGTTATGGTGGTGAGGGGATAAATTTGTATATAGAAGGTACAAACAGATCTATGCTTAAAATATTATTGTCTGTTTGGAAACTACTGTTGTTGGGCCTAATTAGTTAAATATCTTCATGTTATTATCATATTGTAGTATTTTGGCTTTGCTAGGAGAATGTGTTGCATTGGGCATAATTGAATTCTGGATACATGTAATTACAAATGTCACTGAATACAAGTGCAGAGTTAAAGCTTATGGTTAAGAAAATCTACCTTGCTGTCAGTGTGTCTTGTTGTATGTAACGTGCTTTGCAATTCCCTTAATTTTGACACACATTAAAGGTAGCACGCCAAGCACAAAGTTCCGGGTGGGCTATCCGGATCAATCGCCATCCAGTATACATTTCCTTCAAACGAAATCTCCTCTGACTAGGCCAATGTTGATGGAACTTTGCAGGGATGCTCCTTGCATGAAACTATGAAATCGGTTCAAAGAACTCCATTCCATGTGGAAAGGAAAAACTTAAAAATCTTCTCAAGAACCAGAAGGCCCAGAGCTTAGATATTTTGCATGTAGCCTTGTCTACTGGACCTTTACAAAGACTGTTAAAATTAGTCATGTATAAGGATAACACTTCAAAATATGTTTGTTTCAGATGGATTAAGATATTTAATAAATCAAATAAGATAACTTTGTCTTGAAAAACTTGGAATTTGATTGGTTGTGTAGCAGTGGTAGCACGTCCGCCTTGATCCTTACCATCACCATGTTGGTAGTGTCTGTAGGCAAGACACAATTCCACATTGCCTCTCTCTCTTGCGGGTTGATTCCATCTGGAATGAGTCTCGAGAGCGATTAATAAAAGTTGTAAGAACTTGTCTTGCAATCGAGAATAAATAAATTAGTATTAACAATTTGGTTGGTTATATTTACAGGAACTCGAAGTACTCTTGATGCAGAACAGAACATTTGCTGCAGAGATTGCACACAATGTGTCGAGCAAGAAGCGAAAGACCATTGTAGAACGGGCACAGCAGTTGGCTATAAAAGTCACTAATCCAAATGCTAGGTTACGTTCTGAAGATGACGAGTAGAATGAGTTTATGTGTACATAAAAAGAAAAAAAGAAAAGAAAAAAATCTATGATGTGTTCTTCTTTTGGTGCAGTATGAGGTTTTAGTTCAACTTTTTAGCTCACCTGAGCTCTAAGTACTCAAGGTGACTGAGCTTTTAGGATCGCTGAATGTCTGTGTTTTGTCTGTCAACAGTTTGTTTATAGTATACTCTAGCATCTACAAATTTGAACACCATGTTTAAGGCCACATTCACAAGACCTCGGATAAGTTCTATGACAGGCTTTATCGCATTAGTACATCCAGATTTAACAAAAAAATCAATACACTCGAGGACCTTGATTTCTTCACTAATTGTAACCATATTTACAGATGATCATTTATGTGTATGACTGTAAGTTCCCGAACAAGTTCAATTATTTAGACACGCTTGCTACCGAAGTGATTTCCCTTTACCAAAAGTCATGGTCGCATTCCGACGAGTCCATATACAGTTGTTCTTCATGACAAAAAATCTATATTTGAATAGCATGTAAATATTGAGATTATCAACATGAATTTTGCTTGATATTAATTTGAATAACCAAGATACATAACATTGTGTTCCGAATATGATTTAAGGCGACATTTGACTATCCCGACATAAAGTCTGTTTTTGCGCATCATTTTAGTCCTTGAAATTTGGAGAAAAGTACTTTAATTTTGTCTCGGAACTTCTGTTTGAACCACGTTAATTTCTTCACTAATCCTCGTCATATTTACAAAGAATGTATGACCATAAATTTTGAATGAGTGATCATGGGCTTAATTGGGTCAGTTCTGTCAAGGTTGAGGCCCCTGCCCGTGGATCAAATCGGGAGTTGCATCAAAAATTGTGGTCCTTGATTGATACAAAACGACATATTTAACTACGACACTCACACCTTCATTTCTGTATCAGCCCTGATCATATTTAGATGTGTTCAACATTCAATTGAATAAGACGTTTACTGTGTTCGGTTACACTGACCAGAAATTGAGCCCTGTGTGACAACTTACCATGTATAACTGTTTACTCCCCAGCAATGTCGTGTCATCAAACTTGCTCAGAGGGTTCCCTGCAAACTGAAGATTATCTATTATTTTGAGTTCAGTGGGTCAAGGTCCGTTAGATTTTCCTTGATAACAGTCTATGGGTCAGTAAGGGGGGGGGGGGAGGGGTCATACAGTGGTCAAGCACATTGAGAGAATGTGGTGTACAATAACCAGAACTCAAATCTTCACTAATTACAGAGTAATTTAAATTGCCCTTTGTTACTTTTCCTTGTCTGGAGAGCAACTTGAAAACCACTTACTGGAATTCAATAAAACTTCATAAAATTGTCTCACACAGAGGAAGTGAAGTATACAAGAACCATAACTCTATCTTGACTAACAATAGTTATTGCCCTTTGTTACTTTTCCTTGTCTGGAGCATAACTTGAAAACTACAAGTTGGAATTCAAAACAACTTCATACAATGGTCGAGCACATTGAGAGGAAGTGCATTGTACAAGAACCATAACTTGACTAACTACAGTTATTGCCCTTTGTTTCTTTTCAATGGAGCATAACTTGGAACTACTTGGAATTCAATACAGCTTCATACAATGGTAAAGTGCAAAAAGGGGAATTGCAATGTACAAGAACAATAACTCTATCTTGACTCATTACAGGGTTACTGCCAAGAACCATAACTTTGTTTTTACAAGGTATTGTGTCACTTATAACTCCTTCAGTTGACAACGCAGTCTTGTGTGGGAATTAATTCCATTTAGTGATAGAGATTTTGCATGTAGGCCATGATTTGGTTGAAAACTGTGTGCAGGCAACAAGCGTGCACATATTTCATTTACCACATACAGGATTGATTGGAAACAAGTCTTTAGCCGGAGAACTTTTTATGGAATTTAAAAATTGCTCTGTTGGACTTTTTGATTAGTTTTGGATGTAAGCAACTGTCATACCTGTATCTCTTATACCATAATATGGGATTAACTTGAAGGGGCAACAAGCATCAAAATTGGGTAACTATTTATTTCAAATTATAGCCTTTGTTGCACTTCATTATAATGTTCCCTTTGTTGGAATTTCAGTTAAAGCTTTGCACCAGAAAGCTGCTGTAGAAAACACGATCCTTTAAATCATCAAGTCTTTATAGAGTTGCTTGTCTTTCCCTACTAGCAGTTTCAATAGTCTAGTGTGTTCTTACAAAGGTCCAGAAAGAAAAGGGAGATTCCAATTCAGAATGGTTTAATGGAAATCTGACATCTAACTGGAAACTGTCTGCCTACAAAGCACAACCATACCAACCAAAGTTGATTGCCTTGGATCAGGTTTGCCAATATATTAAATTCTTTGGAAAGACGACAATATTTGTTCTAAAGTCAGATGACTTCCGTTAAAACAGAATGGGTGTGATAATAAACAACATCAATAACTTAATACAATAATATATCATTCATATAATCTTGGGTAACTATATAACAATTTGTATGCATAGTGCTGATCATAAAAATGAAAGCCAGTTGGCCCACAATCACTCCGCTGAAAAAGACGGGACACCTTTTAGCTGCCCACAATCTGATTTGTCTGGGCTGGCAACATCTGCTCCGGAGATTATCCAACTATTTATGACATGCTAAATGAACCAAACCTGCACCAGTTTCAGAGAAACATACTACCTGAATCACATTTCAAGTAAAATCAAACATTTACAATTGATTGGCACATTTTCATGGTATTGTATAGGGGTTTGTTAAACAGGTGTTTCTCCACCTATTGTGTGTCCTAGAAGTCCACTATCAGGAGCAGCATCCCAAATAACTTTTTGTATTTCTCTAAAGTTTGGGTGGTCTGAACCCCCACACAGTCCTAGGATCGCACTTTCACTGGTTGTCAGATGAGCACCTGCCTCTTTCATACGTTGCAGGGCAAACATCCTACAAATGAAATAAAATGATTACTACAAAGATATGGTATGGTATAGTTATTAACATTCAATATCAAAGAAGTTATAAGTTTTTTGTCCATTCCTGAACATTATGAGAGTTGTGGCCCTTTCACAAGCAAAATATTTAACATTATAATTTAAGCTAGTCTTCAGGTGGTAACAAAGCCCCCTTTGATGCAATCATAGATGTAGAGTTAGTAAAATTAGGGTCACCTGACTCGCAGTCACCTAGACCTTTAATGGAATGACCTCAAAATCAATAGAGCCTAGAGGTCATCCGCTTTCCAAGCAACCATTCCTTGAAGAATATAGACCAGATTTATTATTTGACCTGTTGACCTAGTTCTTGACCCAGTTTCAAATTTAACCTGGATTTCATCAATACATCCTACCAACGTTGATGCTCATTTCAACTACCTCTAAAATGTACAAAAAGTTTGGTTTTCTCTGATTTCATCAATATCGTGCTCTATTTGGAGATAATCAACTTGCATTCTGGACACCAACTTTAATGATGGCATATGAAATGTGGCATCTGATAATGTTAACGAGGTACTTGTTGATAGACAACCAACAGGTGATCACAGTAGCTGGCCATGAGCACTTATAGGTTATCATCTGAAAGCCACTACAATATAAATGTCACTTTCTCTTTTTCCTTCAAAGACTAGAGGTCATGCATTTGTCTTTAGCAATGCTATTGTGATTTGTGAAGAGTGTATCCTATATAATTCCGGATGTAACATCTGAACACACTTCAATACCACATGGTAAGCTTGTATAGGTCTGCACCTACAGACTTATTTGTGCTTGTGCATACTGAGTTATGGCCCTTGAGTTTGAAAAACTGGGCATTTTTGGATTTTGGTGGCATGTTACTCCAGAAACATGCAACTTAATAGTAATGCTAATCCGGATGTATAAAAAATTAAAAATTAAAAAAACATAGGAAATTATTTAATGATCCTTTTCACCTGTCTACCATACTTCTGGAGGAAACCCCATCAACAATCACATTCACATCATAACCTCTTTCCTTTAGATCTAGTACAGTAGACTGTACACACACATGGCCCTCTATACCACAAAGCATGATTGACTTTACCTCTGAAACAAAATATAAACAAAACACTTAAAAACATTTCCCTTAGTCACATAAGTCAACATAAAGATTCTTTGAAATTCAGCACGTTTTTCAAACAAATACATTTGAGTGTAAAGTTCAATATATTTGATTATTTGAATGATTATTGAAATAAAAAAGTGATCATGTAACTGACTGGCATTAATTTTTGTTGTATGAGTTTATCACCAATTTAAATCCATATTTTGCTCATTTGTACAGAAAGGCAGTTTGCCTAACCATGTCTTGGTAAGTACTAGATCCCTGTCCCAAGTAAAAAATTGGCCAACTTTCTCACACTGATTGGTAGCAGAGCTCAAACCCATGACCCTCAATCTATAAGAGCTTACAGTGATTGAAAGTCAGCTACTCTTAACCACTCAACCATGGAGGCTGACTGACTGGTATTTTCTTCAGACCTCATACCAAAATGTGACATGGAAATTACACTTTTACAAAATCTTAAATTTGGGGTTTATCTCTGCCTGGGTTGAATTTTACCGTGGAAACCAGCAGAAAATAACAGTCAAGAAAAGTCATATTACAGAACAAATTAAATAGAATCATACACTTGCCTTGTTGTGGGACCATTTTCTATTACAAAACACGTCAACTTAAGTCGAAAACAGGCCATTATTTAAGCAAGAATTAGTTGAATTTAACCAAAACTGAACTTGACCTATACTTAATAGAACTTCTATAAATGCACCACCTGCCTTCTCCCTTCTTCATTTGATAACCAAATATTTGCCAGCTTATTTTTAGCTAGCAATGCACAAAAGCTATCATGTCTTACACATGCACATACTTTCTTACATGAATTTCAAATTGATCAAGTTGTACAAATCATACGGCAGATATTTTGAGATTTCGTTTAAATCTCTGTAGGCTATTGCCTTGATGCTCTTCCTTGAGAAACCCACTCTTACAATCATCTTCCAGATGACATTTGTATCACTCTATCATTTTGAAATCTATGTAACAGAAGTATCTATCCAATGTCTTCATAAATGCAAGCCATGAAAGCTAAAACATTGTGTGTTGAAAGCTTAAAATAAGCTGGCAGATATTGAAAAGGTTGATAATTATTATAAAATAAAGAAGGAAAAAGGAAGGTGGTGCGCTAGAAGTTTTGATTAGTATATATCTTATGATCATAAACTGAACAAAATCAACCTTTCAAAAGTTTTTAATCAGAAACTAAACATTTGCACGGACGGATAGGGTAACACTTTATTCCCTTCCACCATTCAAAGAATGAAAGGGCATAACAATACAAGGTTATACCACAGTGGTAAAGTTTGTTAAATGTATGAAATCAAATATCATTTGACACTGATATTAATGCAGATAAAATGTACTGATCTTTACCTGGAAACTGCTTCATATGTTCCTCTACTTCTGGTATCATCATTGAAAACTTCATCTTTGGGAACACTGGACATTTACTGACATCCAGCTCTGAAACAGTTGGGCCAAGACCTGTAACATACATAAATACATTTTTCAATTCTGAACAAAAATAAATACTGTACACTGCGTACACAACTGTTGGCGAGCAAAAAAAACTAACACACTGGTTGTGATGTATACACAAAACATATTGATCTATTCACTATATTGTTTCATACTCCAGTACTATGCCAAATGCTGATCCAATTCCTGTTTCCTGCTTATTTGAACAAAACATTTTATTTAATTCAACTTGCCCCTTTAAATATCGTATTGACAGTAACTTGCTGCCTTCTAGAGTCTGACTGTTTCGTTTGTTTTATGTACATTTTATTCCAATATTATAGTTTAAAGTAATTTTTAAGTGCTACTCTCTTCGTGTGATTGATCTTGTTTTATGCTATATGTGTGTGCTGTGTTTTTGGATCTCTACCAACAACAACAACAGCACAAGGGAGATCAATGGGAAGAAAGGAACTATTTTTTAATTAGTCTGATTTTTTTATTTCTAAAGCACTAACTTCACCTACTAATGTGGCATTATCATTAATTTTATATATTTAAAGGTCCATTACTTACATCAAATTGAATTTTCTTTTAAATTTGAAATTGTAACAGGGATTGATAGTTTGAAACTGGTTTCTAAAACTAAACAATAGCCATGGAGTTTTTCCCCGTTTAAAATACTGCTGCATTAAAACGAGTGAATGTATGTGTATTTCCTTAAATTCACCTGGGTGGTCTTTTTGTCCTACTTTCGATGTATTGAATTTGTATGTTGTAAACAGTCAGACATATACTTTGCACATCATTGGAAGTAAAGTTCTTCAATTATAATTCAAAATAGGAATGCTTATTTATGTACAACCTAAATTTTCAACTTCACTCTGGGAGATTTCTGGATAATTAAAAATGTATTTGAAAACGGGAAAACATACTTTCATTTTTGAAAAGGCAAAATATAATTTATCTATTCTTTTGTTAAACTCAAATTTTCAACACAATATGGTCACATTCAATGCAGTATGTCATATTTTTCCTTCTGAGAAGCGCCCATTACGATCTAGATTTAAAAGAAAATTTGATTTGTTTTAAAATGAACAGCAACCAAAAATTGCTTTTATAAAACTGTCACCAAAAATACAGTATGTTCGGTAAGATGCGCATAATGTTAATTTAAGCTAACATTTTCTGTTTTAAGCAAAACCAACGTCGTATCTTGACAATCTAAAAATGGTTTGAGATGCCCCCTTATGTAAACATAACCTTTGGGATATTGCTCTGTGACAATCACTGGGACATCAAGAATCTGTGAAGCTTTCAGCATCCTGGCTGAGACAGCAAGTATTTGTGGGTAGTAAGATATTGTTTTCCGGAACTTTTCCTGCATGTCACACAAAAATAAAGCAGAATTTTTAGTAGTAAGTCGAACGATACCCGACGCAGCCATGATTTTGGATATTTGCTTAGCTTTAGTATATTCGTATTATGGTAAATTTATCAACCTATCTGCTGTTGTTTCAATTCAACTAACTGTTCAATACTCTACCAAATAAGCTATATATATATGTTTTAACCCAAATCTTAACTTGTTGTAAATCTGTCTTTTTAACAATTCGAATATGGGAGTATCGGGATTGACATATGAGGCGAAAGCGAAAATAGGTATTAATATCTGGTACTACTACCGCAATCAACATGAGTCTTATGGGCATTATAAGTAAACAAAATACAGCTGATAACTATGCCCTTAATATAAAGTTTCATCTATTGTTCTTCTAAAAACCAATATTGTTTAAATCAAAACAATGTATAAAGTGCCTAAAAATAGGAAGCACTTTAATAAATCCATGTTGACACTCGTCGATATTACCACGAATCTGGAAAAGAAATGTTCCTGAAAATTCTATCCAGTTTGTTTGTACTACCAATTATATAGTTAAGCCTAGCGACAGCTTGTCTTTTCTAAAAGGATTGATAAAAAATTGTTCGGATATTTTTGTCAAATTTTTGCCTATGGAGGTCTGTCCTATTTATCATTCTACGTAAAAAGATTTTTAAAAGAATATCTATTGCTTGCAAAAAATGAAACACAAACCTAAGAAATAAGACTATTTTTCAGTAATAGTTTTGAAATTACCGGAAAAGGTGCATTGGTAAAATACGGCAAATAGGAAAGAAAACTACACTTAAGTATTTAATGATAAGTCAGTGTTTAACAGTTATTCATTTACATGCATAGCAATGTGTGAAGTGGGTAGTTCATTTTACTGAATATAGCAGTACGAGAATTCATACTTGCTATGTATCGGCCTGGCTCTGTATTGCAATATATTGGTAAACTGGTTTATCGTTGCACCACAAGCCTACACTAGCACAATGATCTCTGAAATACACTAACACAATGATCTCTGAAATACATGCGTGACATTGAATTAAGGATATGATATTACATGCAGTCTTGTAGAATACTAAAGAAAACCTTTAACCTGTCTTACGGTTAGGAAACTTTAACCTAAATTATTGGCCTAAGGTTTTACATTATATCTGTATTTTTACTTTCGCTTTGTTTGCATACCATAAAATGATGTTTAATTATGCATTAATAAGTTTGGGGTATTCGAACTTATAGTGTAAGTAGAAAATGCTTGTCATAATTACGGAAATGTTCATTGCAGTTTCCTTGTCAGTACTTAACTGTTCATTACAACTTCATACAATGGTCAGGCCATGGGCTGAGGAAGGCATTTACAAGAACCATAACTCCATCTTCTCATAACCGAGTTAAATTCTTTGCCCAGGAGTATTGAGAACTATAAGTTGGAAATTGAATATAACTTAAATACAATGGTTATGCACATTGATGAGGAAGTGTAGTGTACAAGAACCATAACTATTCTTGAGTATTTACAGAGTTATTGCCCTTTGCTACATTATCCTTGTCCAGGACATTACTTGAAAACTACTGGTTTGAAACTTCAAGACAACTTCATACAATGGACTAGCAGTCAATGAGAGGAAGTGTAGGTTTAAAAGAACCATAACTCTTGTTGAGCTCTAAGAAAGTTTAAGTTTTGGCCTTTGATACTATTCATTTGCACATACATAAATCTAAAAAGTAACCTGGCTTGAATTCAATTTGACAACTTCAGTACAATGGATATAGCACAATGAGAGGCAATGCCAAGTGTATGAGAACCATAACTCTATCTTGAGTATTTACAGAGTTAATGCCCATTTTGCCCTTATCCTTCATAGCATAACTTGAAAACTACTGGTCAGAATGCAATACAACTTATACAATGGTCAGCACAATGAGAGGGTGCAGTGTACAAGAACCATAACTCTATCTTGACTAATTACAGAGTTATTGCCAAGAACAATATCTCTATTTCAGTGTTTTTTTTGCAAGTTATTCTGTTGCTACGAACTTCCTCAGTATATAAAGTAGTCTTTCGGGGGTATTAATCACATTTAGTGATAGCTCTAGTTATGCATTAATATTAACATTCGAACTTATAGTGTAAATAGAAAATGCTCGTCATATTTACGGGAGTTTTTATTGCAGTCCATAGTCTCTGTACGTCCATTTCCATTGGTCTGGCCTGGGCTGGTCAGGCTTTTAAACCCAACCATATTTCAGTAACCTCTAAATTCTTCAGGGGTGTCAGACTGTCAAGTGAGATAACTTGTGTTTGAATTTAATTCAAATTATGCCCCTTGCTTGACTTCGAAAATTTTGTTAAACTTGCAAAGTATTATCATACACATATCACAGTAATCACTTATGATATTGGTTTGAAACTTCAAGACAACGCGTTCAAGGTCAATCAGACTGTCAAGTGAGAAACACTTGTATGGATTTACATAAAATTACTACCCTTGTTTAGCTAAGGAAATTTTGTTTTAGTTTATGGATGCAAGGTACTATCATGCACATACATGTATGTGCATGCAATATACTATCATGCACATACATGTATATCTAAATAGTAACGTGACTTGATATTGGATTTGAAACTTCAGTAATGTCATTAAGGAATTCAGACAGCCAAGTTTGATAACCCTTGTTAAAATGAATTTAATTTAAATTATGCCCTTCATGATAGCTTTTAAGTGTAATTGCCTTGGGTCTAGGACAAAGTGCTCAAATATGGGTGAGTCAATGGTAAAAGTCTGGTGTTGTCTGTCAAATCTGTCCTAACCTAACCTTATGTATGCAATAGAGGCTGCATTTTTCACTGGATCTTCATGAAACTTGGTCAGAATGATTGCCTTTGATCAAGTCTAGGTCGAGTTGAAATATGGGCCATCTGGGATCAAATTCAAGGTCACAGGATCAAATCTTAGAAAACCCCTTGTGTGTGCAGAAGATGTTGCATTTTTCATTGGATCTTCATGAAACTTGGTCAGTGTAATTGCCTTGATGAAATCTAGGTCAAGTTTGAATATGGTCATCAGGGGTAAAAAACTAGGCCACCCTGTCAAATCTTACAAAACCCTTGTGTATGTAATAGAGGTTGCATTTTTCATTGGATCTTCATGAAACATGGTCAGTATGATTGTCATGATAAAATCTAGGTCGAGTTCGAATATGTGTCATCTGGGGTTAAAAACAAGGTCACCTGGTCAAATCATAGAAAACCGTCTTGTTATGATTACAGTTTTGTTATTTACTACTGGCAAGCAGCGACAATAGTCGAGCATGCTGTCTTACAGACAGCTGTTGTTTCTATGTAACCTTTATAAATATTGCTCAGATCATTTTCTGATAAAACAAAATTTGAGGTCTGCAGTAAAAAGGTTAGGTCTGTCTCAAGACCTGAAACATGCACATATTTTTTTGCCCTATCTAAAAGCGTAACAAAATTTTGGTTGCCATTTCTATGCAGAATCTGTGGCAAACAAAAAAAGTAGGATCAAATTTAGGGCTTTTGTTATTATTGTATTTGAAAATACCGACACAATAAATAAAATTTGTGTTGTGTTGTACAGTTAACTCCGTACTCCGGATATAGTGAAACTCCAGATATAAGGGAAAAAATTCTCAACCCGGATTTTTTTCTTTTGTTATTTTATATGAAGTTGTTATATGGATATAACAAACACCGGATATAACAAACACATTTAAATCATCCCAATGACTTTGTTATAAACAGAGCTTACTGTATCGTAAATAAAACTTTAATGTATCGAAAGAGAATTCAGTTCTCAATAATTTTCTGTAAAATTGTTATCAAACTTTCAAAATAATGATATTTATAAGTGATTTTATTAGAAACTGAAAGGATGATTATGATTTTTGGTGACAATGTCATGACATTCTCAATCACTTTGGGGAATCACATAATCCAAATAATTTCGTATGGCCGTAAGTAAAGCTATAAAAAAGTTAGCAAATAGGCAGAGCCGTTTAGCTGGCTATTAAAATGTAGCCTATCTTATGGTACATAAGTGTATGTTGGTATAATACACGGTCTAAATCACAGCCACCATCTAATTGTGCTGAGCACTTCAAAAATAAATTGTCAGGCGTTCAGCACAATCGCAGGGTGACGATTATTTAGGGGCCCTGTGTATTGCAATATTCTGGGATATGCAGTTACAAGTTCATTGTCACTGATTTGCCCAACGGCTGTCATGTTTTTTTAAGCTAAACAAGATTACATGAGTTCTACTTTTGTTTAGAGAATTATGTTTGCCAAGTACAAGTGAATAACCCATGTGTCAATGGCACTTACAGGGTTACAGCTGTGAATATGTATTTGATGTACAAAGCAATTAGATCTCAGTATGAAATAGCATTAACAAGAACAAATTGTTTGTATCAAAACTTATATTTGAATGGTGATTCATTTGCAGATCTTAGATGTGTGCTACTGAGAGAGTATTACTGAACGCTGTGATGTGGGCATGAACGTTTCTATCTCCATGTTCAGATCCATAACTAGAAAGCTCAGAAAAACTGTTGGTAGGCTCTGTTTGTCTTATATAAATTAAGACTATGACACATGAAGCTAATTTCAACCACATTGTTTTAATGTCTGCACTAAAAGAAGTATATGTGAAAGTTATAAATCACAATTTAAATATACAGTAAAAACAGTTTTTCATTTTATTCTTTACTGCCAGATTAATTTTTCCATTCATAATTTTATGTTTTCAGGATTAAAGATGGTATCATTTGTACTCAGTACTGTGATCTTCCTGAATGTTTTGTATGCATCCAAAAGCCATGCTGTGCAGCACACAAACCTTGTAATTGTTGGTGGTACTGGGGATTTGGCGCGAAAGTATCTCTGGGGAAGTGCACTGAGACTGTTTGTAGAGAATTACAGCGAGAATACTACATTTTCATTCTATGCTGGTTCCCGGATCTCACAGAATGATGGAGACAAAGCTCTGAATGAGATCATTAACAGCAACAAATGCGAAATGAGCGACGAGAAATGTGAAAAACTGCGACCAAAATTTATAAAAAATGTAAAGTATGTGGTGCTCAAAAACAAAGAAAATTACACAAATCTTTGTGAAGAGTTTCGATCAGCAATACAGTCAGGAGTAACCACGCACCAGATTTTCTATCTGTCAATACCTTCCTCAGCATATCAGAGTGTTGCTCAGCTTATCCATAGTTACTGTCGCCATGAGAACGTTGCTTCTACGAAAGTGGTCCTTGAGAAGCCGTTTGGTCTGAGCAAAGAAGATGCCACCAAGCAAGCTGAAGCTATAAGTCAGTTCTTTGAGGATGAAGAAATTCATAGAGTTGATCACTACCTAGCTAAATCTGTTTCAAAGCAGATTCTTAACTTCAGGTACATATATTCTTTACTTCAGATGTATTTTTAAGTTTAGGTATATTCTTAAGTTTAGGTATATTCTTTACTTTAGATATATTCTTTACTTTAGATATATTCTTAAGTTTACATGTAGGTATATTCTTTACTTTAGGTATATTCTGTACTTTTGGTATATTCTCAACTTTAGGTCTATTCTTTACTTAAGATATATTCTTTACTTTAGATATATTTTTAAGTTTAGGTATATTCTTTACTTTAGGTATATTCTTAACTTTAGATGTATTCTTAACTTTACGTATGTTCTTTACTTTAGGTATATTCTTAAGTTTAGGTATATTCTAACTTTAGATGTATTGTTAACTTTAGGTATATTCTTTACTTTAGGTGTATTCGTTACTTTAAGTGCACATTGAATGATATACTGGTTTTATAATGATATTTTCACATATGTTGTAAGACAAGCTAAGCAACCTGGTGCATGTTTTGCAGTAGTAATGCAACAGAATGTAATTTAATGAATGCCTTAATGGGATTGATTACCTGATTCTATAATTGTGAACTGTGTTAAACTTTTTAACTCTTAACCTTTGTCATGAATTTGGTTGGACTGAACACACTTACATTAATTTTGTACATGCCTGAAAAATTTGTTTGACTAAACAAATTTATTCAAAATTTCTAGAAAACAACTTGTTATTTTCAATTTCGTCATAACCATTTAGTATTAAAAACAACACTATGGAGAGAAAAACCAGCTTTTGTCGGACCTTATTTAGCTTTGTCATGCATGTCTCTAGATCTTACACAGTTTGATTTGTCCAATAGTACTTGTGTAATTACATGTAACTCTTCTTATTATACCAAGATTTCTGCTTTGGTTTCCTCAAGGCTAAATTCAAATGAAAACTTGACTTGCAACTTGAAATAACCAATAGGGGTCATCAACTAGTTAAAAAGTTTATACTTTTTTATTTTAATTGATTGTGAAGAACATTTGTAGCTTATCGAGTCGCTCTTGAGTCCAGTCTGCTTCCTGGAAAAACCAGTACTGGTGTCATATGAGGAGGTATGGTCATGACCCCAGTGGGGCTCGAACTCACAACCACGGGGATGAGTGGCTTACACCTTAACCTCTACACCACTGCTCCCCCCTTTGTTAAATGCAGCTGAGACCAAACATAAAATCTCTTATGGATGACTCTTGTAAAAGAGAGAATGAATGACAAATTCCTGGTTAATTTTTGTAAATTTTGTATATAAATGTTGAACATTTCAGAGCTAACAACAGAGAAGTAGTGGAATTATTACTGAATGCACAGTATGTGGACAGAGTTGAGATTATAATGAAAGAAAGAATAGGAAATAAAGGTAGGTATTGTAGATTTCATATTAATATACTCAATTTTAACAAAATCAAACACACAAGTACATAAAATAGAGTTATGCTTCCCTACTAACCTTGTTGTGAATGCTTATCTGCTTAATATACAGACCAAGTTTGCTAACTGGTCAAATCTACTTAGTCAGTGGAGTTACTGCCCTTTAAATGCCAAATATTGCTACTGTTTTGTGGGTCTTTAATGATATTGTATTCATGTTGCTACAGTTTAAATAATGCCATCATCAATGATTGAAAACTCTGTCCCTTCACAAAATATTGGGAATTATAAGAAAAGATGTCTTGATAGTATTAAAAAACCTTAATTGGCATGTTCTGTGACAGTTTGGCTCTCTTGTTGGCCTGGGGACTGAAAGTCCCCAAGGCCTAAGTTAGTATACCACATTTCAAACCCTGCAAGAATTTTAGCCGTGCTATGTGCGAATAACAACTGTAAACATGCGCTATGCGAAAGTAGTGCAAGACAGACCAGATCAATCTTCTGTTTGAATGCCGCATATGATAAGAACATGTTACAAATAAAAACAGTACATAAATCTTCAACGACTGCAGGAAGGTATATAGCTTACGGGCTGCATTACACATTTTTTCTGTTTTAGAAATTAATGCGCTGTTAACTGATTGCGGAAGATAATCATATGCATACCCCGGAAAAGCCCGGATATTTACGGAAATTCCGAAAACGCATTTATGCCTTCGATATAAGAGTTTGTAGTTTGATTTTCAAATTTCCATGTTATTTCATTGACAACTTTGTTATTTACTTAACGATTACATATATATTTACCTAAAAATAAATGTCTCTAAAAAAGATATAATTTGCTACATTCCCGAGAAGGTACTAACGTGATCAAATTCACCCGCCATTTATCGAGGGCGCTGCATGTCGAGGCCCAGTGAACGTTTCACTGATTACAACTACAAGGTAACCCAGAATCATTTTTGGTTTTCTCTGTTATACACATTGTACAGTACTGTATTTATATTTCATTGCTGGTACTGCTTTGTTTATTTCTGTTTCAAGGTCTTGTCATTGGTACACAATAATTTTCGATCCACATCATCAGATCATATCGCTGCAGGTTGTACAAAGCGCAGATCGAATTATTTGTACTGGCTTAAACATTTTATAATGTTGACTATGTGATTATTTTTCATTTAACGTACATTTCATAATAAAACAAACTTCCCTGTCACCCATATATTTGTGAATCATTCATTCTGTGTCATATATTGAATTTCGTCCTCTGCACATTTCGACCCGGGCTTTAGGGTAGATTCAACGCAGAACACGTAGGGGGGGGAAAAGTTGTTTTTCGGGGAGTTAACCTATAGCCCCCAGGCCTTCAGCGCTCACAGCGCTTTGATTTTAGCAGATAATATTGTGTTTAAAATTTCGCAATGTCATCATTGCAGAATTTGTGTATATTCCTCAACAAAGGTAATAACCTCTAAATATATTTGAGTTCTCTGATATTCAGTGATTATAGACAATGTTTTCTGTTTCAGGAAGGATAGACTTTTATGATCAAACTGGTGTGGTTAGAGATGTTATGCAGAACCATCTTACAGAGTTACTTGCCCTTGTTGCTATGGAACTTCCTGTTAATGTGTCTGATTTTGATATGATTGAAGAGTATAAACTGCATCTGTTAAGACAAATCAAACCCGTAACCAGAGATGCCCTTCTACTAGGACAGTATTCAAAGTATTTAGAAGAAGCAAGAGCGGAAATACAGCATATTAACCAATCACATGTTACGCCAACATTTGCCGCAGCATTGTTACAGGTGAATAGTCAGAGATGGAAACATGTGCCTTTTATTCTTGTGTCAGGCAAACATATGGATGAAAGGTCTAGTCATGTTAGAATATTGTTTAGAGAGAAAGATTACTGTGTCAGCGGATGTGCAGATGGGAATTCAACATTCACAAAATATCCACGGCAGCTTATTTTCCAGATTGGACATGGTCCTGTCCCTTCTGCGGGAATACTTGTATCAAAGTCACTTTTCAGTCCTTCCTGGCCCAAAGGAATGAAAGAGCTACCTATGACTTCAAAAGACAGTGCCATACATGGTCAAAGTCCCGGTGATTTCCACTACGCAGTTCCAGTGGAGGACATCCCAGCATATACGATGGTTGTACACGACCTCTATCACAGGGTCAGGGAAACATTTGTTACCACTTCAAGAATGTTGCTGTTGTGGGAAATCTGGGATAGTGTGATACAAGAAACACACAATGTTATGCCCAGACTATATAAGGAGTACGGAGCTGTCAATTTAAATTTTACAGTTGATGGATTTCAGCTGAAATATGTAGATCATCAATCATCTGAATATTCTGGAAGTTTTAATGGACTGGAACCAAGACATTTAGCAGTTATCCCTCCTTTGTTTAGAAATAAAACATTGTTTTGTAAACCAATCAGAGAATTAATCAAAGCACTTGCTGCTTATATTTTTAAAGTAGCAGAAAGTGCCATTAGAGAAAGAAATATTTTTCATATAGCATTTTCAGGAGGTAACAGCCCACTTGAATTGTATAAAGAACTGTTGAATAGTTTTCCATTATTTCCATGGGAGCAAACACATGTATGGCAAGTGGATGAAAGATGTGTTTCACATAAGCATAAACAATCAAATTTTTTATCTCTTCATGACAACTTGATCAAATTCATAGATATACCATATTTTAATATACATCCTATGCCTGTAAGTTTTGCCGGTAAAATATGTGATGCAAAAACCAAGGGAGATAACTTATATGAGGATATGATCAATCATTTAATTCCTGCTCAAGTTTTTGATCTCGTGATTCTTGGTCTAGGTACAGATGGACACACTGCTTCCTTATTTCCAGGGTATTCATATTCTAAAAAGCACAAAAAATTAGTAAGTTTAACAAAATCAAGGGTAGAGGGTAATTATGACAGGATGAGTATATTACCTCCCTTGATCAACAATGCAAGGGAGGTAACTGTTCTCGTGACAGGGAAGGAGAAGCACAGTATTTTACAGAAAATTTCTGACATGCAGTCACAAAATAAACAATACCCAATAACATATGTTTCACCAACATCAGGAAATATGTCCTGGTTCATAGATATGGAAGCTTGGTTAGGCCAATAGTCTTTATTGTGCCCAGAGAGGTGGGCATATTAAAATCGCACCATCCGTGTGTCCATCCTTCCATTTTTTACGTGTCCAGGGAGTTAGTTAGTCATGCCTAGAAGGATATTAAAATAATTTGGCACGAATGCTCAGTATTTCAAGACAAAATGTTGTGTACAACACCAAGGTCCCTACCTCAAAGGTAAAGGTCAAGAAAGAGTAAACATAAGGTCTCTCAATCCTAATAATTATGTTTGTTGTATATAGTATGAACCATATGCAAATGCAAAAAATATTTTTTAAACTAAGGTCACACTTGGAATTTATAGTATATATGCACACATTCATGTACTGTAACAGTTTACTGACAGGCATTGAAGGATTTTAATAATTTGGCACATCAAGACAATGTAGCATGGAAGACCTACATGTACGGTCCTACCTCAAAGGTCAAGGTCACACCTGGAGTGTAAAGGTAGTGGAATATACATGGTAACTCTTGTCGTGCATGGAAGGATTTTAAAATTACTTAGAGCAGTATTTTTTAGGCTCTTCTAAAGAACCATTGTAGCACTTTTAGTACCTAACCACAACAGACATAGCCAGAAACAAAGAACTGCTGTCCTTCATAAGTGACAAATGCCCCCAAAGAAGTATCCCACACTATGTGTTACCTTGACCTTCAAGTTTAGGACGTTGGGCTTGTGTGTAATATGTCATATCCATGTGCTCAACAACTGTGCAATTAGACTAGTTACTAGTCTGATAAAATTTATGTTTTTTCAATATACTATATTTCATGCACTATTTCCAGTCTATTTTATATGATTTTGCTTTGAACACTGGGGCAGTTTTATCGAAATCGGTGCTGGATAGTAGACTGGCTCTAGATCAAAACTGATAGATATTTATTAGTAAAAGAGATATTTCAGGGCCTGGTGACCAGGCTACTGTGCAATGTAATTTTAAAATCTTCCCATGCATGACAGAGTTAAAATGTATACAGTATTCCATGACCTTTAAACTCTGTGACCTTTACTTTTCAAGTGGAGTCTTGTACAAGACACATAGATGTTTAGAACATTCTGAACATTTGTACCAAAACATTTTAAAATCTTTTTAATGCATGACAGAGTTACAGCCTGAACACAAAAACATGGAATGCCAGACACACAGACGAACAGACAAGTGTATCTAAAAATAAAACCCAAATTTTATAAAAGCTTTTACCATTTAGTGATATACATGTATTGACAGAGGTGTTCATGAATGTCTCTGCTTCATGCTATTGATCATGTTTTATACATAGGTATAAGGTTATAGTACACTTTTTGTTAAATTCCATGATTTCAATTTGCCACAGGTTAATACCAAGTTCATACTGCATTTCTGATATGTTCAACTATTTAGGTGTTTTATAGTTAAATCAGATTAGAAATGCCATGATTGTGTTCAATACTTATGTCATGATGATATTAATTTGATAGTGCAAGTATTAGGTTATGGTTGTTACTGTACTCGGAATAGGTTTGAAACTAATGCTTGCAGGTTTCCCAAGAACACTGAATTATGTCATACCTTCTAATGAATGTACCTGTCTCCATGGTGGAGTGGTTTAGATCCCTAACTGCCATTTTGAAACTTCTTCAAATATCTGAGATATGAATTTAGACAGTATAAGAAAAGACTTACCAGAGCCTACTTGAACACTCCTTTAACCTATTTTGACATACATTGTCACATATTAGGCCGTATTCTCTATGAGCACTGTTGTCAGTTGTTGTCCATCAGCACTTCCAGTTGTCAGATATAATGCAATTAGCATAAAATAATGTTGTATACCTGTAAATTTGTCAAAAGTTTTTTTTTCAGTATGTGCTTTGTAGAACACAACAACCATTATAATATAATATTGAGGTTAAGTGTTTTCATAACTTTACAGTTTATAATTATCTATCTTTGTCGTCTACAAGTAGTCTGTCACAGATTTCACAAGTTCTTACTGCCCAAGAACTTCACTGCCCAAGAACTTCACTGCCCAAGAACTTCACTGCCCAAGAAACTTCACTGCCCAAGAACTTCACTGCCCAATAACTTCAGTTCTAATGCTTTTGCTTTCATTTTTGTTTTTTGATTTATATATATTGATTAATTAATTAATTATTGAATAATAATTATTTAATAAAATTGTGAATCACTTCTGTGTTATTTCATCGCTTGTTCTGACAATACGTTTGTACAAGATCAAATTTACCTGAAATTTTATCAGAATGTTTACCGGATGGAATCTTGTTTGGGGTTGGAACTGGATTATTTTGAGTAGAAAAAACATCCTAGAAGCAGTAATTTTGTAACTACCATTAACTACAGGAATCCTGGTGATAATGTTTGCCTTGATGAATATCACTTTTTAACAGATCCGCAAAAAACTATTTTATTGACCTCAGCATAAATCGAAAATTGTATAATATAGAAATTAAAAACAAAATCTTCTCTCAAACTGCAAGGCCTGGAGCTTAGATATTTACCATGTAGTATTGGCTAGTGGACCTCTATCAAGATTGTTCAAATCTGCACCCCAGATGAAAGAACTACCATTTCTGAGACATGATTGTTATCCTTGTATTATAGCCAATAGTAGCCAGTTGAGCAATATATGGCCATCTTTGCCCTCTTGTTTTATTTTGTAGTTATGAGTGCCATCACCTTTTTTGTTAGCTCACCTGAGCACTTACTGCTCATGGTTAGCTTTTAGGATCATTGGATGTCTGTCGTCCATCCACAATTTGCTTCAAACATCCCTGAAACCACTCGGCCAATGGTGATAAAACTTGGCATTCCATTCCACAAACCAAAATAATCTTCTGCAAAACCACATTGCCTAGAGCTTAGAATGTGTAGCCTTTTCTAGTGGTCATCTACCAAGTTTGTGCAAGTCATGTCCACAGGGTAAAAATTAACCCAACCCAGGGGCGAGTAATGGGTCGCTTGTTTTACATAATCTGATACAGGAAAAACTTTTAAAATCTTCTCCAAAACAACAAGGCCTACAGCTTAGATCTTTTTGACAAAACCACAAGGCCTACAGCTTAGATATTTAGTATGTAGCATTTTGTAGTTGACCTCTACCAAGTTTGTTCAAATTGTGTCCCATGGGGTCAGAATAAATCCTGCCGGGCAGGTCACTTATTTTGCATAGACTTGTAAGAAAAACTTTAAAAAGTTCCTGGAAAAAAACACAAGGTCTAGAGCTTAGATATTTAGTATGTAGCATTGTCTAATGGACCTCTACCAAACTTGTTCCAATTGTGCCCCTAGGATCTAAATTGACCCTGTGGGGGTCACTTGTTTTAAATAGATTTATATTTAGCAAAAGCTTTCCAATTTTTGTTTCTTTAAAACCACAAAGTCAAGAGCTTAGATATATGGTAAGTAACATTGTCTAGTGGACCTCCAAGTCTGTTCAATTAAGCCCCAGGTGCCAACACCCTGTAGGTCCTTTGTCTGTTTGTGGAGCTAAGGAAAACTTTAAGAATCTTTTTGTCTGAAACTATGTGGCCCAGAGCATATAGCATTGCATGGTGGTCCTCTACAACATTTGTTCACATTATTCCCTGGGGGTCAAAATTGACCATGCCCATGGAATTACAAGGTTAAACATAAAAATTATCATGTTGAATTACCTGAAAAAAATTGAGCATAGGGTACTCAGACTTCATGGACAAGTTGATCTTAATGAGTAGGTGACCTCTATTGATACTTAGATCACTTGGTCAAAGGTCAAGGTCAAATCTATTATGTTCAATAACTGGAGAACCATTAGACCTATGATCTGCAAACTACACAGTGATGTTGGTTGTTGCACATAACAAGATGGTGTATTTTGTTCTACATGTGGCCAGGTTTCATGATGATAAGCTCAAGGTCACTCCTTGGCTTTAAAGGCCATCTGACTATATCTCCCAAACCCGTCTCTTCGGTCATATGTTCATATCATCCCATCATATACGGTTGGTGTCTTAGTATTACCATCCCATGCTTGTTTGTCTAGAGATTAAAAAGGTCCTACCAGAAATTAATAGGTTTCTATACATTCTAAACATGAAGTGAAAACTATAAACTTCGAAGATTTCAGCAAAAGTTAGGAGGCACAAGCCTGTCAGGTACCTCAACAAATTTTACTTGTGAGTCTCTTTAAAGCATTCTTTAACAACCATTTCAAAAAGTTTCAATTATACAGTCTCGTGAGCCATAGCACTGCATTCAGTACAGGATATGGAAAATAGTGTGACATTAGTTTCCAGGTGCAACCATTTTCAATAAACTGCTTTATTTCATTGTACAACAGTAAACCGTAGACGTTTAGGACTAGCTGTGAAGTTATAATAATGTTACAGCTGTCAGCAGTATGGGATACATTATAAAATTTTAATGTTCACATTATGAATAACATGACTGTATGTGAATTTTAAAAAATGAAAGGAAAATTGAAATGAATACCCATTTTGGGGGAATAACTGTCACAGTTAAATAAGTTTAACATTCAAATATAACTAAAGACAAAGGAAAAAAATAGTGTCAACAATGCAATGTAATGCAATGCAGTGCAATGCAATGCAATGCAACACAACACAACACAACACAACACAACACAACACAACACAACACAACACAACACAACACAACACAATACAATACAATTATTAATATAGTATTGTGATCAACAACACTGAATTTGCTCAAGTTGTGTGTCGGATTATACAAGTACAGAACATGAGTATACCTATGATCTGCAATGGGAGCCAATCTTGCTTCTGGATAACATTTAGAACTATGATAATGACCCTTTTGTATACCTTTGAACACTTATCTGCATGAATAAACTAAATTAAGGTGACATTTTAAGCATAAAATAGAAGAAAAACTCTTATTCACACGAAACAGGCTTTGCGTGTATAGAATCTAGTACATACTATTTCAACAAATAAAAATTTAAAGCGCATGAAGGGGGATAAATGTGGTCTTCCTTCTGATATACAAGGGAGATAATGATAAACAAGCAACTAAAATAGAATGTTTTATTTTGAGAAAGTCCCTACGGATCTTTGGCCAATCAAAAATGTCGTTTTATCAAAACTGACCAATGGCCACACCTATCTCGTACCAGCCATTTTGGATTTGACAGCACCAGCATATACCACACAGTAGGTTGGATTTAACTTAAAAAGTAATTAAACTAGCCATTTTTAGCAGTTTTTGTTCAGTATATAGTCAAATGCATTGTATTTTGCACGAAAGCTGTGAATGACATCTGTGTCATTTGAAGGCGTAAGTTAAAAATCAAACTGAACTGGGGTGGTCAAGCTTCTAATTTTTGAGTTCGGCACACCTGGAATTTTTGGTATTTTCGAAGTGGGAAGTTGTCTTGTAAACAATTGTTGTCATGTTCTTCATTTGAAGAAATAGTGAGATTATCCACTTTTTTGTCAGTCAGACAAGTTTTCCCATTTATATCTTTGTTCGTTGCCAGTAGGAGGCGACTAGGACTGGTTTATGATCAGGTGTTGACATTTTCTTGCAGGGGCGTAGAAGGGTTGTACTGATAGTGTGCAGTGCTGCTTTTGATTAAACATTGGCCTTGCTTGCCATTTGAAGATTTTTGTGAGAGACCTTACATATATGCACATTTTAAAATGTAAGCCAGATGAAGACACTTCTGTCAGTTGAAAACAATGCGAGAGACACATGTTTGATACATTCTTTTTTATTATACACCATTGTAAATAATTCAATTTTTAAAAAAACTTTAATACTTAAAATAAATTAGGTTAATGTATTTAAACAAATGCTCCGGTGCAGATTACGCCAGATAGTCCTAACTAGTTGAGAAAGGTTCATGCTATACATTTGGAACTTCTCTGCAAACTTTCAAGTACAATAATTGCCACTAAAATACGTTTAATAGGGCTTAACAAATGATGCACCCACTTAGTATATAGTATGTAGTTAAAGTAGCCAGTAGCCTCTCATTGATTTACAACAATATCGCTTTGTGTGAGAAAGTTAGCAGTTTCTTGCAGGGTTCTAGTACTGGTTCTTCCAAGGTGTGACGTTTAGATTTATAAACTTCTTACATGTAATAACTGAAAAGGTGTTGTTGAAACAAACCTTTAACCCCACGAAAAAAAGTATGCCATTCACACAAGAATTACTAACCTCTTAATCTGACTGGGTGCCCACTGTATTACGGGTATATATTTATGATTTTTTTTTGTAATTTCTTATATGGAGATCATTACGTTATAGTTCATACAAGTGAAATTTATATAGAGGTCTAATGTTACATAAAAGCTTACATTTAGGTTTTGTTTTAAGTTATTTTTTCATTCTTATTAAGTATGTTGATTTAGCTGCTAAGTAACAGATGTGATGGTAGTTTAGTGCATCTGTTATGTAGCAACCAATTCAGCAATTGTCTGCTAGAGTCTTATTCAGGACCTCCTACCTTATAACACCATGAAATTGTAGTTGACATATATACCAGTTGTAGATATTATAGATAGTAATAAGCAGTATTTCCATTTTTTTACTGCAGTATGCACTGCCTGCTTAAATTCAGCTCAGATTCATTGTCATATGATGTGTTTATGTTTATTTGTATATGTACATGTACTGTTCTATGGAAAATAGAAAGATGAAGGAAGCAGATTGACAGGAGATTTTCTATTTTTCATAGAATATGTACAGAAAAAACAGTAATAATGTAAAAGATTGAAATATTTTCCATTATAAGGCAGAATTGATTCCGCCAGGATCCTAGCAAAGACAATAGATGTAAAGTTTGTAAATGGATGCACAGTAATTGTTGATATTTCCTGCCCTCTAAGTCTTAGGAACAGTTAAATTTTGTTAGTAATCCTAAACACTAGTCCTCTCTGAATTACACATAATTATGTGAAACAAACTCCATGGAATGTAGCCACAGGAACGAAAATGTGTAAACTTGGTTTTGTAAAACTAACACATCCGTATATGTTCACACTTCCATCAGGGTTATGTCTTGAATTTGGCTAGACGACAGGTTACTGTATGCACTAATATGGACTATGCGGTTTGATACAAGTACCATAACTGCCCTACAAGTAGATGAAAAATAACGGGCAACCAACAAAGAAAAGTTTGGATATGTGGATGCAGAGAAGTGTAAAGATAGTTATAAATATGTAGTGTCAGTGTACAGCATCTATTTAGTAGGAAAGTTTGCAGTTAATGTTTATAAATCCAATATTCCTCCTGCACTGACATTTTGTTTCTTTTGTATGAAAAGGCAACATCTATAATTAAATTGTTGGAAGTAAGCTTTTCCCCAAGTTAAATGTTGTCTTTTAGGATGATATACAAGTTGTGGATAAGTGTTGATTTCCTGAAGAAGACCACAGTGGCTGATCACAATCACTTCTCACCATCAATTTATTTGCATATTTGATTGAATATAATACTGTATAAAGCCTAATAAGAGCATTTTATACGTTTTTTTTATGTTCCATGGAGACTATTACAACTTCAGTGTCCTTCTGCGAGACGTTTTCCACACTGCAATGAAAAATCAAGCTGGTAGCAGCTTAAATGCAGATCATGATGTACAAGATACATTGTTAGTTATTCAGAATTTCAGTCAGTAATTACTGTCACAGACAAACCCCACTGTGCAATTAATGGTAAAGTCCATCTTAGAAGCTTAAAGAATAGGATTACCTTAGTGATTTTTCTGTTGTAGCATGGAAGCTTATTGAGATCAATATGGTAAATTATTTGTCACAATTTTTTACATCCTTTTCATAATTATGGTATTCATATTTTGTGAAACTGGATATTGATTGGTATTGTTTATACACAGGAATATAATTATGGCATCTATAATTAGAAGACTGTCAAATGCCGATAGGTTAGTTACTTGATTTTACTTACCTCTTGCTATGTGATTTCAATGCTGTAATGATCAAAAGCTCAATATTTTTGCTATGTTTTAATAATGTGAAATGATGAGAAGATTGACTTTCAAAGAGTTTTTCCTCCCCACTGTTGTCATATTTGTGCTCTACCATGTGTATAACACACAACAATGTTCCCCAATGTGTAGCCTCTGTAAATATTAAGAGTTTATTGTTGTTATTTATAACTATTTCAGTAAACCGTGTCACTTCTCATATCTTACAGCTGTACGTGCTCTTGGAGGTAGTTTTAAAAATCGAATTCTGATTGTATTCATTTTGCTAAACAAATTGCTGAAGTTCAGTCCTAGCAACTAGTGATAGGCCTTAATTAAGCAGGAAGTCCACATATACTAGCAGCTTAAAGCTGCTCAGTGCTTTATACAAACATTTTTATGGGCTATTGTCTAAAAAGGTTGATATTGGCGTCCAAAGATAGATGCCTGCTCAGTCCAGGTGACCAGTTAACTTTGAATCTTAGACATGTTACTGACTGACTCTTCAGTCTTGCATATATATATACAGTAGCAGCGTCAGCTAATGTATTTTAGCCATGACCGACAAACATTGACGGTGCAGCGGGAACACTGGTCTGCATTGTAAACCAGACAATTATAATATAGTTACATTATTCTTACTGTTATAACAACAAGGAATGTGTGTTTAATTACAATTTCATGTCTTCAGGTTTTTTTACAAACATGTCACCAAAGTGATATTTGTATGTCAGTTGTTTCACTTGACTGGTTTTGCTAGTTATTTTAATGTGACATTTCAAATTGCTGCTCATTTGTTTGCAAATGAAGACAGGCCGTTAATTTGCATAGGTGTTGTTTTAGTTTATAATATATATACTGCATAGAAATCTTACTTGATTACTGCTAATTGAATCATTACTAAACGTCTTGTGGTGTAATGTCTTTAACTGGTATATAGTGTTGTTTGATAATTAGCTGGTTGAGGTTTTGTTTTGAGTCATAACGCTCTGATAAGCCAGCCCAAAGTGAGGCGGAGAATATGTCTGTAATTTAAACATGCGCAGCATCAGTCTTTTCTGTCTTAGATTAATGAACTTCCGACAGCACAGTTGCAGCAATATTGATGATGAAAATTTTTCCTTTTAACAAGCTTCATTTACCTGAGTTGATGATTTTTACTCCATTTGTGTCTTCCTTAGTGCTTTCCAAGTGGTCATTTAAGTGCAGATGACAGCTCAATCGAAAATTATTTTTGAATGTCAGACCAGTTCATTCAGATACACTTTATTACATTTACATGTATGTGTATTTTATCTTCTGTAACGGAAAGTTATTGAGAAACTGTAATTATCTTTCTTCAACATGTTCAAAACTTTTAACTTTGATTCAAGTGCGTTTAATGGTGGCTAATGTTTTTAGTTTATATGGCACGGTTAAAACTTAAAAAGTGTGTTTATTGCCGTTTCATTTCAGTAAGAAGGCCAGTCCTCGTACATTATTGTGGTAAATATTTGCAGGTAAAGTGTCATTTTAACGTTTTTTCGTCCTGTCGACAATAGCTTTGTATAAAATTTCACGGTTTGATCAAGAATTTTATTCATGTAGTCACCGAATACTACAGGTGAAATACTATATTTCTGGTGTATAAAGGGGTAGGATACGCACCACATTTTTCAGTGTGTATAAATAGTTTTGGAAGAAAGTGCATTTTGGAGTAATGGTAAAAGAGGGGTGAGTTAATTATAAAAATACCAAACTTGTGTATGTGGTGGTGAAAGTTTTTGTTATCACAGTTTTGCAAAATGAACTACTTCAAGTTTACTGCATTTCGATCATATAACTTGACGTAGCTAGAACTGTTTTTATCTGGCAGCTGCTTGCAAAATGGGTTGATTTGGAAATGTTATCATTGGTTATCTTACTATTTTAGCAGAATTTGATGCCTGCTACTGTTATAAACAATATTATTTAGAAAAGAAGTTTGAATTACATGTCAATAGACTTTGGTTTCAACTTGACTTTTATTTCAGTCAGTGGGTCTGTAGACTGTATAATTTCAGGGCAAATGATCAAGAATTATTCAGTGAACATTCTCGGAGTTTCACACAACAGTTATTTGTTACTATTGTACTTTGAGGTCACTTTGTTTAAAGTCATACCTTTGTATCATAAATGATTTCAAGAAGATAGATCCAGCAATTTTTGTATCAACTTTTCAAACTTTTCATGATGTGGATGTCTTAACTTTGTGCTCATGCTGTCGATTGATGGTTAAGGACTTAAGGTCCATGCAGTGACTCTTTTTCTATATTGGGTATTTCATATGATACCGGTAATTCTTTTGATTGTTTACCAACAACCCATTACTGACCTTTGATTTAGTAACATTGAAAATCTGTCTTTACAGTGTAACTATCTGTGGTCAGGACATAAATTCTTTCTAGATGAATCAATTGTTTTATTTGTGTACATCAGTCAAACAGATGGAGGAAAATAAAGCTTTACGATGTAACATTACTTTAATGTGACAAATAGTCAGAACACAGCCTTTGTCATTTGATTAGCTGTTTTAGGAGTCTGAATAAGACTGGCTAACCTTTTCTGGTAAGAATCTTATCTGATTTTGTGATTATTGCAGGTCGTATTTTTATTAGAGGTACCATTATATTGCTTTGGCTAGGGAGGTACCATATTGCTTTGGCTAGAGGGGTACCATATTGTTGGCTAGGGAGGTACAATATTGCTTGTATAGCTACGGTCCCTAGATTCCATTGGTAGTGAGTTTGTGATATAGATAAAGTCCTGGCCGACTTAAGGATTTTTCCTAAGGTGAAACTGCCAAGACCCCTGACAGACACAGGTTAAAGAGACAGATAGAGGTAATAGAGAATCTGGGTAACAGACCTCTTAGTTCTATACAAACAGCCCCTTGGTTCTTAAACGTGTCCGGTGTATGTACTGATACACACAACTTGTGACACAAGACTACCTGTGTCTTGGTTTCTAACCAGTCTCTAGATTGGTTGGAAAAACTGAAAAATGTTTCTGAAATTTCTTATGCCGCGGCCAGGAATCGAACCAGGGACCTCTGAATTGAAAGTCTGTATCATTAACCACTCGACCACAGCACCAGATCAATGGACTTTGTCCTTGACTTTAGTATTTCTTCTGGCGTGAGTTCTGGTTAGACACCAGGAAACAGACACTGTTGAAAAGCGTTAATTGTCAATACAAGTAGAAATTCAATATAAAATAAAATGGTTTAAACTGGTATATCTCTGTCAAAAGAATGACATATTATCTTTCGAGAGATGTGTTTTAATGAGGTCACATATATGTTTGCATTACAATACAGTTCTAACACAATCAAATCAAGTAATGTATCTTTTGATAGTAGTATGATAGTCCTGTAGTACAAGAGACTGCCAGAATGCAGGGGATACCCATTGATCGTACAGTCCCTGTTTAAAGTCTCCTAGTCACATAGGATGTAGCTCCCTGTTTAAAGTCTCCTAGTCACATAGGATGTAGCTCCCTGTTTAAAGTCTACTGGTCACATAGGATGTAGCTCCCTGTTTAAAGGCTCCTGGTCACATAGGATATAGCTCCCTGTTTAAAGTCTCCTGGTCACTTAGGATGTAGCTCCCTGTTTAAAGTCTCCTGGTCACTTAGGATGTAGCTCCCTGTCTAAAGTCTCCTGGTCACTTAGGATGTAGCTCCCTGTTTAAAGTCTCCTGGTCACATAGGATGTAGCTCCCTGTTTAAAGTCTCCTGGTCACATAGGCTGTAGCTCCCTGTTTAAAGTCTACTGGTCACATAGGATGTATAGCTCTTTCTTATATCACCTCAAAAGAAGTCCTAGCAGCAAAAATGACATTAACTGTTGCTTGTACAATAAAGAAAACAACAACATTCTAAACATTGCATTTTAAAATTGAAAGTACATAGTTACAGTATTTGTTCACTAGAAAATGCTTTCTGACAACACTTTTCACTGAAGAAGTGACGTAACTTAGGAATGGCGTATATTGTATTGGAGTAATTTAAACAGGATTCTGTCATTAGAAAAGGAAATTCATTATTCTTTGAATGGGTAAATGAGACTGAGCATTTGAACACAGAACTACAAGAAAATGTGGAATGTATATGAACCTCGACTTTACCCGAAGACTTTACCCAAACTCAATAAACAATTAGTACGGTGTACAAGAACAATAACTCTTGTGTCCAGTAGTTATCTCCCTTTGAAAAATTTGCTTGAAAAGTTTTGAAGGATAGCCTCAATACCAGTTGCACAATGAACTTTGGAGTTACCAAGATTTTATCATGTCTGTTTCACTCCATTTTGGACTATAGTGTCAGTCAGTTGTGAAAATTTCATTCAGTGGTTGAGTTTGATTTACATTTAGATGATGTCCAGTAATTCAAATCTGATATCTGCAGTATTTAATGGGGTGACCATGTCAAAAGGTTTTTATGTTGGAATGAAAATGACCTTGGTTGTGGGAGTTGAAAGTTTGATGGTCAGAATTAAATTGAATTCACAAAATTGCAGTAGATCAATTTGTTGTCATTTGTATTCAAGAGGAAAACAAATACATGGGGTTGGATAAAATCTTACATTTTTTCGTAACCTATATTTTATGGACTGATTTATCTTTACAATAACATTTGGGAATGTTTTTAATACTTGTCAGAGGTGGTTTCAGTGTACTAAATGTCATTGACGATCTTATTACATCGCTCTGTTTACGCTCCGGCGATGATTATTATAACCCTAGGGGCATTTCCTTTTAAACTACCATGATTTTAAAATAAAATGGAGACTTTACAAAAATTTTATGTCTAGTGATTGATGACAAGTTTCGGTGGGTCTTTGTCCAACGTTTTGTTTTATGTTTGATGAGCTAATAATTTTCTGCATTCTTGCATGTAATTTAGATAACGAACGTGTTCCTAGGTTTTTGACCATAAACAATGATAAAATGAATTACATAAAATTTGTGCATTTTCATTTTGCATGGTATAAAACAGAACAATTATCTCAAAGAATCAAACAGCTGTTTTGATTTACTTGTAGAAATAAAAGGATTTGGGTACATTCGTGTATATTCAAATTATGAACAAATTTGAAAATTTAGAGGTGTCTCATCACCAGTTACATGGGTTGCATTTTTTGCAGAATGTCTTGCAAATGTTCGCAGTTCTTTTATTGCACTTTATCGGCGACTGTCAGTCTAAATTGATATTTTCTACTCTCATAGGACTTGTCACATAAAAACAGGTGATTGTTAACACCGGGGTCTAAGATATACTGATCGTGATTATATGACCAGTATATTATTGACAGTCCATAATTCGCAAACAGTCAATAAACTTGTGACATATACTGATATTATACTCCCTTGTCAGGTCCACTGATTCTTTACTATGTGTGTATTACAGCTCCGCATTCAATATTCAACAATGGCAGTGTAGTGTTAGGGAATAATTCTGATGTTTGTACCTATATAAGGATTTTGTTCCTGTCAAACTGGTTATGAATATGTAGTAGTGCCGTGGATTTATTGTGTTATTTTCCAGTTAAACAGTTTTTGGGCTGGAAATATGAATATTAATGAATATCTGTTAAAGATCCAGTATTGAAAATCTGTGCTACTGTGCTATTTATATAAGAACATTTACTGCAGTTGGAAAAAGAGCTTTGCTTGGAGCTTAAATCAGTGTGAAAATTTCTGGTGTTTCTGAAGTTATTAGTTTTCCTTGACAGGTTTAGGGTCTAAGGTAAGCTGTTTTGATTGATTCAAATATATAGGTAGTTTTGTTACAACCTCATTGTATGGCTCATAAACACTCATTCCAGATTTTATTATGCTCAGAAGAGAGAGGTAGCTAGTTTGTTGTAGCTGCTTTCCATTTACAGCTAGATCTATTAAAGCCGATGTGGCTTCAGTGTTTTAGCACAAGGATACACCTTGTACTCTCACTGTGATATAAGACCAGGGACTGCTGTGCTAGAAGCAAACAACCCCGAACCACCGAGCTATGGAGGCCTACCCTGTTATACATTGGAATCTTTTAAACATTCTTTGAACAGAAAGGTTTTAGTAAATATGTTGTTAGTTGCATGTGCATAAACCCATTTGAAAATGAGAAGTTAAAGGATCGTCATTCTGTACCATTAATTTTTCTGACATAGGAGTGCTACGTGTGAAACTTTATTGACTGGTTACCAAACAGTGCAGATCATGATTAGAGTACATGGATGTTCTTCTTGATCATGAGTCAGAACCACAGTAGTTTGAGAGGATCCAAGAGACAATGCAGGAAAGGTAGATACTTGTCAGTGATGTAATCCAGTTTATCTGTTTTGCACCCGGTCTCCATTAAAAGTTGGTTCCTCCTGATAAGGTTAATGGGCCTAGTTTCTTTCTTTCAGGAAGTTTTTGACAAACGTTTGTGGTGGTGGGTGGGGGGTATGTTGATGAGGGTTCATCAGAATCCATCAGTTTAACTCTTAATGTAATTACGTACATGTCAACATTTTTTTTTTCAACATTTTTTAAATTTATTTCAGGCAAGTTATGTAGTTAAAATGGCCAAGCAAACATTTGCATTTTTTGATCACTATAACTAATGTAAGATTAGGTTTTACCTACAGTAGATAAATCTGTTTAGATAGACATATGGAACAGCTACCCGTGTCTCTGAAGATTATAGTTATCATGATAAACACTCGATAATTTGTTAAATTCCTTCAGTTAAACTTTTAGTTTTCCTATCTTGTATTATCCAGTATGTTGTTAATTGTTAATTTTTTCTTACTTTAATACTTTCCCAATGCAATATCTGTTGAGAGATATCTCGGATTTACTGCAGCTGTTAGTTTGAAAATCTTGGAAATAATTTCACTAATTTTCACCAGTCATAAGTAGTTTTTGCAGCTTCAATTCTTTACAAATGAAATAAGTTTGTGTTCATGTTTTATCAACATCATGAAATCTTGAAATATAGTCCTCTTAAGAATTACACAGATTATGTTACACACAACCAAATACATAAACTTCAGAAGAATTTTAAACTTTGGACTTTTGGTTATTACTCAATGTTATTCTTTTCCGGTGGAATATTTTTGGTTTAAATTCTGTTGTGTTATGAGTTTTTTGTAAACAATTTTAATAGTTTATTTTAAATTGAAATAAGATTGATTTTGAGGGTGCCACTTTACAAGGGATAGGTTGGGCACTAGGTGTATCAGGTTGACATATTTGGTATCAGTGTTACATCACAATATTGACAGCTCCACCCTTCAGGCACTACTTGTCTTCATGCTGATCTCAAGTGGTTTTAAGAAACTTTGAAAGTTCATTCAAGCTTGTGTATAGACCACTTTGATATTAAGAGAATGGAGTAGGAGGTTAAGATGTAAAGGTAAAATTTCAAAAGTACAGGTGTACAAGATTTTAAGTGTCTCCGCAATATTGTGTTTCTTAACTATACATAAATATTAAAAAAAAGAAATGAAATAGTCGGGAAGTAAAAACATTACAAAGTAAATCAAGAATATATGTTTAAGAACTCTTAAAGGCGTCATTTCTAATTTGAGCATTAAAGCTCCAAAAATGCTAATTAAAACTGCAAATTGACCGTTTCTTTAAGGGAAATCTTAAATGTTGTTGTAGCAGATTTGTTGTATATCATACTGTAAGAATTAGACAGTGTCTTGTGGTTAGTATAGTTTGGTCGGTTTGTCATGAAAAAGTAGGCTTAATAAATAAATGTGATTTAATTAAGGAAGAATATATCCCCTGTGATTGAATTAAGGAAGAATGTATCCCCTGCATAGATATATTAATTGGTGATGTAATGCATATCAGTCATATCCCTACTAACAATTGAATAACTGATGTTTCTTAGAACTAATATTAAACAATGAAAAAAGTCACACATATCAGGCAATTAACTCATGATTAAGGATATTTATTACTGATAAACTTTGATAAATGCAACCATGAACATTATCAACCCTAATCATTTGAGTACTACTGTTTGTAAGATACATGTTGGTGTTGCATATTTTAAACACAACATACTGTCACATTTTAGCTGTATCATGAAAACCACATAATTTCAGAAAAATGCGTTACATTTAGTTTGACCACAGTGTTTCCTTGTGAATCATGAATCATTTGACTATTTAATACTGTTGCTTTCCTACATTGCACAGTAATAGTATTTAATGGCTTCCTTGTTTATCCAGGTACATGGTTAGTTTAGCGTGGTCATTACTCTGGACAGATGGACACATTTTCTCTTGTTTTTACCTTGTAACTGTCAAGCGTACTATAAACATGGTGTAATGTAATGAATATAATTGGCTATAACACCACCAACATCAAAGATTTATAGACATATATTGGGCATAGTGACTTTTTGTGCATAAAGGCAGTTTTTGTGGGCTCTTGGTCAAGTTTGTATGTTATTAAGCAAAAATATGTATATATGCCTTGTATTACAAAATGAAGCATCATAAGCTATCCATTCAGTATGTTCGGGGCCCCATGACCCCATCCTGTGACATCCAATATTATGTATGGTAGGGTACCACTTGTTGTATTTTATTGAAGCCTTGCTTGCATTGTGTACTGCTATTTAAATACTGTACTGTACTTCTATAACTTTGATTTATAGTCACTGGGAGAGATGTCTCCTACTGCAAAGTATCTTGATAAGTATTGTTTTTGAACTTTAAAAGAAAGACAAGTGATTGAAAATGTACTTGCCTGTGTGTAGATGCCATAGTGCTATTGCAGGCATATAAATTACCCCCTATAACATATACTATCATAAATTTGATATTAAAAACACATAATATATAGTCTAACTGCTGTTGACTTGATAAATGTATTATTAAACTTGTTCATCCTTATTTTGATCAAATATTTTCAGAGTTAATGTACATCTTATGTATATAAATCATCCCTGATTTTAAAGATTTCAACAGTCATCATTGACCAGCTACTTATCTGAGTGTAAGGCAGGCCCCCAGCATAATGTCAACCACATGCTCCCTAAATAGAAAAAATGACCAGAGAAATGTATAATGGAAGTACTTCAGATTCAACTTTGCTTTGATTATTTATCAAACTCATGAATGGACATGGTCATAGTTTGATATACTATTATCTGTGGTATAAAGTCATCAAAAACAATAGAGTATGTAATCATTGACTGAATCTAGATAATTTTACTTATCATATCAAGGTATTTGACATATCAAGGTATTTGATGACTTAGATAACTTGACTTATGTTGTAAGATTCTAAATTAAAAGATGAAAATTTAATGTGTTCTATAAAAACATGATTGTAATATTTAAGTTGTTGTTGTATGTGTTTAATGCCAATTTTCAATGGTATTATCGTGAGTTTTACTGGAGGTCACACTAACAAAGTTAGCACTCTATCTGTATGCTACGACCGGATGTAAACATCAGGCACACACAGAGCATGCGCGGGCGTTTAACCCAACCCATATATTCAAATTTACTCGTTACGTTTTTGAATCAGTCGAATATTTTTTTAATAGAAGAATGTTAAGATACAATTTAATTTGTTCCCCACTATATAAATTATAAAAGTTACTCGACGAGCTTTCGATCTCTGATCTCCCACGTGCCAAGCGGGGATATAATGCACTGCGGTATCAAAGCTTTACGTTTGGAAGCGTATATTGATATTCGTTATTGATCAATCCAGACGTTTGTTTCGGAATGGCGGTACAAATTTATGTAAACAAACAAATTTAACTTCCCAGACACTTTAAATAAGAAGTGGACACATGATAAACTTGGTAGTTTCGTAAAGTATATTCATATATCTGTTAGAAAAAAATTGTCTGCATGTTCAAAAAAATTTCAAAGTTGGTTTAAAAGGCTATCTTCAGCCACTACACATCGGCAGAATCTCAGTCGTTCCGATTAATTTCTGAACTTTATAACGCTCGTAAACTATCAATCATTGGTCAATTTTTGTCATATTTCTTTTATTTTATTTATCATTTAATATTCAATCAAAAACTATCAATTTTTCTTACATGGAAGAAAATTGTTAAACGTGGCGAGCTTTGCAAACGGACATGTGTCGATTTCCAACGCGCAATAGCGCACTTACCGTAATTCTAATATGGCGGTTTATTTGCATAATTTATTCATAAACGCAGGAGCATAGAACTTTGTTAGTAGGTCAGTTTCTGGGATGAACCAATTATGCCTGCTCATTCCCATAGTAAAGTAAAATTGTAAAGGATATGTGTTTAAATTGACTGGATTAACAGCTTTTAAATAAACATAATGATCAATATGTTTAATTGACCCTTTTCGCTCTATAATACCGAAATTATGATTCAGATCAAAATTCGTTATATTATATATATATGTGAAAGCACAAGCAGAATCTGAAACATGAAATTACGGCCTAGATTCGGTTTCGGTTTCGATCTGGTGTATACGTGATACTGCCTTAAAGCTCTGATCACTTATTACACAATTAAAATGAATAATAAATTGAAACACTTGCTCGTATATTATTATACCCCCAAAACGAAGTTTAGGGGGGTATATAGGAGTCACCCGGTGGTTGGTCGGTCGGTCGGGCGGTCGGTCGGTCGGGCGGTCTGTTGCATTTTCCTTGTCCGGAGCATAACTTGAAAACTACTTGTTGGAATTCAATACAACTTCATACAATGATCAAGCACATTGAGAGGAAGTGCAGTGCACAAGAACTATAACTCCATCTTGACTAATTACAGAGTTATTGCCCTTTGTTACTTTTCCTTGTCCGGAGCATAACTTGAAAACTACTGGTTGGAATTCAATACAACTTCATACAATGGTCAAGCACATTGAGAGGAAGTGCAGTGCAGAAGAACCATAACTCCATCTTGACTAATTACAGAGTTATTGCCCTTTGTTGCTTTTCCTTGTCCGGAGCATAACTTGAAAACTACTGGTTGGAATTCAATACAATTTCATACAATGATCAAGCACAATGAGAGGAAGTGCAGTGTACAAGAACCATAACTATATCTAGAGTATTTTCAGAGTAATTGCCCTTTGTTATTTTTTCTTCTCCAGAGCATTACTTGAAAACTACTGGTTGGAATTCAATATAACCTCATACAATGGTCAAGTACATTGAGAGGAAGTGCAGTGCACAAGAACCATAACTCCATCTTGACTCATTACAGAGTTATTGCCCTTTGTTACTTTTCCTTGTCCGCAGCATAATTCGAAAAGTACTAGTTGGAATTCAAAACAACTTCATACAATGGTCAAGCACAATGAGAGGAAGTGCAGTGCACAGGAACCATAACTCAATCTTGACTCATTACAGAGTTATTGCCCTTTGTTACTTTTCCTTGTCCAGGGCATTATTCGAAAACTTCTGGTTGGAATTCAATACAACTTCATAAAATGGTCAAGCACATTGAGAGGAAGTGCAGTGCGAAAGAACAATAACTCTATCTTGACTCATTTCAGAGTTATTGCCCTTTGTTACTTTTACTTGTCCGGAGCATTATTCGAAAACTATTGGTTGGAATTCAATACAACTTCATACAATGGTCAAGCACAATGAGAGGAAGTGCAGTGTACAAGAACCATAACTCCATCTTGACAAATTACAGAGTTATTGCCAAGAACAATATCTCTTTTTAGTTTGTTTGCAAGGTATTCTGTTACTACGAACTTTCTCAGTTTATAAAGCAGTCTTTTGGGGGTATTAATCACATTTAGTGATAGCTCTAGTATTATATAGTAATGATGCACACACATCTGTTGTAAAACTACAGGAACAATTAACTGTGTTGAATGCATGTTGCATTATTTGGTACACACCACTTTGCAATCTCATTAAAACCAGACTCTAACACTTCTTCTATTCTATACTCATCTAGGGGAGAAGTATTGTAAATGATTGATGGATGACCATTTTATGAGACTGAACATTTTGTATTGAGCAGAAGCCCCGGACTGTTTGATAAATGTTCGTCAAAGATATGAATAGCTGATTGCTATTTTCCTGGGACTGAATACACTGATCAGTGATTGGGCATTGCATTTGAGATTCGTTGTGTTATTATGAGTTGTTTCAGGATATACATAATCCATAAGCTAGTAGTCATGTGTCTATTGTCAAAAGAAATTGTACAAGAATTTGTGCGAACAAGTCTTGTATGAAACTTGGTGAAGAACACTTCAGTGGCTTACACAACCATCGATATGGCTTACTAAGGCAGCTTAGTCAAATCAAAAGCTCTTGGAGCGCTTCTTTTACATTTGTTTTCTGTCTTGCCAACTCAAAACTTTTCTATTGTACTGTATTGAATATTCTAAGTTCAAGCTGCATAGAAATCCAATTCGATTTCCTGTAACTTTGCAGTTTTTGTCGTCGACTCGTCTATTCTGTGGTAGAAATCTTTTCTATTTATCTGAGGAAATATACCGGTAAGACATACAGTGTTTCTTTGCAGCCCTGATCTATTGTTTGCTCAGAAAAATGGCCCATCGTCATCTGTTAGGGTATTGATCATTGTGAGAGATTTCAGCTAACTGTTTTCTGTGTGATTTATTCAATAATGATGCTATTATTTCGGGCTTTTTCTAAATTTTCAACATCATAGACTGCCAAAAAAGGATACAGGCTAGCTTCAGCGCAAATTAGTGCAAGTATTTTCGTAGAAGAGAATGGTATGGTACAACCTGGCTTCAGCCCAAATTAGTGCAATTGTTTTTGTAGAAGAGTGTAGTAATTGGTGCAGCATTTGTCCATTTCAAAACAAATATTCTGATTGATAAAATGCTCTCCAGACACTATCCATGACTGAACCAATTATTCACTGGAGAAAGAGCCAGCAATTTTGATTGCAGATGATTTGCTAGGACATGTTCAGCCTCTAAAGTGATATTGAAATGGCCGTATAGGGGATCAAAGCCTTGGTACGAAGCATACTTTTAGAATCACAAGAACACTATTTCAAATTTATTCTCCATTGTATGCATCAAAATCGTTCTCCCAAAGGTAAAAATGCAGGTCTATTTTGTTACAAAATGTCAGCATTAAGCGGAAGATTTTCATCATTTTAATTGCTGAACGCAGCATCAATATAAAAATTTGGAAACATAGCTATGATAGAAGCTCTGTACAAATCATCGGAAGGAAATACTCCGTGTAACAGATATGTGTTGTTAAAGATATGTATGTTCATTTTAGAATCTCCAAGAATCTATGACCTCAATTTGTACAAGTTTACAAAACTAGCTTCTGCTAAAATTAAAGCATGCCAAAGTGGCCTCATTCATCTTGTGTTTCCACATTTTTGAGTTTTTTACAATGGACAAGTTAGATCTGTCAGTTTTCCGAGATGATTAACTTTCTCCACTATGTCTCATGATGTAGTTTGTTGTTTTTTTCGGATTTTTATAATACGGCTGTTTTGACTCCAGTAGTGCAAGGTTCCAAAATTCTGCATTGTTTTCAGTTTGTGATTGACATAATTATGTGCTAGTGTTTTGCGTCAGAATTCAGAACTGGAAAGAAGAAACCAAGCAGAAGATATATTTCTTCTCGCCTTATCTGACTTTTATGATTGCTAACTATGATACTAACCTAGCAGTGATTTATCACCAAAATAAACAAGAATCACAAGTTTGATTGGCACTCGGATGATCTTCTTGAAATAATGTTGCCAAATACAGTATCTATATTCATAAGACAGCAAACTTTTCCTATATGTTGATGTCAGTTTGAGTTACTATAGGAATACAAATAAGGAATAAAGTGTGTTAAGTAAAAGCTGTATAAAACCAACCTTTCAAGAGGGCATCTGACAAGCTTGTTCTAAGCTGATGTGTTTTGTGACCAGTCAAGTAAGAGTGGTGAAGGAAGTTAATCTTCTAAAATCACTAAGATTCCTTAACAATTCTTATGGAGGTATGATACTACAGTCAAACTTGTCATACAGAGACAACACAGGGGACACTTAGGGGCAGGGTTGACTGTATGACTTGTGTTTTCATATTTTTTTATTATAGTAATGAAACTGTTCTGTGTTCAATGTGTATACTAAGAGGGCAGTTTCAGACTGACAGATGTGTTCAGCTTTGTTTAAAGATGAAATCCACTGTCTTCCTTTCTGGATGGTAAGGTTTAATAGGTTAAAATTCATAGCTTCCTCATCCAAAAGTCAGGTTTTCATAGAAAGTAGAATTAAGATTGAGTAAATATATTATTATGGTACTTAAATTGAAGTACAGCTTTAGATAAATAAGCATGAATCAGGTCTTTGCTATGTGTTACAGGACCTGGTTTGAATTCTGCTTTTTGCCATGAGAACTTATAATGTGTTAATTGTGTTTATGGAAAATTGAGAAGGAGCTTGAACTAAATATTCAGTAAAGCTGTGAATGTGAGTATGACAGTGTGTCCCAGGCGTACTGGAAGTGTGGCTCTTGTAAGATTATTTCCCTATAGATACAGTCCTGAAAGATATAATTACAGTGCTTTCTTTATGGAACTATTATTATATTGATTTCCAAGTCGGATTTACCAAGTCTTTCCGCCACGGGAGTTCTATTGTTTTAAGAGCAGAAGGTTATATGTTGTAATTGATGGTAGCTTATTACGACAGACAGATAAATTTTGTCTTGTAGAATTGGATTTTTGAGAGCTAATATTGCAAAATATAGACATTATCATTATGGAAGAATTGGGTTTGAACAGAAAAGTCTTGTGTCTTGTGATAATCACTATTGTAATTGAAAGTCAGGTCACGTTTTTTAACATATTCGTACAAAAAGTGATACAAGATTGGTTGGCTTTTCTTGTTTTGCGGTGTTGTAAACCACGCTATTTCCTCTACATAAAAAAGAATTTGAACTTTGTAATTTGTTTCAGTTCCATTGTTTAAGTCTTTCTGTAGTGTCAAAGTGCAATGTCATCACTAATGTATGTAATGACAGTTTGCTCATTTTGAGGTGTTAAAATTTGAGACAATGAGTTCTTTAATACTCACTTGCATCATACTGCATTTGTTTGTATGTGTGGGAAATTATTCATGCTGTGGGCAGTTATTCATGCAACATTGATGTACAGTCAGTACTTCCACAGTTTTACGATAGGGGATTGCAGTGAGATATGGCACTTACTTGATCTGCATGAACTTTAGCTGGTTCGTTTTCGTTGGCATCTTGATGACTTGTTGTCGCTGCATGAACAGTTTTTGTATCTGCAGTCTTCTTGCATGGACTACTTATTGCAATAAATACATACATGATCCCTATGTAGTAAAGGTTCAGGCCAATCAGAATGATGGCTCTTGAACTGTTATACATATGTTGCTAACAACTTTATAATGTGAGATTCTTGTGGAACTTCTTCTTACCATGCTCTAGAAAAATTCAAGGAAAATATTTTAGCTACCTTGTATGCTCAAAGATCAGTGTTTACTATATAAGATCTAGCTTTTACTTTTGTAGTTGGGGGTTAACGAAAGAGGGGTGCGAAGAATCCACGAGTGTCAGAGACACAAGTAGTAATTAGTGACATGAAAACTGTTACTTGATCAAATGTATTTTCATTAGTTGATTGGATGCTGTAAGTTTCCAGTACTGAACGTGTTCATGCAGTTGAGGGATATAAGAAGTTGGAAGTAGTGTGATGAGCGAGTGATACTTGTATATTTCTTACCAATGCCTTGTTTATGTTTCAGATCTAAAGCACGAGTGGCACAGGAACCATCTTCAGATATTGCAGTGATTGGCGAGATGTCCATAAACAATGGGGAGGAGCCTGTTCAGGCGTCCAGTGACAGTTTCTGGGAAGTGGGAAAATATGTGAGAACAGTGACTAGAGTTGACAATGGATATAAACTGTGTAGTAGCTTAAAACAGTTGATAAACTCACGAGCAGAAATAGAACGTGCATATGCTAAACAGCTAACACAGTGGTCAAAAAAATGGAATGAATTCCTTGATAAAGGTGTGTTTTGATTGAATATGACAGCAATGCTAATAATTTAATAGTTAAGTTTCATGCTGCGCTGAATATTTGTTAGTGTAATTGGGCACTTTGTAAGTCAGTTACAAGAACATAATGTGATTATTTGATGCATGTCTGAAAGTAATATGAGTGAACTTGGGAAAATCCATATAAAGACATTTCATGGTAACATGATATATAGTATTTGCAACATGCAACATACCGACTGTAATCCAAAGAAGATCTGAGATGACAATCTTGTGTCCTAAGTTGTTTCATCTGTCTGTCTTTTCATTATAATGTGATCACCAGGAGTAAGCTGTGCCCACCACAGTTATAATTCTTGTCCGATCTTCATAAAGTCTTTGTCACAGTCTCAAGAGAATAAGATCTTGGCCTAGTTTGATAACAAGCTGGATTGCCCATGGCATTCTAGAGTTATTGCAGTGTAATTGTTACACTTTTGTTAAATGTACACTGTACAATATCAGCCTCATGGACGTTCTTTGTCTAATATTAGTTAAAGCTTTTCGTTATGTTTAAGGACTTATCTGAGTTCACGAACCTGCACAATTAAGACATGCTCTATTTTATACATGCTCACCAGACATACCCACAATGTTTGAAGGCATAATAGTTCTGATTTTCAGTCAATTTGCCCCTGCCATTATAGAGTTACAGTCTTTGATTGATTGGTAAAATCTGACCAAATTGGCACTAACCCATGTCAGAACATGAGCCACATGTATATTGAGTGTTCTGATAAACTATTAAATTTACCACAAATGTACTAGGCATCTTTTTATGCCCCTTTAACAAAGTTTAGGGAGGTATATAGGAGTCACCTGGTGGTTGGTCCAGCGGGTGGGCAGTCTGTTGCATTTTCCTGGTCCAGAGCATAACTTAAAAACTACTGGTTGGAATTCAATACAACTTCATACATTGGTCAAGCACAATGAGAGGAAGTGAAGTGCACAAGAAACATTACTCTATCTTGACTAATTACAGAGTTATTGTCCTTTGTTACTTTTCCTTGTCCAATAACTTGAAACGCTTATTCAATACAACTTCATACAATGGCCAAGCACAATGAGAGGAAGTGCAGTGTACAAGAACCATAACTATATCTGATAATTGCCCTTCGTTTCTTTTCCTTGTCCAGAGCATAACTTGAAAACTACTGGTTGGAATTCAATACAACCTCATACAATGGTCAAGCTCAATGAGAGGAGGTGCGGTGTACAAGAACCTAAACTTTATCTTATCAAATTCCAGAATTATTGCCAAGAACCATAACTTTTGTAGTATTTTTGCAAGGTATTCTGTTACCATGGTTACTACTTACTTTAGTTGACAAAGAGGTCTTCTGGGGGTATTAATCACATTTAGTGATAGGTCTAGTTTCATTTTGTTTCTGTTTGTCTAGAACCACTTGTATTTGGGATGTCCTGTTTTCATTGTCCAGTATGTCTTTCTTGAGTCCAACCTTATGTTAATCATGAAGGTTGTCCAGACTAGCTGTCAAAAACTGCTTGGGCAGAGGTTTGGGGTGCACATTTGCCTTCATACTGAGACACTGACTTTGAATGACAAAAACTCTGACTGAGTGTCTGGGTTCCCCCTTCTGACATGGCTGTATGAGGAAGTTGTAAGTTTTTGTGGAGGATGGGACTCTAGTATATGTACTGTTTCTTCAGACGATGGTTAGGTAAACTGTCCACCTGTAAGAAACTTAAATACTGTTAAAACAAGCAGTAAACTTTGAGAAAAATCTCAGTTAGAAGGAAAATCTCTTAAATAAAACAACACTTATTTAAGTATCATTATTTTTATGACAGGTTCAGAATATGGTACCACACAAGGAGCATGGCGGGGAGTGCTGGAAGAAGCTGACAGACTCTCAGATTTACATGCTGAAGTGGGAGACAAACTTGTTAACAATGTTACAGTATCAATCAAACAGTGGCAAAAAGAAAACTACCACAAATCAATGATGCACTTCAAGGAAACTAAAGACCTGGAGGACCAGTTCAAAAAGGTAGTGCTTAAAACTATAAGTGTTTGTATGTAAGTAAAACTTTCCACATGTGTGGTAGGTAGGCAAATCTTTTCCTCTCTCAAACTTAAAATATATAAAAACAACTTTAAAAACACAGCCTTTTTAATAAGTCATAGATTTTGAGCAGTTGATGTGCTTCATCATAAACAGACTTATTGATGTTTACAAAAGAGTTTATGCTTGAATTTCTGAAACTATTTGAATAAAACCAAGAAATTGCAAAAAGCATGTTATTCTTGCATTTTCCAAATTACAGTTGAAACTATGACAAAATACCAGTCAAATCTCTAGTTGCGTTTGTCAAGTATAATTAATGGGACTGTCAGAAATTTTGGGGAAAATCTCGGTTCCTGTTTTCTAGTGTAAACTGATATAACATAAACTGAGACTGCATGTATATACCTGAAATATATCAGAAACAATGTATACAAACAAACATACATTCTTAAGATGGGGGTTTGTTGTTGCCCCTCTTAATTACTGTAAGGTAGTAATATAGAAGGAACACTGCATAATTATGTAATAAAAGTTTTAAGTGGTTTTCAATATTTGGTACTATGTGTGAGGCATCAGCAAGATACACTGCATAATTATGTAATAAAGGGGTTTTTTTGGTTGGGGGGGGGAGAAAAAAAAAGGGGGGAAAAAGAATTTTTTTCCCCCTTTGCGAGAAACCGGTTATGATCACATTACTATCTAAGCGACACTGGTTTAAAAAAAAAAAAAAAATATATTTTAATAAAATAAAATTTTTCGAAATATTTGCTACTATTGTGTGACGACCAGTCAAAAGTCAACGGTATTACCTTTGCATTTTAGAGCAATTGAATCACTCTTACAAATATGCCGCTTTGTATTCCACGTACATTACGGAATTTTTTCGTCAGGCCTATTTATGGTTGAATATAGGCTGATTTTTGGCAAAATAATTATAGATATAGGTAATAAAGTTAACTTTCCCTAGTACACGACAAACACGCTTGTCAGTGTAGCAAATAAGAAAATAAGTTTTCAGAGAAACTGCCTTTTGGGACCTATATCTATAGAGAAATAAATGGTGTTTTAAAAGTATGATTATGTTGAATTTTGATTATCTTGAAAACTTTGGCATACAACACAATGCAGATCTATTATGTACCTCAGGTTCAAAAACCATGGGAGAAGAAGTTGAACAAAGTGCTAACAGCAAAGAAAGATTACCACACAGCATGTAGGAATGAGAAGAGTACAGCAAATCAGGAAAACAATGCCAGGGCAGATACTGCCATGTCATCCGATCAGGTAGGTGGTAGTATTAGATTAGAAACGCATCTTAAAACTTTATATGGTGTATAAATTATGTTAGTGCATGAGGAAAAATGGAGCAGTTTGTCTTGTTACCATCACTTGATTTTGCTGAATTGTGAAGAAGGTTTGAAGCTTACTGTCATAGTTTCTGGTACTTGTGGTGTGGCTGTGACTGCAAAGGAGCTCAAACATGAGATGACAAGTTTTGCTACCTAAATTCCACACTCTAGTATGAAACAGAGTGTATGAGACATGTCTCTGTTATGGTTGATTGTACAGATTTCTCACAGAAGATAATAATGATATAGTTCTCTTACTACCTTAGGATAGACTGCTTCACAGAATACTACCAAATATTATGATTTCCAGAAGAAAAATTAGCACTATTTAGCACCATTCTATTGGTATGGATACTGAAAATTGTCAACAAGCATGGTCCTTGTGAACTAGTCTCTTTTATCACCCAAAGAATCTTTGGAAGCTTCGTTTTTCCCTGTTAAAGCTGTATTGATTGAGTTTTGTCTTAAATAGTACATCGTCATTTAGTTGTCAGTATCTAATTAATGGAAATCAATTAAGTAACCATTTTCCTGTGTAGCTACAAAAAAATCAAGGATGTGTTTAAAAGCCTTAGTAGAGTATTGAATATAAATGAAAGTGAAATGATGTTGTGCTGGCAATTTGAGACGTTAAATAATAGTATGTAGTGAAAGGAAATTTTGAACAGGTCCTTTTAAGCAATTCTGTTTAGAATATTAAGTCTGAAACACGTTCAAAAATACACAGCTAGAGAGATGATCACCAGATTTGGTCTGGCATTTTTCAGTGAACTTTTCCTCTTGTTTTTGTTGAAAAAAGTTCTGTATAGGTGATTGTACAAGCTGTAAGGCCATTTAACCATTCAGGTATAGCCCTAGCAAAGCCCCATTTCTTTAAAGTCTTTTAACTTTAACATTGATACATGTACAGAGACTTTGCTGTTGTGATGACCTTACGTATAGGCCTAATAATCAGCCAGTTATGCTTCACATGACTTTTCCAGATCCAGTACATTAACTGTGTATCTGTTCTGTATTTCTAGATCAAGCCTGACACTGCCTCGCCACGGGTAACAAACAGGTTTTAGTTATATGAAAACTTATAAATTACATTTTAAGGCTTGCAGTTGAGAGCATTTGTGTTTTTTTTTTTAATGTGCAGCCCAAGGTAGACCACAGATTTATACAGTCATGAGCTTTATCAGTCCGTGTTTGACCCCGTATTTGGCCCAGTTTTTTACCTAGTTTTCATTTCTTGAAAGTAAGGAGTTTGTGTCAGAAGTAAATACTTGAAATTGAAACTGATAGGTGTAAGTTTGCTATATGGAAAAGTTTTTAGATTGATGAGCAATGAACATGATAAAAGCTATAAAACATTTACATGGGTACTGGTGTACGCAAGCAGAAAATAAATTAAAGGTGTTTTTTGAAAAATAGTAAGACAAATTAGTCTATAGTATTCATATGTATTTGGAGAAATTTTTTTGATGTAATGCCTAGTTCTATTAGAAGTGTGGTCTACTGATTGGATTGCTGATACCTTTTCTCACATTTGATTGTTTTGCTTGACATAGTCATTGAACTGCCTGTATATGTCCATTTAACACTCTTGTTCACCTTTGTATGTCTCCGAGTTATCAAATTTTGTTTTAAATTGAATGTTGATTGATTGCATTAATTAATTAATTAATTAATTAATTAATTAAAAATCTAGAGTACTACAATAATTGTATTAACAGTACTGAGACAATAATTGCTTGTCCACCAATCCTGCATGCCTGATCAGTTATGTTCCTTACAATACAGAAGTGTCTGAAAAAGACAGGCATTCATGTAGAACCAACACTGACTTTGTGCTTACACTGTTTGTTGTACGTTTGATAGGTTGAATTATTTTCTGACAAAATTGCAAAGTGCTAGTGTGTTAGTGAACTTTGTCCAGCTGTCTCTAGGCTAATAGTCAGCAAAACTTTTAGGTCTGTTTTTAAGGCTTCAACTTATTGGAACCTGTGATGTCAAGTGTTTTTTAATTGAGATATAGGAATCTTTTGGCTTATCTGGTCAGTCTTGAGTTAGCGCCCTTGGAAAATCCTTTATTTCTCCTATTTGAGGTGAAGTTATGGCCACAGCTCATTTTAATGTTAACAGTGAAGTAATTTACCAGACGCCAGGTGTCAATCAAGTGACTTCAATACCTATCAAAATTCGACTTTACCTACGACAAATAAATGCACGTGGAAAAGGTTTGAATGGATTCTTTTGTTATAAATACTCCAACATCAACAAAGGGGTGGGGCTATCGCATCATTGGTGTCATGTCAATTGTTAAGCGATATTAAATATTATATTTTCCAGTTCTATGAACATGGATCAATCAGGTCTTCTCCATTTTCAAAAATAGGTTACAGTTTACAAGAAAATCATTTAGGGCGCCAGTTAACCATTTTGTCTATGTACTTATTATAGAAAATATTCATGTAGATTATATCAGTACCGTAACAGGAAGTTGTGAAATATCTGATACTTCCTAATGACAGTTTGACCTTTTCTTAACCGGATAAATCAATCGAGGAAAATAGATTTTCTGACAATACAAATGTAGTAGGTTGGTCTACTGTAGCAGCAGCTTAGGAAAAACTTCCTGTATAGACAATGTAACATGTATGATGAATGTTGCAGTCCAGGTTGCTGTGATGAGTCTGGCTTGGTGTGTTGAAATATATATTTGCTGATGAATGTTTTGCTAGAAATAGCTAGGCATATTGTTCAGTTTGTAACATACGTTCTTTCATTTACGAGGCAAATTTCTGTTTTGTTTGAAGTATGTAAATGTCTGAGATGCCAACACCTTCAAATCTTTTACGCGGCACCAATTTATATAAATACGCCATTGAGATTGGCCTTGGTAGACTACTCGTGCATGGTAGACAACTGCCTTCAATTATAATTACAATACACACAAAAAACAAGGTATCACAGTAAATCACAAGGGTGCTGTAAGGATCTTTAGTAAAAAGATAATCACCTTTTCCAAGGCATTGACTTAAAGTTGACAAGATTGATAAAATTGTTAATCAATCAGTTGTAAAACTCTCATCTGTTGATGCCATTTTGCATGACCTTCACAACTGCATGTTTGTGCATATTGTAAAATCTTCCTGGTCATTTAGTTACACAGGTTTTTGTGTTTCTTATAACAATAAAGAAAAAAAAAGAGATGTGTATTATTTAATACAGTTAAGAAAAAGGGGGATTTGTATTAACATCTTTAATGTGAATGTAGCAGGTATTGCATTTCTCAGATGGTTTTATCAGAACACACAGCTGTCAGAGAGAGGGTCGGGTTGGAAAGAGTCTCAGCTGTGTACTCATAGTCCAAAACTTGTAGCAGCTAGAACACCTTTGAACACCACAGCTTCTGAAATAGACTACTAAAAGTCTGTTGAGAATGAGAGAGGCCTTTTTTCTCTTGAAGTTTGTTTCCTCTTAAAAAATATCTCTATCAAAATATGTCTCAATCCAAGCTTATCTCAACGTATCTCTTAGAGTCAAAGGAAGAAAAAATTATGAAGATGTTCTTAAATGTCCAGAAAAGACATAAGATAATGACTCTAAGGTCTGGTGCCAGTCTACTTCCAAAATTAACCTCCGGTTACAAACAGAGGACCTCATGTAAGATATATCCTGGCATTTATGCAGCTCAAAATTCTCATAAGAAAAGTGTTCTCAAACAGCCAGTAAATCAATAACAAAAAATTCACATAACATCAAAGTCTTAAGAGAAATGTTCAAGATCTTATATCAGATCTAACAATACATTTTATCAGTGGAGAAATTAATCAGAAAACAAATATTTGCTGTCTCAGCAATAGGACAAACTTCCACTGCCAAGTGACATACAACCTTTCATCCTTCACAATCCAAGATAATACAAACAAAATCCCTGGACACTTCAATAAATTGATAGTCATTACTACTCAGAGATTTCTATTGATTTGGTCCTGTACAAATCTCTGGGAGAAAAATTGGAGATCTACGAATGTTTCCTTTTTCATTGGCTCATGTTTTCCTTTTCCCTTGCTGTTATTGAATATTACAAAACGGGACTTTAAACACAGTCGGAGTGGAATTAAATTGAAGAAATCGATTCTGTAATAAGATAAGCTGATTGTAAATTGGGCTTCACTCTCTGTGTTGTTTTTTGTTAGCTCTACTGGACGAAGTCTATGCCATGGTGGTTTGTCCGTCTGTCTGTAAACTTTTCCTTGATAATGCTATACAGGTCGCAATATTCATTTGACTTTGAGGAAACTTTCTGATAAGGATCCCAGCGGCTTGTAGATGTTCCCATTTTGGGGTCAGTGTCACTTTGAGTCAAAGGTCAAGGTCACAGTAACCTCCGATAGCAGTTCCTTGATGTCACTCTACAGGTCACAAATTCCATTTAACTTTCATCAAACTTGCTCAGAAGGTTCCCTGCAATATGTAAATGATCCCTATTGTTTTTGGGGTCAAAGGTCAAGGTCACAGTGACTTCTGTTTGATTTTTCTTGATAAGGCTCTATGGGTCACAATTTTCATTTAACTTTCATCAAACTTGTAACATGTAGATGATCCCTATCCATTTTTGGGTTAGTGGGTCAAAAGTCAAGGTCACAGTGACCCAAATTTTGGAAATCTTTTCCACTCAATATCTTGAGATCTACATCACCCACAGTCGTCAAACGTCATAGGATGATTAGTCTTACTGAGTAGATGATATCTTCTGTTTTTATGGTCAGTGGGTCAAGGTCACAGTGAACTCTGTTAAGCTTTTCCTTAGTAATATTACAATATTTTCACAAAATTTACTTGCAACAATCCAGTCAGACAAACCAGTAGAGCAATACTGGCCCTTTTGGGCCTCTTGTTGTCCATGAATCAGTTCCTTGCTATTTAAATTGGACTACGGGACTTGAACTCTGATGTAGGTTTCAAACTGTTCAAGCCCAGGTTAGTTCATATAATCTGTGAAACTTGATGTTTGGCTTAGTACTTCCTGTGTGATGAGTTGGTCTGGTATGTCATGTGGATAGATGAAGTCACAGTATATGAACTGGCTGCCTGTTGTATCTCAACGCTTAAAGTTGGGAATGAAACCAAGGAAAACATTTGGTCGAAAGAAGAAAAGTGCATATGGGTTAATTTTTAAGTGAAAACTTACAAAAGTTGACATCATAGTAACCTTTTATGGGTACATTCCAGTAATTATGTTAGCTGTTACTTTAACTGACAATTAGTGAAGCCTTGCCATTAGATACTAGTACCAACTAATGAAGAATGTTTTTTGCAGAGCAGTAACTGTTTGTAACAATTAATACAACAAAAATTGTATCACATTGGAAATTAAAAAAAGGAGTTTTCCTTTGAACATAATGCTATTTCTAATGATTGAATGACATGGAGCTATTATGTGATTGATCACTAGGTAGGGATAGCACTTTATGTTTAATACTTTTTGCCTATTTGTTGTATTTAGACAGGAAGAGGGAAAAATACTGAGGAAAAAAATCGAAAAAAGTTAATTGAAATATTATGTACGCTTTTGAAACTTCAGTACAAAGATTGAGTATCTCTAGCATAACCTGATATAAGAAAAGCAGTTTTCTACAAAACTGAAGTTGATCAGAAAATTGATGGATGTGTAGAAAATAAGCTGCTTTCTTGTATGTCGCCGAAGATACGTAGAAACTTGAATAAATTCATTGCTGCAGAAGGAGAAATGTTGATTAACTTGTAGCTTCCTTTTGACGAAATCCAGAAAATTTCCATTACAATAGAGATTGGATAAGTCCAGAGCGGAACAACAATTTGGCATACAGAATGGAAAAAATGGGTCTTAGACGAACAGTTGCGCTTTACAAATGATGTAGTATTTGATTTTGTAGCAGTTTGCCCTAATAGTTCAAAATGTCTGTCAGACATGCAATGTCTTATAAGAGAAGATTTGTGCAGGAGATATAAATAGTTTAGTTTTGGTAAGGTTCTTTGAAGGATGGTTGAGTACTTGACTAAGACACAGCAGGAAAGGAGAAGGGGTGGAGAGAGGAAGGGGAGAGGCTTAAGTAGGTCAGACAAAAGATTAGTTTAAGAATTTTAAGACAGTCGTGAAACATTTAACTCGAAACTTTGAATTAAGCAGGCAGATACTTTTCCTGCCATGGTTATTCTGATTTGTATAAAGTAGTTCCATGTTTGGCTATATATTCTTATCCAGGCTGCTGTAAGAAAGTGATATAGAGTGGATATTCATATATACACCAAATGAAATATCATTGGGTTATAGGTGTGCATGAACAATTTTACCAATAAATTGTTCTAACTGCATAAAACCAGTATTTCAACATACTGTATATACATTTGGTTGTATTACTGTGGAATGTATTTTTGTAAGTCGGGTTCATCCATTACACACTGACCCAACATGAAAACTTTACAGGTTTACAGGATTTACTATCCATGAGAAAGAAGCACCAATACCTCACAATGCAGGAGGTGGAATTCAATCATTTGTAAGAATGTTAAATTTTGTCAGTTGGGGAGTGAGTTTAAAAATTAAAAATTATCACAGGAGCTTTCAGATATTAGAACATAGATTCACCTATATATTCAATTCCAAGGGAGGTAATTTAAGAATTTGAATCTTTGGAGTCTCAACTCTCGCTTTTGCATTGTGTTTTCATAAAACATTGTTGAGTTTTCTAGTCTTGACATTAGTTTCTCTCAACTGACAGCAAAAGGAATATTTTGTCTTGACAACCGATTTTGTTTTTGATAAACTGTCTGTTTTCACTATATGAATTATTCCACTTTTATGCATGATAAATGACTTTAACTTTTAGGCCTGTTATTGCCTGTGTTAGTTGTCTTATTTTATAGACTCAGAGTGAAATACATGGATTTAATATTGTGTTAAATATTTGTATAATAAAAGTGTAAAGTTTTCATTTTAGGTGAGTGTATATACTTTGGATCTGATTCTTGCAATGACTTAAGTTTTTACAAATTGGTTCCTAGATCTTCTGATCAAATTTGGTGAATATGATATGTTTTCTTCTTTTAGTTGAAGAAATTACAAGAGAAGCTGAAGAAATGCCAGATAGAGGTGGAGTCAACTCAGGAGAAATACAACGCTTGTTTGAATGATCTGAATGGATATAACTCAAAATATATAGAAGATATGACAGAGGTGAGATCGCACAATGTAGTGACATGATCCATTTACATGTAGACAACAATGTTTTTAAAGTTGTAAATTTTTTAGACTACTTATATTGCATTGAGGTCAAGAAAGATGCATAAAGCACAATGACTTCTTCAAAACTATGAAGGAAATGATTAATACGGAGTTATTTCTCGTAGAAAAAAAACCTTGCAACTTGTGTGGAATTATCGGTTTTTGATTTGGATTGTGATTAGTGAAGAACACTGGTTTCTTGGGAAATAAAATTTGTCAGGATCAAGTTTATGGTTGTTGATTTATACTTATTTATTTACCCTCAATTGCGAAACAATTTCTTACAACTTTATATTTATCGACTGAGGATCGAACTCTGCCATATGATTTTCTTGGAATGATTGCACAATTAAAACACAGAATTTTGAAAAAATTTAAAATTGTTTTCTACAGAGTGACCTTGATTTATCTATATTTCAGGTTTTTGAAAAATGTCAAACTTTTGAGAGGCAAAGAATAGACTTTTTCAAGAAGATAATGTTTGATATACATCAATGTTTAGACCTATCAGTAGATTCAAGGTAAGATTGTAGCTATGAGTAGTGTACCAAACAGTCCTAGTTTGAACGAGCAGGTCTTGTTCACTCATTTCGATCCAAGTATCTTTACAGTGATTTGAAATACTGCTTATTTGAAGGAAGTTCATCTGTTAAGTTGTTAACCCAAGTAAAGGAAAGCAATGATGTAGGAATGGGAGTAGTCTAATACAGATGGAACTGTCACCCTTAAAAAGTTGCTATTTGCCTAACTGTATTCTGTCATAGTCATTTATAATATAAACATTGGTATTGGCCATGGTTGGCTGTTTTAAAAGTAACATTGTACTATATTCATTGATTTAAAAAAAAATGAGGCAACAAAGCATTTCACACTTTGAAAAAAGCTTGAGGATTCACAATTTTATGTTTCAGATATTCACAAATATACACAACTCTTCATTCCACGATAAGTAACACAGATGCTGATAAGGATCTACGTTGGTGGTCACACAATCATGGTGCTGATATGGCAATGGCTTGGCCAGTGTTTGAGGTATGGTTCCCCATCACATGGTATCGGTGCTGGTTCCCATCACATGGTATCAGTGCTGGTTCCTATCACATGGTTTCAGTGCTGGTTCCCATCACATGGTATCAGTGCTGGTTCCTATCACATGGCATCAGTGCTGGTTCCCATCACATGGTATCAGTGCTTATACAGCCAAAGTCTAACAAGTAGCATTGACATCAGTCTAGAATTGATGAGAATTGATAATTAGCTTAAATTAAACTAAGTATTGAATTAGATAGTTTCTTTAAAATTAAGGGTACAAATGTGATCTTGTCAAGTGCGATACAGAGATTTTGAGATCATTTAGTGTATTACATAAAACAGCACTCAAGTGTTAAGATCACCTTGAAAAAACTTTGATATTTAATGAAAAACTTTTTTAAAAGTCTGGCATACTGTAGACTCTCTAGATTGTAAGTGGACTTTTCCTGTATCTACTGAGAAGAAGCAATCGCCAAGTTAGGAGAGCTTGATGCAGATTAAAACTCCCAGCAGCATTAGTTTATCCGATTGCTTTTATATTACTGAAATACTTCTTTTGTACTTGGTTACGCTGCCCATGGATAAAAGTGAAGGTTTAAACATGATTGACAAATAATGTAATGAAATATTATTGATTATCAATTTGTCTGAAACCGTCAGAATTAATAATATGAGTTTCCAGGGAAATAAAGCCAGACATATCTCAATTACAGGAATATTCGCCAGATTTAAAGCCGATCCACGGGAAGGAGAAGAAGATGCAGATGTCATCCTCTGAAGGGGGTATTACTATAACAAGCATCAAACAAAACCCCGACCACTTCGTACCAACCGCGTCATCCACCAATAACAAACAGAGTAGTCGTACCTCAACTCATTCCCAGCAATCTCATTCCTCACACCAGGGCTACAACAACACGGTGGCAGAGACAACAGAAACAGTTAACACAAATGCTTCCAGGTGTGTATGATAACATGGTTTGGATTTACATCTTTCTCAGCTCTTACTGTTATATGGATGTGCCATCATTGACATTTTCATTCAGCCATGATCTAGTTAGGGCATAATTTTTATTTATGCACATCTTGTTCGAAGTTGCATTTTAGTGAAAATCAAGGAAGTTCATCATTTATTATAGGCCCTACTAACACTAACTAATTGAATTCATTTTTTGCTGTATATATCTTGACATATAATTATAGTGCAAGGCTATTTTTAAGTATGTAAAAAAAAATCCCATGAATTTTTATCCGATAAAATTATTGTTTGTATTTTCTGATTGTTACATCTTTAATGTGACAGCTGTTAATCATGATATAGAGCCATTTTATCTCTTGAGTTAGCTCAATTATAACGTTCCGTTCACTGCTTTCCTTTGGTCTACATTTCTACAATAATTATGTATTGTAAAGTGCTCTGTCATACACTTGCTGAATGGTCATTAACACTGGTAGGGATTATTCTAGCAAAGGGCTCCCAGAAAGGGACAGGGAGCACTGAGTTAGGGCAGCAAACCAGAAAAGTTACTTTAAAGTAAAAATATGTGGATTTGAAAAGGAGTAACAACTTCACAGAAAGATTTTTTTTTTAAGCTAAGATAGTCTGCTCCAAGGATTTTGTTCTGTCATATATATCCATGGTCTTAAAAATCTTCACAGATTAAACAGTTGTTGACAAAAAAAAACCTGTCATCAGTGTGCATTTCAGCTTCATATGTCTATGCATTGAGTCATTATAGTCTTTGTGTCATATCTTGTACGCATTATAAAACCATATCTTGATGTCGTAGAAATTTTTATACTCTGATGTAACTGTCATCAACTACATCTTTACTTCACCATTTACAGCTTATTCGACTCTAATTTTGGCTGGGGGTAATATATATCATCACGTTTAGATGTTTAGTGTGTAACATAGATAACATATCAACAAACAAGCTCAAGAATTTACTTATCTGATGTAAAATAGTTTGTAACAATTAAAACATACATTCATTAATTCTGTCACCGTTAAGTGACATTCCTTCAAAATATTTTCTGGTTTCAGCCAGTTTCTGGAGCTTGTAGTTTTTGTGTCACAGTGATATTTGTTGTGAGGTGTGCACTGAATTGTCTTCCATTCAATGTATGTATGATGTATTGTCTTCCATTCACTGTACAGATGATGGATGTCCGGGGGTTTTTTGCCATAAAATTTGATGTATTGTCTTCCAGTCAATTATTATAGAATTGTTTATCCTTGATATATGAACATAGAATAGTGAGGAATATTTATACATAAATATTGCCATTAAAAGTGACCTTTCAATTTTAAAGGTTTATGGAAAAGTTGATAGGTAGTTTTCTTTGTTTTGAGTAGAAAAAAGATCATTATTTTTCACTCGCATATCTTACAAAAGTTATCAACTTAAGTCTATAGAAATGTCTTGGACATGGATAAAGCTCATTGGATAAGCCCTGTACATAGATGCTGAAAGTAAATTTTGGTCTAAATTCACTTATTTATGACTACTTAAAAACCTAGGCTCTTATAACTCTGCATTATTGACTGTGGTCAGTACTTGTAATAAGGTAGAGTATTGTTAAGGCATTGGTAAGATGCTGTCACTGACTAGATTTGAACCCCTAAGTCTTAACACTCTTTAATGCCCAACTTGTGACTTGTACGTTTCACAGCTGCACTATCGGGTTTATTTCTATAGTGTGTATATCTAAATGTTTAGGTACTTCTTTTTTGTTTGTCTTTATTCTTAGTTCAGTTTTTGCAAGAAGTTGTGGTATAAGCATAAGCTATAGAAGTACATGTATATAAAAGTTTGCTGTATGTATTAAATATTCTGTCTGTTTTATTGATGGAACCTTTCTTAATTTTGTTTTGATTTTGTTCACGTTTTAAAGCACTGTTATTATTGTCATGCAACAATCATTCTATGTCCGTGTTTAAGTTGTTAGGTAGAAGAGAAAAGTTAGAAGTTCTATTTTAGAGGTGCCCAGCAGTAGTTGTCACATTGATTGTTTAATGAATGTTAGTCTTTGTGTTTTTATTGTTCTGTCCAATCTTGTGATCCCTGTAATGGAAGGATTTCAAATCAGTCCGAACAAATGTTTGAAGATCAAGTCCATAAACCGGTACAATGTATTTCAACAGCCGTTCAGGGGAAATTTCAAACATCCTGAGAGAGCATGCTATGTATTTCAGTTAGAATTATTGTCACATGATCATTGCGGTTTGCTCCTGTGACTGAACCCCAGATAGGAGCCACTCGTATAACTTGTAAATCTTAGCAACTTTCAGCAGGTGCTTGTTATGTTCGAGAAGTTGAAGAGTTCTGTTCTTGATCAATAAAAGCTTGAAAGAAAAGTCAGACAATGCAGTGGCCTCAAGCTGGTCCACGGAACAAATAATATCATTTCGAAGTTTTAATACATCTATTTGCATATCTTGTTTCTGATATAAACAATATCAGTTCCTCGTACTGGTGTAATGTTTGTCGTATACATGTATTGACAAATGGTACAGCCTAGCATGTCACATACATGTACTTTACGATTGATACTCTAACATGGAATGAAACTTGGTCATTATACGAGTAAAAATTTGTATCAAAACAGCAGCTGTTTGGCAACATTTTGCTTAATTCAATATAATGTGCACCCGGATTTCATGACAGTAAAAGTGATTCAGTTATTAGATTTTCAACCACCCTACAAAATCAGAATGAAGACACACATACTCTTCTACTTACAAAAGAGAGAATTAAATATTTCAGTAACAAATAGAAATATTTCTTTAAGACTTTATGCTATTCGAAGAAATTTCCACTCTGTATTGCTTAGACAGTCCCTCAAAAGAAAATTTTAGATACAAAACACGAATAAAGATGAGGCCCTGCAAAGGGAATGTACATTTAATTGGTCCGTTTTACAGGTTTTTATTTATTCTATGACCATCTGATTAAAAATCGTTTTTTCAAATTGGTGAGTTTTGTTTACAGAAACCATGTTTGGTTTAGTAAATATAGTACCATCTTAATTTCTCTATCCAATTAATATTTATATTTTAAAGTAACTGTATCAAAAGCTATTCAGTATTTGCAATAGTGGATGGAATGACGTCAGTTTATGTTCTTCCTACATTAGTTTATGTCAGTTATTTGTAGAGTAATAGGCAAGATGTTTGAGTAGGTGTTATTTTTATCAAAGTAATAATCAGATGTTTCAGTTATTACAAAGTTTACGTTATGTTAGTATGTTCTGTTGTGTTCTAGGCAAGGCTCGTACGACGAGTCCTTAAATCCGTTTGGTGGCAACGAGAAAGTTCATACCGAGGGTGAGAAAGACAATGCAAATACGAATGCTGAAAATAAATCTATAGACAACAAGTAAACAAATATTTGACTGATATTTTGAATGCTGTTATTTATATCTGTGTAGTTATGTTTTGATTATTTGTCGGAATGCCAAAGTTACATATTGTATTTGTTTAGCATATTTTCATTCATTTTTAGGAATGTCTCATTTACTGTTATAGCATTTTTCCTAATTTACTGTTATTCAACCATATAGTCATGAAGTTATATCCATGTTTGCATTTTTACTGACAAGTTCTGTTTGCTTCACTGTGTACTAACTTTTAACTGTCACAGCTTCAAAGATATATCATTCTTGTCAGAGCAGCTAGTATTCTCTCTGCAAAACTTGATGTTAACTTGGAACCAGACCAGTTGGTTTTTAGATGGCTTTGCCAGGGTGAGCTTTTAGGAGAGATGATTGTCCGTCCTCCGTCAACATTTTGCTATAAATGACATCTCCTCTGAAACCACTTGGCCGATGTTGATGAAACTTGGCAAGGATATTCCTTGCATGAAGCTCTACCAAAAGTGTTCAAAGAGTTCCATTCCATGCAGAACTCTGGTTGCTATGGCAAAAAATAGAATAAACTTTAAAAATATTTTTCTCTGAAACCAAAAGGCCTATGGCTTAGATATATGGCATGTTGCATTGTCTAGTAGACCTCTACTAAGTACCAAGATTTTTCAAATCATGACCCCCAGGTCAAAATGACCCAGACCAGGGGGGGGGGGGGGGAGGGGTCACTTAGTTTACCTTAGGAAAACTTTAAAAATTTGCTCTGAAATAAAGGGCATACAGTTAGATATTTAGCATGTACAGCCAGACCAGACCTTTCAAAGGTTGTTCAAATTATGCCCGCACAGGGGGTCACTTGTTTTACAAAGATGTATACATTTGTATAGAAAAACCTTTAAAAATCTTCTCTTCCAAAACTACAAGGTTTAGAGCCTATATATTTAATGTGAGACCTCTTTGAAGTGTGTTCAAATCATGTCTCTAAGGTCAAAATTTACCCTGTCCAGGGGGTTGTTTGGTAAAGAATTTTTTTTTAATCTGCTTTTTTAAAACTACATGGCCTAGAGCTTAGATATTTGATATGTTACATTGTCTACTTAGTGGTCTTTTACATACTTTGTTCAAATCATGCCTCCAGGATCAAAATTGACCACAACCACCAGGCAAGTGCACCTAATGGCTAGGGGCCTATGCCCTTGGGGGGGGTTTCTCTATAAGAACATGATGTTAACTCAAAACAGGGACCAGTTAGTATTTTTCTCTGTACTATTACATAAAACAAAATGTTGGTTATAAAAATAGAATAAACAGAGAATTTCTAGACATAGCAGTATTGTATTTTGGAAGATTTGATACTTAAAAGTAAGTAAATGCTGGCAACTTAGTATGTATGACACATTTTGGTTCCTGTTATGGCACAGGACAGTACAGGCAACCATTTTGTAAAATGTCAAATTGATAATCGGAATGTATTTTGAAGACGTTTATCTGTCAGTGTGATAAGTTTACATATTCTAGGAAACAAAAACAAATGTGGTACACCACAAATATTCAGAATACTTTTGTGTTTGATTTATAACTTTATGGAGATTAGAACAGTGTTCAGCAGACTGTTACTGTTGCTGACTTGTTCTGTCTTGCATTAGCAATTCAGTTTGAGTTCTTGTTGTTTTATTTAAAACTAACAAATAACTGTCAATATGTATTGATTTTCAATTAGTTTGTTCCCAAGTGTGTGAGTCACTCACTGAAACTAGTTTTGATCACAACAAATGTTTCAAAATTGTGTAACATACAAAACAAAGTAAGCAGAAGTTTTAGGACAAACATTCTTGTGGCAGTGAGACATTAGATTTATTAAAAATAGATTTCAAGTTTCAGTTAGAAATGATTTCAAGCCATTACTTGCTTTGCATTTTGAAGCCTATGCTCTATTAAGAATATTGCACAATATTTTGTTAGTACAGGAATCAGTCACTCTGTGATCTGTGTACATTTCTCCTCAGAGCCTTTCATAACATTTCATGCACAAAGCTTTACAAAAATGGCTGTCATTGAAATATGTATTGAACTTAACCTTTACCAATGGATTTGTCAAATTTTCAATTTGTTTTGGGCAGTACTTGTCAAAAATGTACTCAGCAGTGCAGATCATGATCAGATCTTACTAGTTGCAAAGGCAGAACCATTTGCTACCAGCTGGGTAAAGGTTAAGTTATATAATGCAGCATGCAACTATGTAGACATTTGATTGCCTGTAAGTTTTTTTTTATTTCAGCATTTGCATATGAAACTGTCACAGTAAACTATAATGGAAGTACTGACTGCATGCTATAGGTTTAGAAACATTTGTTACGTGTTTATTTAATTATTAAACAGTAATGGCTAAAATTATGTTCAGCAACAAATCTTTGAAGAAAATATGGTAGATTTCACTTGGGAACATTGTTGCCGAAAGGAATAGTAATAAATAATATTCAATGATATCTTAAAAATCATTAGTTGTTTTACAGGAAATAATTCCTGGTACAATCATCTGAAATACTTAAGACGGTTATTTCAAAGCTTCTAATTGGTTACTGAGGTAGTCAGTTTTCTGTCTCACCCAATCACTAGCTTCCTTACTTAATTCTGTATGATCCAAACATTACAAAATTATTACGACTACTTTCAGTGCACCAGCACCTGCAGCAAGCAATCCTTTTGGTGACGCAGAGTCGGACGATGAGCATGAATCCCAAGGGAGTGCCCCGACCCAGGGTAGCGCAGGTAGCCTCTCTATACCAGCACGGGTACTGTATGAATACAGCGCGGAAGAGGATGATGAAATAAGTGCACAAATAGGTAAGTTTGCCCATTTGGATTTATCAGTTGGTGGTTTTGAAAGATTGTTAGTGATGCATTTACAGTAACTCATGGAGGAGACAATATTTTACTGAGCAAAAGTGAGATAAGACATTAAATAAATTTTGACAATAACTTAGTTTTCGAAGGTTACTAAAACTGTCAACTGTATCACCATGGCTTACTCATTTTGTTGTCCCAGGGTTTTGTTTCTCAGATCAGCTAATTTATTTCCTGAAATTTAACATGTGCTATGTACTCTATGGTTGCTAGGTGTCTGCATGCTTGACGTCACAATTCTTGCTGTGTGTCTGTTCTTTGATGTAAATGAATTCCTTAAATTATAGGTGATGTCATTACACGACTGTCCGACCAAGACGACATGGGCTGGGTAAAGGCAATAGGCAAAGATGGAAAAGTTGGCTTGATTCCCTTTGGTTATCTGGAGGATTGCTAATGATACAGCATACAGCAAGGGGAACCGGCATTTATCTCGTGAACATAATTGCCAAATATGGAACGTGTAGTCTTCATTACACCAGTGTAGCAGCAATATAATGTTACCATGGTTACGTTAATGTTCAACACAGTACACTGAGGTAGAAATGACTGATATTAAATATATTATTATTGTTACACAAAATTTTATGTATAGCAGTATATGTAATATGTAGATATACTAATGTTATTGTTATAGATTATATTAAAGAAAAGTAACTAAGGCGATGTAAAGTTGTGTGTTCTGTATGGACCAAGTTGGTTCCATTTTAGTAAGGGTTATACAGTTGTATGTAGTAGATTTATTCCGAGATGTGCTGTCCACAATATATCAGTTACTGAAACTATAGTTTGTGATGTATCATGATTTATGTATTAAGTGGACATGCCATGCTACATATGTCATATGGCAAAGTGATCTTCGTCGTTCGTTGACTCCCACCTCTTTATACAGTGTGACAGTTGCCTGCTACAGATTTGACAATACTGGTGAAATATGTAACGTAATAACAATTGTAACAAAGGTGCTGTAACTGAGTAATGTTGTTACTGTAACTGAGTAATGTAGTCACTGTAACTAGAGTAATGTAGTTACTGTAACTGAGCAATGAAGTTACAAGTGTTACAGAAGAAGTGTAACAGAGCTACACCTTCAGATAGTGATAAAAGATATGTCCTGACATATGAAGGCAAATTAGGAAGTTTGGACATTGGCCATGATTTTGAGAGAAATGGAAAGTGTGTATTCTGCACATTGCAGACATTATGCATGAGGAGAACGGCCAGTACCTGGTTTAAAGATTTCTCACAATGTTTTTGATGTGAAGATGATTTAAACATTTGTTGACTTTTTCTTTAATCATGGTTAAAAAAAACTGGTCATTTTTTCAGCTAAGAAAAAGTTACAGTAAAGAAAATTATGTTCCTACCCAACATCATTAAGTGTGAAATAGTGTTACAAAATACTCATCAGTGTAAAATAAGCTTTGTAGAGAAATCAGTTGAAGGAAAATCATGAAATAATCATACAGGCACAGTAGAATATGATGTGTACTGTAGTTGTGCTGTGATACCATTTTGAAATTTTGGGACATGATTTCAAAGAAATTACTATAAATGGTTCGATAGAAAAGGAAGTTTCGAACAGTGTTTTCTTTTAACTGGCTGTAACCTCTTACGGTAAAAACCCTTTGTGATGAATTACTTGATAAGCCATCTAGACAACACTGTCTGGATGTTGTTATCGTAGGTATTGCCAAAATAGTGATCGTCAATATTTTGTGGTTTTCTTTCGGAACAAGCTGTACATTGCTAATAGCTGTACAAACCTGCTAACAAATAGTATCAAAACTTATTCCCGTCTGGTTCGGAAATAAAGATTGTGTAATCAGTATATAGTCCTTATATATAAATTAATGTATAGTATAGATCAGTAATTGTTTGTCATAGATATATCATATATAAAGTTTGATACTTTTGTACCAAATAATGTAAGTGTGAATTTAATGACAGGTTCTGCAGATAAGTTTGTACAAGTTCTGTTCACTTTGACTTCATTGCTGATAACAATGAAAATGCTCTGTTTGAATTTTTTTCATGAAAATGCACAGGTTTTGTATGTTTATATTATAACATTATATTCAGAGTTTACAATAGTTTGTAACGGCTTTCTGTGACTGGTGTATGGAAGCATAGAATCAATTCTTTCTGGAAAAGAACAAAGATTTTTAATTTAGCTGAGCTTTTTCACATTTTCTGAGTGAGCTTGAAAATGGTTAATTTTCCAAGTTACCTCTTCATTTGTTGTGTCAAATGATCTGAATTTTTAAAAGGCCCAGTGCTAAAACTTACAAGCTTAGTAACAAGCAACAAGAAGTTACAAGCAGGAATTACAAGAATTTAAAAGTAACAAGCACTCGGTTAAAAGTTCAACTACAAAGATCACAGAAATCTGTTACACATTATTGACAAAGTTTATTCAGAGACAAGATGTCAAGTTTTATTTTCAGAGTCCATCTGTTTCATTATTTTGTTTGTCATCCCGAGACATAAATGATCTTGTTGTAGTTTCAATATGTATGAACTATTAGTTGAAAATGACTATTAGCAAAAAAGTCTATATTATATATAGACCCTTACATGTAAACATTTAGATTTTTGCAGAAAAAAATTCTGACATTTTGTATTGCACATAGATATGTATTCATTATTTTTTACTGTACGCGATCATAGCACAAGACATACATGTTATAAATTTAGGTTTACATGTTCAAAACTCCCATATTGTCATGAAGTAAAAATGTCAGAATATCGTAGAGGAAATATTACTGCTTATTTCACTCGCTTGTGGAGAAAGGTATTCATGCGCATGTCATTTGCATACACTGACTACACAAGTTTGGGATAGAGACTTTCTGGAGGATGCTGAGAAGAACGGTGTGTTTCATGTCTGGGGGAGAAACCAGTATGAGCCACAATGTGAGAGCTAGGCTTCATCTTGTTGGTCAGTGACTACAAATGACACTTGTCTGAAGAAGTTTGTTTTAAGGGTCTCACCTCAAGTCCTTCAGGTTTCTGGAGGGGGATAGACTTTTATGAAACAAAGCAGTTTGTTTAGCAATGGTAGGTAACAAGTGCTTGGGGGGGTTTTCAGGTAGGGTGCTGGTATCACCCGCTGACTCATTCATACAACCAAGATTAATACTGTTGTAGAAAGATATTCTTGCTCAGAAAAGCATTATAACATACCTATTGGTAACATTAGGACAACACCAAAGGATATCTGAAGTTTCTACATGAAATTACGCAACAGTCAACTGACATCACAATAAATCAGTTCATTCAAATACATGTACTAGAATGAAAGCTGGATGCTTTATACCTTGTATAAACCATGCGGTGCAGTCTTCTCGGAAAGTTTTTTTTAACAGAGCCTGACATTTGGTAAGGCAATCACAAAACTACCCGACCAATGAAATATTTGCTTGGCTGAACATCAGAAACTATCGTGTAAAAGGCCATAAAGTGCCTGAAAATTTTGCTGAACATGTCAAGACCGTCGGGCACTTTTTGGGAAGACTGCAGTCAGTTATTGTGTAGAAGCCTTTGACAGTTCTTTGTTTTGAGTGTGTTTTCGACTTCATTCAGTTTTCAGGAAGATGTCAAAAAGGATAAAAACACTGACTATATTTTGATATACATGTATTCAAACAAGTACCCAGTCCACTGTCAAGTAATTGTAACACATTTAACATAAGTGTATTGATAGAAATTACTGTATGTTTTATTGTATAACTATACTGTTATTTTACAAAGATATATTTATACCATAATGTTTTGCCAGTTTGTATTGAATCTCTGTTACCGTTACACATATACAGATTGAGCTCAGCAAAAGTTTTCACATTGATATCTGGATTGACATAGTTATATAATTTGTGACATTGTTATCTTGGCTGTAGGAATGATATCTAGGTGACAAACTGACCACTGGATTGTCATGTTAATGTCTGGATTGTCACATATGGCTTGCAAAATGTCGGGATTGTCACATATGGCTTGCAAAATGTCTGGATTGTCACATATGGCTTGCAAAATGTCTGGATTGTCATATATGGCTTGCAAAATGTCTGGATTGTCACATATGGCTTGCAAAATGAACTCGCCCAAGTGGATTATGTGTATAATAAGACCACAGATCAAATTAGTTAATTTTATTCTATCAAAAATATTTGTTACAAGAATAAGTTTCCACGGTGATTATGGAAGGTCATTAACAATTAGCATTATATTCAAAGTATATAATGATGTGTATGGGAAAAAAACAAACCTTGAAAAAAAGAGTGTAAAATATGTTTCTTTAGAAAATAATTTTAACAGAATATTTAATAGCTATAAAGCATTCCAGAGTAAGAAAATTGGAGGGCACTGTGCAGCTATTCTTGTTAAAAAATGGCCCAATGTTGACCTAGCAAATATTTTCACCTGCCTTCAAGGTCACCTGATTTCAAGGTCATTAAAGCTTACATAGATCCAGCTGATACATCCAAGCAAAAAAAAAAACAACATTGAAATTAATAAAAATGGATATTGAATAGACTTTTGGAGGTCAGTGTGGTCCATTTGCAATTAAATGCATCTCCGTAAACAGACTTCCTGACTGAATAATTCTTTCACTTCCATGGTTTTCTGAGCCAGCTCTGTTAACTGAAATCAAGTTGTGATTAGACTTGTGTTTGATTTGAAATGTTCCAGAATTAGGAGAAAATTAATGATAATTAATAATTGTTTATGCAATGTATATTTGTGATAGAAAGACAGGTGTATTGTCCCTTATGTTTCTTGTCTCTTTAATAATGGTGAATCAGATAATTGCAGAAGGCAAAAGTAGGCATGTTTCGTGCATATAAAACTATGTAATAATCGGAACCCTGAGGTGGCTAATTTGGATTTAACTGAAATTTACATTTTAAGCAAAAACTAAGACTAAAACGGTTATTGTCAAAAAATAACATTTTCTGTTTGCAGAAAATTATTAATGTGATACAGAAAAAAAGAAAGTAAAGACGTAATGAATCCAGTGAGATGTTGAGTGACTGTGATAGTTCGGTCAATAGAAAAGCATGTCAGATTTACAATCCCTCGGCTTGTAGCAGTATGTAGAAAAAAAAGAAAAGGTTTTGGTCTTGCGTTTCACATCTTCCAAAAGTGCTAAAATGATTTTATTTATTTCTTGTGAATTCCATTCTGTTCTGTTACCTTACAATGATGCATTGGCAAACAATTTTTGAGTGTTTAGTATGTTTGGTCACAGTGGTGTTAAACTTAACACCACGCAGGTACGGGGCACACCACGCAGGTGCGGGGCACACCATGCATGTACAGGGTGCAGTTCAAGTAATTTGTATATTATATTTTTGGTGATCATGTACTTGATTATTTGTGCACAACAAAAATTTCTTGTTATAATTCAAAATGAAATTATGGTCTAATTGATTTAATACCTTTTTGTTAAAAGACACAAATGCTATTTTCGTTTTGTTTACTGTACTGCATTCAGACTCTGTTATTCACCTAGAACTGTTACTGTTTCATTGTACATGTTTACCATACAGTGAGATATTGTTATTGTTGTAAATAGCCATAACCTTGGGATTATAGAATATGTAAGTTATTCATTTATTCAGCAAATTATTGCATAAATAATAAATATCAGCGAAAATATATTCGTTAATTTGTTTCTCCACCCTGTAATCATTACTTAAGAAGTTATTCTTTCTGCATTAATGATGCCATATTAACAGGACTGTTGCTAAGAGAAATTCAAGACAACACCTTCCTTTGCTTAAAGTCCACTAGTAAATAAAGCAAACTGAACCCCTTCATGGCAATTTTAGTAAGGAATAGGCCTTGAAATATGCACACTTCCAGCATGATGTTCTTCTATTGTGACTGTAAGCTAATTTCAAATCACTATACAGATAGTGATCTAGAAAGGCTCATTTTCAAAACAGGCCAGGTAAAAAAACCACTCTTTCTTGCTCACCTGACCAGTGGTCATGGTGAGTTTTTAGGGTCAATGGGTGGCCTTCATTCACAATTTGCTTCAAACAGCATCTACTAAACCACTGGCCCAATTTCAAAAAAACATGCTCTCCCAAAATTGTTCAGACAATTTAATTCCATGCAGAACTGCTTGCTATGGCAGCAAATAGGAAAAACTTTCAAAAATCTTTCTCAAAAAACCACAAGGCCCAGAGCTTAGATATTTGCTTGTAGCATTGTCTAGTGGACCTCTAACAAGATTATTAAAATTTACACCCTGTCAAAATTTACCTTACCCTGGAGGTTAGTTGATTTGATATAGGTTTCTATTGGAAAAACTTTAAAATCTCTGAAACCACAAGGCCCAAGGCTTAGATAATTTGAACACAGCATTGCCTGACTCGGGTCATCAGTTTTTAGCTTTACTGGATGAAGTCAAGCAGCGATTATGCCATGGTGGTTTGTCCATCGTCCATCTGTCCGTAAACATTTCCTTGATAACACTACAGGTCACAATTTTCAATTATATGATGAAAATTGCTGATAAGAATCACTGCAACATGTTGATGATCCCTTTTACTTTTGAGGTCAAAGGTCAAGATCACAGTGACCTCTGTTAGATTTTCCCTGATAACATCCTACAGGTCATCGTTTTTATTCAACTTTCTTTTAACTTGCTCAGAAGGTTCCCTGCAACATGTAGATGATATTTATTCTTTTTGGGGTCAAAGATGAAGGTCACGTATACAGTGACCTCTGATAGCGTTTCCTTGATCACGCTCTACAGGTCAAAGTTTTCTTTCAACTTTCATAAAACTTGCTCGAAAGGTTCCCAGAAACATGTAGATGAAACTATTCTTTTTGGGCCAGTGGGTCATAGGTCACAGTGACCTCCGTTGGATTTTAACACTCTTCAGGTCACAGTTTTCTTTCATCTTTCATTAAAATGGCGTAAAAGGTTCCCTGTATCATATATATGATCCCTATCAATTTTTGGCTTATTTGGTCAAAGGTCAAGGTCACAGTGACCAGAACTTTGAATGTTTTTAGCTCAATATCTTGAGATTTATTTGACCCATAGTCTTCAAACTTCATAGGACGATTGGTCTTACTGTGTAGATGATCTCTCATGTTTTTCGGGTCAGTGGGTAAAAGGTCAAGGCCACAGTGACCCAAACTTTGAAAATGTTCTTCACTCAATCTTGAGGTCTACATCACTTACAGTCTTCAAACATCATTGGATGATTGGTCTTACTGAGTAGATGGTCCCTACTATTTAAATTTTTGTAGGGTCAGTATATCAAGGTCACAATGAACTTTGTTAGCTTTTCCTTGGTAACATTGCAAAAGATTTACACAAAACAGTCCAGTCAGACCAGTAGAGCAATACTGGCCCTTTTAGGCCTCTTGCTACATAGGCTTAAATAAAAAATCTTTACAAATGTTCTTGTCTCAAACCACAAGAGGCATGTCTAGTAGTATGTCTGTTTTGCATATTTACTAAATCTTTTATATCTCGTAGCTCTTTTATTTTTAATCCGATTTCAAAAATTCTTTCAACTATGTGTTTATGTGAACAAGCTCTTTAATTTTAGGCTAAGTTATATTTTGACTTCGTTACCCTTTAAGTCCACAGCATACCAGACTCCGGTACGCCCGAAGCCCGTGTATGGATCTGAAGTATGATCACCTCATATACAGTCCAAAATTGACCAGTTAGAAATTGCATACAAGGGTAGTACTGATCAGAAATCTCGGACGCTGATTAGCTGGACAATTACTGATAAAGAAACAAATAAACAACATAAATTAAACCACATTAATTCATTCAAATATCTTTTTTACAACAAATTCCTTAAACTTTTCAATGTACTGTGACACTTCAATTAAAGAACACACGTTTTCGGCAATTTCCTCACTTTCATCAACACTAACTGCATCCGGTGTTTCCTGTGTACTGTATCTTTAAAAAAAAAAACACTAGCTGGTAAATCCCAGTTCACTATGTTTGTTTCACAAACAGACAAATCCTTATCCTCCTCAATCAACTCCATTATGTTTCGACCATAAATGTCAATAGTTCCAGCTAACGCCAACGGAACATTATCATTTCCATTCTAATTATCACTACCATCCTCATCAGGTGTCACCTTAGACCTTTACTCATTTAAATTCGGATTTGTCTTCGCAATTATTCATTATTGATACCTCCAGTCCTCTCCATGCACCACTTATCCAGCAAATCGTATCGAGAACTGTTATCTGTTTTAAGAGTTCAGATCCCATGAGTGAAGAATGTTCCACCAGACTGATAATGTGTTGGCTTTGGTACTTGCAGAACTTCAGTTTAACTGTTTGAATGATGTCCTGGTCCATCGGCTGGGCAACTGATGTTGTATTTGGCGGGAGAAACACTGTTTTCACATGTCTCCTTTCAATTTTAGAATGTGAAGGTGCATTATCCATAAATAGAAGAATTTTCTTTCCTTGTCTACGCATTTTTTCTGTCCACAAATTTAATCCACTCTACAAACAATTTGCTCGTCATCCAATATTTAGTATTATTTCTGTATGTCATAGCCGATTTCCCTACAACTAAAGGAGTTAGAATCACTCCTGTCACGATAGCACACAGAGAACAGCTAGGTATCCGACTCTTTGCACGTTTCCAACCTCCACAACCAGACCCAGCTAAAGTCCTTACCATCCTTGAAGAGTTGTTTTTATATGATTGAATAGTGTATGGGTACTAGTACTAGGGTTGTAGAGGGACCCCTAGTGGGGATGGGGTGTTGAGGTCCATGCGTCGCACAATGTGTCTGTGGATCTATTTTAACATTGCATTTCCTTATTATTCACATTGAAGTATACACTACATCCGTGATTTACATTTGGTAAGGCATATGTGTAATCATAAAATATATAAGTATTATGTTAACCGACATGTTCTGACACATAATAGTCCCTCAAAAAGAAGGCCGTAATTTAAGATGTGCAAGGCTTAACTGTTTGTATATACATGCATTTACGTGAAATCAATTGAAGCTGCATTTATAAATTGAGAACGACATGCACAAATTTTCTGGGTATTTTGGTGAAACTTTGCGACATTTTGGAAATAATTGATGCATTTTAATGAAATCATCGACTACAAAGAGATGATAGTGATCTGGTCGTTTTTTTTACAGCAGTTTCCTTGGTTGTCCAGAATGACTGTTTTTAGATACCTTTTCTTATTTTTCTACGGGAACTTGAAATTGTGAAGTTAAACTCTACAATCCGTAGTCCAAAATTCTGACATATCCTTTAAATATATACTCGTGTGTGTGCTACAATGATTTAAAGCCTAGACTAATATACGGATAAAATTTCAATCTCCTGTGGAAATAGGCATATAGAAGTAAAAAAAATGTATGTGTCAAGTAGAGCTACCTATGGTTCAACCACTAGTCGCGGACTTAAGGCCCTGATGCCATTTCTTTTCTCTTTTTTTTAAAAATTTTCCTCATAAAATATGTAATCAACATGTAGGCTTAACATGAAATTTTTCCACAAAATAAATTCAGAATATTCAAAAATTTCCCGGCGTGTTTGGCGAAACAAGGGCGTTTAGCCGCTGTAAAAATTCCGTGTTCCGGATACAGGTTTTTGTATAGACAAACAAGCCCCTGCGTGACTCAGAAAGTTTGTTTAGACATGGCTGCCCCCACAACAGCTGAACGAGCGCGAGAGATACTTGACGATGAATCACTCGCTGAAGAGGTAATAGGGGATTTATAATTTTTTCCTCTTCGTGTTCGTAATGGCTTTCGTTCAAAAGTGAACACTACTGTACTGTATGGGGGTGATAAACTTGAATTCCAGTGGAATCCAGAGGAGAAAAGTCTCGTGCCCCCAGCTGGGATCGAACCCTGACTGCCACATGGGAAGCGGACACCACAACCACGTCGCTAAGGGTTAACCCAACAGCAAGGTTGTTGGAAGTGACATATAACTCATGGTAAGTGCAGCCTGACCGGACTCGAACCCGGGGCCTCGCACAGGGCGAATGCTCTACCGACTGAGCTACCGGGCCGCTTACACATTTTCTCCCTTTTAATAATAAGTCCGTAACCGTGACATACTTCCCCACTAGTTGAAATGCTCCCCGAATTTCTGAGATCAAAAAGAAGTACAGAGTGGAGACAAACCTTGATGCCGCACGGCCCCACGTTGGGCGCCAAATGTCATAGGGTGAAAAAAGGCAGCCAGACTGGGGCTCGAACCCGGGGCCTTTCGCACAGGGCGAAGCTCTACCGACTGAGCTACCGGGCCGCTTACACATATTCCCCCAAGTGAACTGAGTCGAACTTGACATACTCCCCACCATACGGGTTAAGAGAACAAAGGAAACATGATCTCGAAGTATATTCCAGTCACAGTCCGTGTTGGGCGCCAAATGTCATAGGGTGAGAAAATGTGCAGCCTGACCGGGACTCGAACCCGGGGCCTTTCGCTTACAGGGCGAATGCTCTACCGACTGAGCTACCGGGCCGCTTACACATTTTCTCCCCTTTTTAATAATTAAGTCCGTAACCGTGACATAACCACTACACTCCTCCCCTCTTTATCAATTTGGAGCCCAGCACCAACTGCACAGTCCCTGCAATTTCTAGCTCATTACCGCTCTGCGGTAGTATCAAATGGCTCCCCGGTACCTCATACCCGCTAACCGAATTATCCTCGTCGCCAATGAAGTAATTCCAGACGAGAAAAGTCTCATGTCCCCACTTGGGATCGAACCCTGACCGCCACATGGGAAGTGGACACCACAACCACATCGCTAAAGGGTTAACCCAACAGCAAGCAGAAGATTCTGGTGAGGTCATACAGACATACTTACTTCTGTGGGTCAGGGAAGTAAACAAGAGGACCATGATGGCCCTATATATCACTCACCTTAGTACCAGTACAGTTATACCTTCATGCTAAAGGGAGTCATTAGCTGCTAAGGAAGTCACTGGTTGCTAGGGGAAGTCACTGGTTGCTAAGGCAGTCACCAGTTTCTAGGGAAGTCACTGGTTGCTTTGTAAGTCAGTGGTTGTTTTAGGAACTCATTGGAAGCTTGGTTTCTCCTATTATGAACTCCATATAAAGACAACATTCCCCCCTCCCCCCAGTGGGCACGGGAAATTTGTGACCCTAGGGGCATGAATTGAACAAATTTGGTAAAGGATCACAAGGCAATGTTACATACCAAATATCTAAGCTCTATGCCTTGTGTATTTGGGGAAGATTTAAAAAAAATATCCTATACCAAGTGACCCCTGGGGCAGGGTCATTTTGATTCTGTGGGTATGATTTGAACAAACTTTAAAGAGATCCACTAGACACTGTAACGCACTAAATAACTATCATTAGACTTTGTGGTTTCAGAGAAGAAGAATTTTAAAGGTTTTCCCATATATGTCTAGGTAAAGCAAGTGACCCCGTAGGTTGGGCCAATATTTACCCAAGGGGCATGATCTAAGCTTTAGACCATGCAGCTTCAAAGAAGAAGATTTTCAAAGTTTTTTCTGTACAAACCTATGTAAAATCAAGTAACACCCTGGTTGGGGTCAATTTTGACCCAGGGACCATAATTTGAACAATTTTGATAGAGCTCCACTAGGAAATGCTACATGTATGCTAAATATCTAAGCTCAATGCCTTGTGGTTTCACTTTCAGAGAAGAATATTTTTTTTATGCCCCCACAATGTGGGAGCATATAGCGTTGCACTTGTCCGTCCGTCCGTCCGTCAGTCCGTCCGTCCGTCCGTCGTCCGTCCGAAATCTTGTGAACGCAACCCTCTTAAACCGGATGGCAGATTTTGCTTAAACTTACAGGGATGAACAACCTTAATGTGTAGATGGTAGTAAAGGAAGGAATTTTTGCTGCGACCAAATTTAAGAGAATTATGGCCCTTTGTTGATTTTTTCACTAGATACTATGTAGAAATTTTGTGAACGCAACCCTCTTAAACCGGATGGCAGATTTTGCTTAAACTTATAGGGATGAACAACCTTATGTGTAGATGGTAGTAAAGGAAGGAATTTTGCTGTGACCAAATTTAACAGAATTATGGCCCTTTGTTGATTTTTTCACTATATACTATGTGAAATTTTGTGAACGCAACTCCTCTTAAACCGGATGGCAGATTTTGCTTAAACTTACAGGGATGAACAACCTTAATGTGTAGATGGTAGTAAAGGAAGGAATTTTTGCTGCGACCAAATTTAAGAGAATTATGGCCCTTTGTTGATTTTTTTCACTAGATACTATGTGAAATTTTGTGAACGCAACCCTCTTAAACCGGATGGCAGATTTTGCTTAAACTTATAGGGATGAACAACCTTATGTGTAGATGGTAGTAAAGGAAGGAATTTTGCTGTGACCAAATTTAACAGAATTATGGCCCTTTGTTGATTTTTTCACTATATACTATGTAGAAATTTTGTGGACGCAACTCCTCTTAAACCGGATGGCAGATTTTGCTTAAACTTACAGGGATGAACAACGTTAAGGTGTAGATGGTAGTAAAAGGAAAAGAATTTCGCTGCGACCAAATTTTACAGAATTATGGCCCTTTGTTGATTTTTTCACTATATACTATGTAGAAATTTTGTGAATGCAACTCCTCTTAAACCGGATGGCAGATTTTGCTTAAACTTCCAGGGATGAACAACCTTAAGTGTAGATGGCAGTAAAGGAAGGAATTTTTGCGCAACCAAATTTAACAGAATTAGGCCCTTTGTTGATTTTTTCATTATATACTATGTAGAAATTTTGTGAATGCAACTCCTCTTAAACCGGATGGCAGATTTTGCTTAAACTTCCAGGGATGAACAACCTTAATGTGTAGATGGTAGTAAAGGAAGGAATTTTTGCTGCGACCAAATTTAAGAGAATTATGGCCCTTTGTTGATTTTTAGTTTTCAACTTGTGGCACATGTAGTCCAAAAAATATTTGACCTAGAGTCATGAGATTGACAGAACAGTGGCGTGTGGGGGCATCCGTGTCCTATGGACACATTTCTAGTTTTCATTTATATTGGCGCAGTGGTTTCAGAAGAGATGTCGTTTGAAGCAAAATATTGGCAACGGACAATCATCTATCCATTGTCTTAGTTGTTTGTATTAATTTCATTTGATATGCCTAACAGAAATTTGAAATCAGTCATCGTTCTAAACTGTCATAGAATTTTTTTTTTTTTCAGAAACTTCTAGAGGAGCTAGAAAATGAAGAGATACCAGCACACATTCGTGAGGCTAGACTTGAAAGCCTGAAGCAACAGGCCACTCAGTTCAGAAATATGCACGAGAAAGGTTATGGTAGATACAGGTATGTGTAATCATATATATTGTGTGTGTATGTGGAGACTGCTGTTGTTAATTATTGTACATGGTTCATACTGTATATATGAAAAACCAATTTTTAGGGCAGGCAGTCATTGATATGAACCAGTTTTGGTACTTTTAACGATTAAATTTACATAAGATAGTGACTTCCATGTTCCTATAAGTACATGTATATAGACTTATACCAAAGAATCAAAATAAAATAATGAAGCAGCTTTAATTAGTTTATACTAACAAATTTATTTTAGCTTGATTGTGAAGAAAGCTTTCAGCTTATGGAGTCACTCTCGAGTCCGCTTCCTGGAAAATCCAGTACTGGTGTCATATGAGGAGGTACGGTCATAACCCCAGTGGAAGCATTAATTAATCACAGTTTCAACCAAAGAATATATCAACCTTGCACTATGCGAGTTGTGTATATCCATAAATATTTAGATTTGATCAGTGGGTAGAAACGTGTGGTATGTTTACTTCTACTATACACTTGTATGCTTGATGTCACATTTGTCCCTTACATTGTGATTCCAGTTTGTAGGTCTTTAATATTTTTTTTAATAACAGTTTAATTAGATAAAGACACATTTTCATTTTCAGTGAATTAGACAATGAAAAAGATGTGTTAGATTTGACAACCGGTGAAGAGAAATGTGTGGTACATTTCTTCCATGAAGACTTCAGAAGATGTGCAATAATTGATACTCATTTAAAGGTAATTCTTGATACATGTATATAAAAAGGGACACTAATTCAGACCAAGTGTCATTGCCATAGAAACAAACTATATACAGCAAACAGCATAGGAGTCATATCTTCTATATTCTTCCATCAGTTAGCCAGCAGTATTAACCAGGTCAGACTGCATGGAATAGATACAAAGACTTACAATACTGCAGAAACATTTGATAGATTTTGATTGGTAAAGCCCTTCATTGAGAAAGATTGAGAAAAAACTAAGATTCGCTTATTACAATAGCTGTACAGAATCATACAAAAGTAAAAGCTTTGGGGGCTCCTGTGAACATCGTCTTTTTTATCATATTTACAAATTTTAACAGCAATATTTCGACAACAATTCAGGTAGTCTTCCAAATATATCTGCAGCATTATAAATTTGTTATAAAGATTTTTGACTGGGTATACAGTCTTGTATAGCCTTGTTGAATTGATATTAACCCTCGTCTGACAGCTAGTGTTATATCAATTCAAACAGGCTATTCGAGGCCATATACCCTGTCTAGAATCTATATTACTAATAATATAACGCTACAGGTACAGATGCTGATAACATTGCACAGATGGACACACTCATTACATTGTACAGAAATGGTCATGCTGGTTACACTGTTGATAAAGTTGCTTTGATTTTACAATAGAAGCTTTCAAAAATTTAAGAGACTACTGTCTGATGGAGTGCTCTTTCTCCATGACACTGTTTCACTGTTATGTCCAGTTTTACATATGGACAGCAGCATTATTAAGATAAAAAATGAACAGTATGTTGTTCGTCAAAAGCACTCTTGATTGAATGGTAATATTTGTGTTCATTATTTATTTCAGGTTTTAACAGAGCAGTATTTTGAGACAAAATTTGCCAGAATAAATGTAGATAAAGCCAAGTTTCTTGTACAAAAACTAAAAATTAGAGTGCTTCCAGCTGTTTTGTGTTTCAAGAAAGGAATTGTTGTTGACAGGTATGATGTTTGTTAGAGATATTGAACCACTTTACAGTCCATGTCATAATGGGGGGGGGGATAAGTTGCTTTCACCCTTACAGTCTGTCTGTCTGTGCCCATTGAAGTTGAGGTGACACAAAAGTCACATTACCTTCATTCTTTCAGAAAAACACTTTTTAATTGACACATTTTTACTTTAACAATAGGCATGTCACTTAAAGTACCTATTCATAAGGAACGTCTGTCTGTCCTCTTTATCTTGTCTGCTTTTGATCATTAAAACTGCTTGTTGGAGGAAGCATCAGTGTGAAGTCTTCTTGTTCATATTTATAATCTGGGGTTATATAGTCAAAGGTCAAGGTCACAAGGACCTGAAACATTGAAATATTGTCCATTCTTCATCTCCTAAAGCCCTTAAGGGATTTTCATCAAACTTGGTGAGAAGCATCAGTATGAAGGTATGCATGTTACAATTTAAGGGTCATATTGTCAAAGGTCAAGGTCACTGGGACCTGATAATTGAAAATCTTGTCTGCTCTTAATCTCCAAAAGCCCTTGTGAGATTTTCATTAGGCTTAGGGAAGCATCAGTATGAAGACTTGTAGGTCTCTCACCACTGGAAGACTTCTGTTGATTTTGGGGCCAAGGATTAATTTTACAAGGATCTTTAATTAAAAAGAAATGTCATATTAACAACTGAAGAACGGTCGATTGTAGGATCATGTAACTTTGTAGGATTATTGTTGATATCCAGTACGGTAAATGACATTTATTGAGTTTGAAGTCATTGGATCAATCATCAAGGTCATTTGGGGAGGTAGCTAAGTGGGTGGAGACATACCTTTTTCTCAAACTCAATTTCCTATTTTTGTTTGCTTAAAGGCCAATGATATAGTGGAAATGGTCCCAATCCATGTTGTCTGCTTACCAGTATCTATGCTAGATCGGAAATACTTGTCTCCTTTGTAAGCAAGGGTTGAGCAAATTACAAAGTGCGACTTGAAAATGTTTCTTTACTTCATCACAGTTTTAACTGTTGAGCTTATACAATGTTGAAATGTTTTACTATGAAAGAAATGTTGAAACTCTGTGTTTCCTGTGGCATGTGGTTATGAGACATTTCAGTGTTATTGAGTGATAGCTCTGTAAAAGTGCATGACAAAATAGCTTGAATGTGTGTAAACTTTTTAAATACATAGTAGATGTGTAATGTATTTTGTAAAAAGAAAATATAGAAGACATGTTAGCATCTTTCATACAGTGAGTAGGCATTTTGTGTTAAATGATGAAGTGTAGTCAGTTAACTTTATGTTCATTCTTCTTGCAATGGAGAATATGGTATATGTTAAACTGACTTTCCATTGCAGAATAACTGGCTTTGATGAACTAGGTGGTACAGACAGTTTTCCCACCTCTGTTTTAGAGAGCCGCTTGGGTTCATCAGGTACGTGCATTTATAATTTCCAACATCAGTGTTCAAACAGTCGAACTTTGGTTTGTATGATAATGGTAAACACTGTTTATGGGAAACTATTAAAAGTAGAATCCAGAAATTGCAAAAAATAGCACATATCAAATTGTATGCATAATTCCCTGTATATTGTAAAGTGACAGATATTGTAAACCTTTAGCTTTACACATGAGCGTATACTTCCTGAATGCTTGAAAAGTGGTGAAATTAATCTGAAAAACTTTTTCGGACATTTCCGTATCCTTAACAGTACACGAGCAAGTGCTTAATATAATTTGAATTTTATAAATGTACATAATTATAAAGAACATTGCATTTAAGAATTTGATATTGTATCATCAGATGAATTACTTATGTAAGATTCAAGATCTGTAGTTTTGGCCCAGCTCCCTGTTATCACAAGATTAAAACATTTCTTGGGGCAACCGTATCATAACCATTTTCATTCTCTTATTTTACAGGGGTAATTGAGTACACGGCAGAGGAACCGGAGAAAAAGACAATATTTGGTTTCCGTGACGCTCGACAAAATGATGATGATAGTAGTGATGAAGATTGATCTTAGTTTTATGACAGATGATTTTCAGGGATATAAATGGGAAATTTTTGTTTCAATTTCAATGCAAGTCCTGACCATCTATTTATATTTCAGCTCATCTGAGCAATGGTACTCAAAATGAGTGCCCTTTCACTGTTTTCAATGAGTCTAATTACCTAGGAGACAATTTATCGGTTTCTGATTGTGGATATATAAACTCATCTACTTAGCCATGCTGTAGAAAAACTTTAAAACACAATAGGAGCATTTCTGTCTAAGCATTGTAGGTTAGTGCCATTTCACAAAGTTTTCAGGTCATTTAAAAACAAAGGCCAGTGCATCAGTCTCTTGGTTTTTGTGTCTGATCAATATCTCTTACACTCCTGAAAAGATTTTCATGAAACTTCAAATGTTAGTATCACTGAGACAATATGCTGAACCTATGCTCTAATGTTGTTTGCTTAAGGTCCTTAGGGTCAAAGATCATGTGTTTATATGTATATTGTGTAGTATAAATAAAATCAAGACAACACAAAGTTTTCAATTTATATGTTTCGACTCTATGTCTTCGTCAGAAAATATACAACATGTATATTGTGTGAAATTCCTGAACTTTCAAAATAACAGGATAAATGTTTACCGTATTGAGGAAATGTGTACAATTTATCATTTCTTTCATATCAAGATCAGAAATTATGCATGAAGAATGAATTGAAGACACAAAGTTTGGGTCACTTAGGAGAGTGATCAGGAGCTACTGTGACATCCAGCTTATTTATTCAACTTTTGTACTTTTTGAAAAATAAATACAATGTGGAAAACTTTTAATTTGCTTTGTTGTATACTGAGTAACTTCCGAATTATGTTACAATCTTTTTATTCCCCTACCAGACTACAGCCATATAACCAGTTCAGGGACTATAGGTTTGCGCTATTACTGTTTCCAGTCTGTATCTTCCACATTCATGGACCGATTTTGATATTACTTCGCACAATTGTTACCCGTACCCTAAGGGTGTGTCATGCACAACAACCAGCCACCTTTTCTAAAGGTCAGGGTCACACTTGAAGGCTCAAACTCTACAACATGCAATTTAATTTCCGGTCTGTATATTCCATATGCATGGAACGATTTTGATATAACTGCACACAATGATCACTCGTATCCTAAAGGGGTGTCACTTCCAAGGACAAGTTACCAGCTATTTTTAAATTCTTGGTTTACAAGGTTAAATTTGATACAAAGAGTGTTTTAGCCCAGTTCTTGATTTAGACAAAGTATGTCATACATTATTAAAGATCTTATGCCTATTCAAATTTTAGGAAGGAACGTTACAGCTGGGTTAAGACCCTGAGTATATACATAGTAATGTGCCCTTTAATTGCCGGTATTTCCTTTTTCCACATTCTATCTCCATTTTATATATTTAGATAGAACGGATGGACGAGATTAGATCAGTTCGCAGATGCATATGTGGCTTGATTTATCAAGATAGCCAGTCTGATTCGTATTTTTCTCCCTTACTTTACCCAATTGTTATCGTTGCTACACAGAGGTTTATCGATCGTGCACGTATTCTCTCCAGCAGGTAGTTACATTTAGACATACGATTATTGTAAGTATAGAGAATTATAGGTTGGGTTGTATCAGGTCCACCATTTTTTTTCACTTCTTCAGTCGCTCAGTTAATTTATATGAAAGTTTGCACATAACGAAATGTATTGTCAAAGCCTTAATTATTAATAATTGTCAGCGCCTTTTCTCTAACTGAATTAACTTCAGTGAAATTGGGTTGAGTATCGTGGTTCTGATGTCACCGATTAGCTGTGGGAAGGGAAACGGAAATGTAGGTTTATTATTGAATGTGAATAATTAAATCTTTCTTACATAATAATTGTATGAAACTTTCATTGTACTCTTGTGAATGTTTTAAAATGATAAATTGGTGTGCTGGTGGCATGTGCATGCAAGTAAAAGTATATGTCTTTGTGTTGAAAGTTTTTTGGGGTTCTTATTTCAACCCCGCGCATGTTGAGATTGAACTAATGTAAATGTCGTAGAAATTTTAAATTAAAATGTTATTATGACTTAAAAGTCAATGTTCTCGAAAACAAGAGCTGTCCTTCACAAGTGACAAATAACCCCGAAAGAGGTGTCTCAAAGTCTGTGTCCTCTCCATGTTCTCAACAATTGTGCCATGTAATTTTAAAATCCTTGCATGCATGATAGAGTTACCATGCATACAGTATTCCATTACTTTAAAACTCTAAGTATGACCTTGACCTTTGAGGTGGTTCTCGCACGCTACAAATTGTCTTGATGTGCTGCACATTTGTGCAAAGCTATTTTAAGATCAATCAATGCATGACAAAGTTATAGTCCAGACACCAATGTGTGCATATAAACTGGATCTCAAACTCTTAAGTGTTACCTTGACCTTTGAGGTAGGGACGTGGGACTTGCACGCGACATTTCATCTTGATGTGCTGAACATATGTGCTTAGCTATTTCAAAATCCTTCAATGCATGACAAAGTTATAGTCAAGACACGAATGTGTGCATATATACAAGTTACTGCCCGGACACGGAAACATGTTAGGACGGACAGACGGACGTTGACCTTTTAAGTATGGACGTTGGTCGGGCAACAATTGGAGACTAATTGCTTAACAGGGCCAAGTTATTCCAAAGGACAGTAAACGAATGTATACTTCTTAACAGCATTAGTTGCTGCTGTTTCACGTGACAATTAAGATGTATCAACATAAGTAAAAGTGATCAGGCTCTGTGCTTATAAAACTGTTTGTCGTTTGCCGATATAATATTGTAATTATTTATAAATGCGACTCAAGCAAGTTTTCTGTATTAAATACTTAAAATGACTTTTAAACTATAGATCTTTTGTTTCTTATAATATGCGGTTCAAGAAGTTAAAATTGTTTTGTGCTCAAAAGCATGGACATGTTTTATAAGCACGGGACCTGATGTTCGATATTTTTTAAAACCAGTAGAACAACCAGGGTTTGAGATACATGTTATAGTTTGTATATTTATTCATAAGTGTGTGCCAAACTATATATTTATCGTTGTACTACGTCTTCAAGAACGCCACTGAATATTTTATTTCAGAAGCCAGATAAACATGGATGTACCTGCACGTCTAATTTCCTAATTTATGCACATAATTATCCTGACCGTATTTATGTTACTGTCCAAGACACGGAAAAGAACGTTATTTCACAACAGCCAACAGTACAAGCATAAACATATATAAGTCAATTTATTTATATAAAGAACACGATATAAACGTATCAGATTTTGACCGAGGATTTTTTTTTCCAATTTGGGAAGTATGGCAGAGGAGAAACGGCGGCTAATATCACCAGGGTTCGATCACTTTGCGGAATTTGATGATGAAAGACAAAAGCATTTCAAAAAGCTTGTACGTAGTGAACCTTGCCTGTATAGTAAGGTTGAGTTATCAAGCAGCAGTGACGAGGAAGAAGTGGAAACTGTCTTCGAAGAAAAAAGTGAAGTACCATCTGTGCAGTTAACTGATCAAAGAAGCAAAGAGCCAGAAACAGTTCGGAAAACTTCCGGTAAAGGACACCTTGTTTTGAAACTTTTAGTTGTGTTTGCTTGTTTGGTGTCAATTTTGATATCTATGGGGTTTGGTTACTGTCTGAGTGTCTTGTATGCACAGTTAATTCGCTCATTTGAAGTTGAACGTTCAATAGTTGCTTTGAATCAAAGTTTTTACGAGGCGTTACTTGCCGTCGGTGGAGCTTTATGGAGCTATCCTGTGTCCAAACTCGGATACGGGTATTGTGTCATCATCGGTGCCGTCATTGGCAGTGTCTGCGTAGCTGCCAGTTCACTCGCAGCTAATGTGCCGACAATTATTATTCTCGTCGGAATTATGACCGGAGCTTCTTTTGGAGTTGTATACATGGGACCATTCGTTATCGCCGGTGATGTTTTTGACAGTTACAAAACGGCTGTGATCGGTTTCGTCTCCATAGGGTCCAGTTTAGGACAGTTTACTATGTCTTACTTTATGGAAATATGCATTGAAAAGTATGATTGGAATGGTGCTTTGCTTGTGCTAGGAGGGATATGTCTAAATGCCGTCCCGTGCGGAATGTTGATGGTGCTGGCACAACGGCATTCGTCTAAACCCCTCTTCAAGTAAACCATCTGCGTCCGCGAAACAGAGCCTATTTAAACTTGAACTGTTTAAGAAGAAGCTGTTTTGGCTACTGTTGTTAAACTCGGTCATACTGGCGTTCACAGCACTTGCAGAAAGTCGGTTTATAGTGGACCTGGTTGAGCTTAAAGGTTTCGAACGCCAAGTGGGTTCATTCTTTGTGACTATGATTGGGGTAAGTAACCTAGCTGGAGGATTGTTCGGATCGTTGTGCAAAGTCACATGCAAGATCAGCAGTGCTACACACATGGGTTACTGGATACTTATAACGGCCTTATCTCATGGTCTTGTTGTTTATGTCGACACTTACAATGGACTTCTAGCCGCATCTTTAGTGAACGGGTTGTGTATCGGAAATATTTACGCTCACGTTGCCATTGCGTTGTACGAAATTTATGGCACGGAAGATTATGCGCCGTCGTTTGCGACATGGAACGTAATGAAAGGTGTTGGGAATTTTCTCGGAGGAATATTTGGGGGCTACACACAAGACACAACCGGAAGTTACGATCTACTTTTTCAAATATCAATTGTTCTCAGTATCTTTTACTCCTTGTCATTTTTCGGAATTGTTTTATATAGAAAGTACAAGGCTAAACACAAAGAGTATGAAAGAATATAAAAATACGAACAGTCGAACGAACTCTTCTCTCATACATGTACATGAGGGACGCTTTAATACACGTGGTGAATGTGAGGGACACTTTAATAATACATGGCGTATGCAACTGGGGTCCCAACTTTGATTTCTTTTTAATATCCTAAAATTTAGATCCAAGGACTGACTGTCAGCAGAACTTCTCACAGGCAAGAGGATCAACTCAAACTTAAAGTTTGTTAGAGCTTATAATTAGTTTGCGTTCCTATGCCAGTCCTTTCTTTGAATATTTAACACTGTCAGAACACTTAATGAACTTGGACATTTTGTTGAATAAAAGATCTTTTCTGTTGCCTTTTCGCTCTTTCTGTTTGGAGTATTTTGCAAAATAAAACACAACGACTTATAGCGTATCTGTTTTAGCAAATACATGCAAGTGCTGTTTAGTATAGAGGTAACCAAGGCATCTTTTTATACACATTGTTCGCCGACGGCGGACGGATAAAGTTTTGGCATTGGTCCCACACTCTCTACAATCTGAAACTTCTCCCTTATGTCAGATAGCCTTACAAAGGGCGGTGGCTACCCAAAATCTCACCGCGCTGAAATAACTTAGTGAATCATCTAGTCCCACATAAAAATAACAAAATACTGTGATCCAACTTGCCAGATGGATATCATACACCAACCCATTTTTTTGGAAGTTTTAGTGGTCACCACCAAATATTTCAGTATTTTAAATACCAAAATTTTATTTAATATATCCAGATTTTCCTTCGTGTTATCTGCAGCGATTATTTCAAAAAATTTTTCTTGTATGCATCCACTAGTTTCAGCCAATCAGCAATCAAACACATAGTGTAGGTCTGCATGTACCCTAGACAAAATCACCTGCTTCCGGTTTTCACCGATTTAGGCGTCTCATACCTAAAGTTGTGTATTAAGTGGAAAATTGCCGTAAAACGTACATCTTCACAAATGTTAATTAAGTCGGTCAAAGCAGTAAAATTGCTTCATTTTTTATTTCCAACAACGAACCTTTGTGTGTGATTTATAATGCAGGGTTTTTCGTTCCCCCTTTCCAAAACTTTAACAACGATTTGCTCTCTGATTTAAAATACTTCTTGGTGGTTTATAAGTAAAAAAGATATAAAAAAATCACTACTGAGTAATGAAATGTTTCGATAATGCTTCCATCATCTTAACCAGTGATACACATATAGCTGCATGTGTCCCTACTTGTGACCTGATCCTAGGCACAGTCACGGTGTTAGGGTACATTAACAAATTAAGTTCGTCTGCCCATGTCACGGAAACTGTTTAAAAGACTTGTTCATATACACTTTCCGCCAGATTTGACACAATGAACTTAAGTTGACAACTGTTCGTTTTCATTTCAATTGATAAATTTTATTTAAAACAGTTACACAGTCGTTTTCTTTCTGCAGTCGATATTTGCTATGTGCGCATGCACAAATGATATCGTTATATTAATCACGAATGATATATTATCGTTAAATCAATGTACAAGCACAGATTAAACATTTAAACGTCACTTTTAATCTTAAATATTTAATGCGCGTGTGGTCGCAAATAATAATTGATTTGAAGTAATGTTTTCAGTTCATATTATTTTCCGTAGTTCACTTCTTACTATGTCTGCACCTCGCGCGGATCACTTCACAGTGTTTTTATAGTCGTATATGTCAGTGCAGGCTTTGTTCTAATGCATTCTGTGTTTGTTATTTTTACCCATCGTTCTTCTTTCTCGGTGTTTTCTTTTAAACAATTTTTTGCGCTCTTGTATTGGAAAAAGTTCAAAGGTCAGCGAAAGATCGAGTGTTTGTGAATGGAATACTTTTTGACTAGATTAACTCCGCTAATGTGCTCTTCAACGCTAGCAAAGTCGTCTGACATAACAAAAATCAACTTTACAGCGAACAGACGACACTTGAATGTTATCTGACCGCAAAAGGGAAAGACAGTTTTGTTAAGTCATAGTTTTCGGCTGTCTTGTTCGTATCGATTTCAATTTTGTGTTCTCGTGCCTGGAATAAGCTTGCCTTTTGAGGAACATTTCTGGAGAAAGTTGTCAGAAAATGGATTTTCGATTTAATTCCTGTGGATTTTGGGTTTTGCTGCAGACGGTAAGTGATATCTATTCACAGCGTTCGTCTGGTTTAACATACACGATAAAAATACTTACAAATTGCACAAAATTTATTATCTCTGACCTGAAGTTACATGCATGATTAGGTGACATTGTTCAGTATTCAAATTTACACAAACGGGTTATTTACATTAGCGGCTTTCATGTGTACTAATAGCAAAAATTAATACAAAAATAAAAAGAATAAAAAGAGGAAAAAACGAACAAAACGTTTTTTCATTAGTCATAGAATATATATTTATTGAACAATAGCTGACTGTTATAGCATCTGATACCGAGGGGGAAAAAAGAAGGAAGAAAAATTGACATCAAATGATAGACTAATGGATCTTTTGTATTATGTTACGTTCGCCGTGTCCGTTCAAAAACAGAAAATACTTGTACTTTAAAAGGAAAATTTGACGACAGGAGATAATTAAAAAGATAAAAAAGGTCCATGTACCAGGACAATAGCCTTGTATATAGCTACAAACACACTAGATATATTGAGTGGTTTTAGTTTAAAGTGACAGCTACGACGGCTATAAAGTGTATTTTTAGTTTGAGATATCATGTAATTTATGCTTTAAAGACCTCTTACAAGGCAACATGATGTATTTAAATGCTCGTAAACCTCACTTCTGAAAGAAATATTAAAAAGTCCAGAACGCACCGAATGTCGTTCAAATATCAGCTTTTACACATAAGTTCAATCAAAGGCCTGTCATAGTTCTCATGTATATGGGTTTTTTGTCGTATGATTTTAACATGATAATGAAAATTCACTTTTCATTGAAGTAGTTTATTTATGGACAAACTGAGACAGTATATACACGCTAATTTGTGCATTTATAAACTGCGCTAGTAACAAGCACAGTTTACGTCCTTGCACTTGTCATGTACAACAATTTAGGATTTCGTCTATATCAAGTTCTATAAACACAAAAAAAAAAACGGTTTGAATTTATGCGTGATCTAAGTCATTATAGACAAAATTAGGATTTCCTTCTATATAATGTAAATGAAGGCAAGGAAAACTGATCGATATATCATACATACTGAACGATCATCTCTACGATATACATGTACATGAGTCCATTGTCATGGCAGTAGCGTCCTTAGGCAAGACACATTCATTCCACATTGCTTCTCTCACTCTTCGACGCTGATTCCATCTAAAATGTGCCTCTAAGTTGTAAGAATTTGTTTCACAATAAATTGTAAATAATAAGTGTATAAAAGAAACTACTGACGAATTCGATAAAGCAAGTGTACTGTTTTGATTTTTGTGCAGTTAAATATCTTTATTGGCGATAGAGCAACCATTTTCTTAAGACAGACCATTTATGTTTCCGGCTCATTGCTTGTATTGAGCAGCCAGCTGGACCCTACTGCATATATCCGGCTCATTGCTTGTATTGAGCAGCCAGCTGGACTGTACTGCATATATCCGGCTCATTGCTTGTATTAAGCAGCCAGCTGGACTGTACTGCATATATCCGGCTCATTGATTGTTATGAGCAGCCAGCTGGACTGTACTGCATATAGCCGGCTCATTGCTTGTATTGAGCAGCCAGCTGGACTGTACTGTATATATCCGGCTCATTGCTTGTAATGAGCAGCCAGCTGGACTGTACTGCATATATCCGCTTCATTGCTTGTATTGAACAGAAAGATGGACCGTACTGCATATATCCGGCTCACTGCTTGTAATGAGCAGCCAGCTGGACTGTACTGCATATATCCGGCTCATTGCTTGTAATGAGCAGCCAGCTGGACTGTACTGCATATATCCGGCTCATTGCTTGTAATGAGCAGCCAGCTGGACTGTACTGCATATATCCGGCTCATTGATTGTTATGAGCAGCCAGCTGGACTGTACTGTATATATCCGGCTCATTGCTTGTATTGAGCAGCCAGCTGGACTGTACTGCATATATCCGCTTCATTGCTTGTATTGAACAGAAAGATGGACCGTACTGCATATATCCGGCTCATTGCTTGTAATGAGCAGCCAGGTGGACGGTACTGCATATATCCGGCTCATTGATTGTAATGAGCAGCCAGCTGGACTGTACTGCATTTATCCGGCTCATTGCTTGTAATGAGCATCCAGCTGGACCGTACTGCATATATCCGGCTCATTGCTTGAATTGAGCATCCAGCTGGACCGTACTGTATATATCCGGCTCATTGCTTGTATTGAGCATCCAGCTGGACCATACTTCATATATCCGGCTCATTGCTTGTATTGAGCATCCAGCTGGACCGTACTGCATATATCCGGCTCATTGCTTGTATTGAGCATCCAGCTGGACCGTACTGCATATATCCGGCTCATTGCTTGTATTAAGCAGCCAGTTATTAGACCGTACTGCATATATCCGGCTCATCTTTACAATGTTCACTCTTGTATTTAGCAGCCAACCGTTTTAGGTGAGCATTGACAACTCTCCTGTCTCTGATAGAGTTCCACTGTATTTACAAGGATGTAGCAGGACGGAAGTAGTATTGTTTTAAGCGAAACTATCTTTATTAGTGAGTCAGTGACTCACAAAATATTGTAAAGATATGTTTCCTTATTCTGTTCACCTATCACTTTCTTGAAATTCTTGAGAGTTTGAAGAATGACTAAGTGACATTCAATGCAGAGCGTGCATGTACGGCAATATTTCGTCAATCATACTTAGGCTCATGGTGTGTATGGAAAATGGCGATTTCGATTTCTTTCGTTTTTCTTCGAACTGTTCATATCATTGAGAGGTTGTGTTTTAACGTGAACAGATGAGTATATCATCTTCTCCACAGGTACTTCTGAAAGCATTTACACCCGAGGTCATATTGGTATGACCTCAGGTCGCAGTGTAGCATGTCGAACCCACATCCCGAGGTCATATTGGTATGACATCAGGTCGCAGTGTAGCATGTCGAACCCACATCCCGAGGTCATATTGGTATGACATCAGGTCGCAGTGTAGCATGTCGAACCCACATCCCTAGGTCATATTGGTATGACATCAGGTCGCAGTGTAGCATGTCGAACCCACATCCCGAGGTCATATTGGTATGACATTAGGTCGCAGTGTAGCATGTCGAACCCACATCCCGAGGTCATATTGGTATGACATCAGGTCGCAGTGTAGCATGTCGAACCCACATCCCGAGGTCATATTGGTATGACACCAGGTCGCAGTGTAGCATGTCGAACCCACATAAAAACGACTAGTTGTTCAAAATCGTATAAAAATTATACGATCCAGCGTCAGATGCTGCCTGTCATTAATTAATTCTGCCCAATTTATAATACCATTAAATAGATGTATCAACGTTTATCATCACTTTGATATAATGTGAATATCACATTGACACCTTTACGGTTGCACAAAATGTCACTGATATCAGGGGTGTAAGATATCTCCTGGGAGGCGATTATATAGTCTACCGTCACACGACCCTTGATTTTAAAGATGTGTTAAGAATTCATTAAACTTGCACCAAAATCTGATCGTTTTGCAGTTTGGCATTAAATACTTTTCTTACAAGATAAAATTACAATGAACGCCATTTTTGTCAATGAAATGTCTTATTCTGTGTTGAATTATTCCATACGAGACATATTGCCAGCAGGTCGACAATTAAGTGAGATGCATTTTATGCTCTTTATCAAATTATCTGTGCATGAAATCTGAACGAGAACATTTTTGTATGTAATTTTAGTGAACTTTATTATAAATTTATCATATCCGTGTGAAAACTGTCAAAATGATGCATCAAATCAATTATTTTTCACATATCGACAATGTGTAGCGGTACATTTACAGCAATTTCGGTACATAGCTCAGCAATGAAAGCCGCATGTTCGTGATAAGTTAAAGAGTTCTTAGCAACGTACGTATCATGCCATGTTTCTTTATTACGTCAGTGAGTAACGATACTTAAGTATCAAATGCTTTGAAGGCTGTATATGTTAGTTTTGGGCTATACCTTCTTTGATACCGCATTATCATATCCTATATGTAAGTTCATGGTAAATAAGTAAACGAAGCACCCAGCCCAACGGGCCTATAAGTCACCAATAAATAAAGAAGTTATTTAAATAGTGTATATAACTACTGCTAATTAATGACTTACCATAGCTTAGTAAGACTTCTATGACGTGTGCAACAGTATTGCTCACCAGAACCAACAAAGTTCCGCATATCTCACCGGAACACTGCTAGTGAAACATACTTCAAATGAGATAATATCTCACCAGAAAGTTGACGATTTTATATACATTCACTGATTGTTGCCAGTTCAACATTTGCCAGTAAATTATATATAACCTGATAATTGGAGGTGAACTACTTGTTACTGCCAGTGAATTATACTTCAACTGGTAATTTCGGTAAAATCTACTCAACTTCTTCATTAATCTCAACCTTGTGTACGTGAGATAAAGACCTCAATAAATAATTGTAGGTTCAATATACCTATACAGCCAGTGAAATAAACTTCACATTTTGATTACCGGTGATTTATATCTCATCTCATAACAGCCAGTGAAATAAACTTCATATTTTGACTACCGGTGATTTATATCTCATCTCATTACAGCCAGTGAAATAAACTTCACATTTTGATTACCGGTGATTTATACCTCATCTCATTACAGCCAGTGAAATAAACTTCACATTTTAATTATCGGTGATTTATGCCTCATCTCATAACAGCCGATGAGTTTACCGTCATCTTTTAATAGTCGATGAAATAGACTTCACCTTATAATAGTCGATGCAATAGACTTCACCTTATACGTAGTGACCGGTGAATATTCCTCAACTTATAGGTTAGTCTTATCGTTACGACTTCACGTAAGCAATATACCTGTCGGTGAAATAAACTTTACCTTTTAATTACCGGTGAAATATACCTCATATTGCAATACCCAGTGAAATTTACCTTACCTTGAAATAGCCGGTGAAATATACCTCACCTTGTAGGTACCGATGGAAAATACCCCGGTGAAGTATTTATCGTGAAATAAACGTCACGTAATAATTATCGTTAAAATATACATGCACTGATAATTATCGGTGAGACAGACATACTCTAAGTGTTGCCAGAGAAATATACTCGAGTCAGAACTGTCAGTGCCTGTAGTTTTGCCATTTATGCCGTGGTCAATTTGTACATTATATACTAGTTTCATGTTTTACGTAAAACACTAATTTGTCACTTGTGAAAAACCTATTTCCCAGTGTGTTTCTACTTTCCCAACAATATAACTTCGTGTGAACTCGTAGGATTATTGAAATGTTTGGTTATTTTTTTACCAATGATAAAGCAGAGGCGAATCATTCACAAGCAATTGACTTAGGGACGTATATATACAATATCACCTCAACTTATAAAGGCAGATTTGGATCTTTTTGTAAAGTATACTTGAAACATTTGAGAATCCCTCGTAATCGATGACCAATAAATGTATGTGCAGGGGAAATACTTCCTCCAAACACTTGCATCATTGCCCATAAACTCCTGGTCATTTAAATATTCTGTCGATTCTTTTTAAAGGGTCAACACCAGGTCATGTTTAAATTAATAATAAATAATTTCAATTGTCAACAATTAAAGGTCAAATATTTCATTTCTTAATTACAGAGGTATTAAAGTTTTTGATCTCACAGTTTGAAATAAATAAAACAAAGATATTTCAAGTGGGATTACACAGAGGTGATTATTAAGGTTTAACCACACTACTCTATTTAGGCGACTTATCACCGAGGACATGTATATTATTGCTGTATGTATTATCACCGGCGTTCAGGTTTAATACGGAAAAGAATAAATGACTGGAATTTTTTTTCCATATTGTTGAAACAGTCTATAACATACAGCAGTTTTTTTCCTGTTTGATTAAACATTTCAGTATTATAAACCTTAAATTTCATTTGCCAAGAAAATGTAAAGCTTTCAAGCAGATCACATACATTGTAACACAAACACTACAGAAGATAGCAACCGTAAAATTTAAGTAGAAACAAATGCTGCTGTGCACACAGTAATTTATGTGCACATCACGGTGCACTTTAAATGAAGCGTTCTACGTCGTTTCGGCTGAACGTTGATAATGAAAAAGCAAACAGACATACTTTCGAAGCTGGTGTTTTCAAGTTTAGTCTAGACGCGCCCGACGTTCGGGAAAATTTGACAGTGACTCAGTTCAAGAGCCCAATATTATTGTGTAAATGTTTTGACTATGTTTTTTCTTGCAAACATGATCTAGATTCTACTGGTTTTAAGCTTGTGTTTACGTTATACAGTAAAATCCGTATATAACGAGTCCGGATATAGCGAAGTTCTGATATAAGGAATATATTTAACAGGTTCCAACGAGTTCGTTATAAACGGAGTTTACTGTATGTTTACGTCACCGTCACACTATCCTAAATGAGCTGTACTTTTGATTGACACTTGTCATTTAAGATGCTGATTATCGTTGTGATTATCGCTATCAGATCTCAGACGGGTTCACGTTTTTTTGTTGTTTTTTTGATATTCAATGCAATGCAACGTGTTAGTAGATAGGTTTAGATCTGAACCAAGATGCATTTAAAACTTTGATAGACATCAAAATATACAAATTACCTCATTGCAGACGACACGCATGTTTGGAAAGCACTCGTTCATCCAGATTTTAAGCTGACTGATACATTATCCTCTTGTCGTCTGGCAAAAGATGACAGGTTAAAGCGGCTTTGAGGCCTCATTTAAAATTGTCTGAAATTAGGTAATTAGATTGATGTGTTTCATATTTCAAAGTCATACTAGTATCATTTATTATTATGAGTAATATGCCATATTTCATCTAAATCTATTCAGAAATGATGATGTTAAAAAGACAGCAAATTATCGAATTTACATATGTCTACATATGGGACAAGGTAAAAAATGACTTTCGGCAGTACAGTTCAATGCATTGTCGACTTTTCGCGCTGGTTCGCAAAAGTGAATGATATGTTGTGGGCATACATACTCGTTGAATGTCGTGGCTGCTCAACATGCGACATTCAACATGCGTCATTTGATTGAAGATTCGACATTCAATTTCTACAAAAGTTCTGCGTGCATGCAAGGCATTCAGACTTTCCAAAATCTTTGAGCTGACAAAAACCAAACTGCGCGTATTTTTCAATGAAAATGTCGAAAGAAGATGTTTGTTCACCTAACGTCTGCGTTAGCCGCTGCCGCCAAAGCGCTTCAGAGAAGTGGGTGTTCTATGGGGGGTGGGGGGGACGGAATGAGAGCGTACATTATTGGGGGGGGGGGGGGGGGGGGGGTCTCACATGCATTCATTATGATAATGCAGACAGGCGCGCGGTCAAGGAAACAGACATGTTCCACTAACTGGTTGTATTTTATTACTAACGTAAATCAGGAAATATTCGCAAAATTTAATTTTCCCAATGAAATCGCGCTGAATGCAGTAGGCAAAGATTCGGTCCAGCTAGGTCGACTATTCGTCTCCCCACTGAAAACTTATTACAGCGCACACTGGATCGCACACTCTAGTAAAGATAACACAAGACGATTTTGATGCGGCATACGGGTTTTGAAGCATGGCTGGGAGATGGATGGGCAGGTTTCATTAAAATGTGCGTGGTTAACTCACGCCTACTACATAAATGATCATTACCTCTGTCACGACCTATACGTCATTCAGCATGCTTTTTTTTTTTTCACCCCTGTAAAGATATATGAAAAAAAAAAGATTTTAAATCAGTTCTGTTTTTATTTCATTCATGCGTCATGGGGAATTTTTTTAACTGGAAATGCAGATAAGTTGTTAAACTGTCAAGAACTTGAAAAAAAATCGCTAAAATTTTGAACTATTAATAAAAAAAAAAAGTAAACTTCTAATAGAGAACGGACCTATTCACATGTGTATATAGGTCATTGAAGATTTTGGGTTTTAATACGTCTAAGGGGGGTAATCGTTAAACATAAGTCACACTAAGTACATAACTGCTTAAAACTTAACTATCACTAAAATTACACATTTGAACAAATCATAATTTATCATTTAGAATAATAAAAAGTGTATTAACATAAAAAACTATTGAATTAAACTTGTTTCCGGTAATCTCATTTGTTTTTGTTGTTTCCGTGAAAAGTTGTTTTCGGTAATCAGTAATACCGGTCCGTGCCTCTGGAATTTAGCTGTATAAGATTTTTGTTTATAAATTTAAAAAAAAAGTTTTTATTAGTAATTAGCACAATACTAAACCCTTATGTAACTGCCATGTTTTTATTGTGAAAATTAATTACCGCTTTTACAACATTAATATTTTCGGATGCTAATTTTACACTGGCATTTTTAGAACCAAGGAAGTGATACACAAAACATTTATAACCATGGCTCCTCCCACAATTTACTAATACGGTCAGTTAATAGGGTAAAGGAAAACCTGAGCAAATATATCACCTTAAATATTGTGCAAAGAACTATCTCATATACCTGCCCCCCCCTCCCTGTACTGGTAATGTTTCTAGACAGCACCTCGAGCAAATGGCGGAAAGAGACAGACCACTGATTAATATGCTGTACGTATACTTTTGAACTTCCATTGGCTGTATTGTTTACAAATTACTAATTCCGTAAGGGCCTACGTATTCAAGTGGGAAAACGGTTATTCGTTAAAATTTAATATAATCTAATATGCCGTAATTAAAATGGCGTTTCATTGATTTTCAGTTGGCGCATGATTCATTCTGAGTGTATTAAGATACAAAACATCTTCCGATCTTTTCTGAGCTTTATGAATCGGGTCTAAGGTCCGTAAACAAAGTCTCCCTTACGAGTTTTGGAAAAGTTATTACAGATAGGCACTAAATGTGTCCAATGAAATAAGGGAGGGACATGTGATTTGTTTGTATTGTTTTTAATGACTTAATACAATTTAATGATTCTAAAAAGCATTTTCAAATAGAACATAGTTTATATTTACAATAATTGTTGGCTGCTCCTATTCGATTATGCAACCCCATGGTCCAAAATTGAAACCTATTCAATACTGACGCCGCGATTCATCGCGGCGTCAATGACCAGTTTTTGGCTGGGAAACACAATTATATTGGCGGAAAAGACAAGTGTTTTTTCATTAGGAAATGACGAGCGCATGGTTGAAGAATACACGCGGAGAGCAGAACAGGACGAATATATGGCCGGGGAAGGTTTGTGCCGCTTGCCACTGTGGGCCGGTATCGCGTTAGGACTTTACTATAAAAACAGTCTAAAAGTGCAAACATCAAAACATGGCTTTCAGTGTCTGCGAAAGGCAGAGACCATAGATAATCGCTGATTGGTGTATTCAAACTGACCAATAGAAACAGGCCTTACAAACTAGATACGCGAGACAGCGACAGCAGAAGTACAGTGACCGAAAACTTTTATACTTCTTTGACCTGATTACTTCCAAAATACCTAGTTTTAGTTTGTTCTTGGTTTAATCATAGTGCCACTTTCGTCAATGCATATACCGACTACGTTTGCAATAACGCGGGAAGGAACATAATGAATGGACATAAAGTATTCAATGACACGAAATGGAACTTTTTTTTTAAACCATATAAAGCATATGAAAAGTCTGCGTGTTAATGCATGTGTTTTGCAAAGACTTGAACAGCCTTATCATAAATCAGTAGAATTTGGAACAACCTCACATTACTATATCATGTTTAAGTTACGACCATTTCTCATACATCACAGAAGGGTCTCGTAAACCTTTATAGCTGTGGAATAACTCCAGTGTGTCGAGTGTTTTAATGAGTAATCTCCCTTTGTAACGTACTAACTTTTTAACTGTATACATCGACAGGAGCTAAACAAACCCTTATAGGTCATCAGTGTTGCCTAATTTTATAAATTATTCAGAATTGTTACTTTTTTTTTGAACCTCATCTTTAAATCTTTGAATTGTAGGCGATGATATAAAACCGAACTTGGTCTTGCATGCTTCATCTGATTGACAGAACACATTGTTCCATTTTCTTACCAAAATCCAAGCAAGCCGCTTTCTAGCTTTTTTAAAAGCTAACTGACTTGTTTCACGGAAGTATACACTATACTTCCGTGATTGTTCAGTCATTTTAATGACTCGAGCATGAAAAAAAAATTACATGTATATATTGAAAGCTGGAGTATCAAACCTTGTCAGTCACAAATGGTGACAGGAAAGGATAGAAAAAGATAAAATACAATTTCTAGTTTTTAGTCATATTAATACGACATGCTAGTCAACAAGACAATGTACCATGAATAAATGAGAAAAATGAACGATTATGACTAGCTCTTTGAGGACAAGTTAGTAAAACATCATAAATATATAGAAACCGGCATGCTAAGAGAAACTAATGAAAAATTAAAACAATCTGGTGTGACTATTAGAGAATCATTCAAACATGTACGATATTTCTGAAATGCCTAGAATGAATAATAATTAATTTAGCATCGTTTATAGTTTACAAAAAAAAACACAAATACACATGGCTTAAAACAATGATATAGTGCATTTCAAACATTTGTAACGTGCATAACAGGAACACCTTCGGCGAACTTATATTTTTCAAACGAATGTAAAAACAAAACGACCTTGTTAATGTGACTATAGCATATGCATAACGACGAGATTGACTTACAATTAACCATGCTTCACAGAAGCTTTCAAACTTATGACATATCCTATGATAAATTACGCCCTTGTCAATTTAACGATCAAGAAGGCGCCATTAACTTAATACAATGTTAATTCATTAGGACACGAAAGGTGACAACTTACCAGTTACAAGCCACTGTATTAAATAGCAATAAATGATGTCATACCGCAACGTATCACGTCTTCGTATCAGACGCTGTATCAATGTAACCCACGACATTTTGGCAGAGAAATCTGGAGCAAAGGCCAAAAGAGCATAATAAAACATAAAATACACCTACTCTTCCTGTATGTACAGTGTCAATGTGTTCATCACAATTTAAGATAGTGAAAAGATACACTATATATTTGATGTTTATGGGTTAATCTTATCCTTATGGTCGCACGTGAGAAAATCCCGGCGCCAGTATCGTATGCAGAGGTTAATCTGCCCTTGATCTCTGTAGACTGCACGGACAAGACTGTGGGAAAAACCTAGCTCCTGTTTTATAAATGGCACTTCTGTAAAGGGGACAGAAAGGAACTGCCTGATAATCGATACTCATGCACATGTACACATATTCAGAAAAACAATCTATTGTAAATTTTCATTTCTCTTTGCTCGATTCAATTTTGTGGGACCTATTAACGTGATTTTTGATTTTCACATTAATTCACGAATCTTTACCGTGAGATGAAAAATAGATATACTAGCTAGTAGATAGTATCGACTGACACACTATTTTAAACATTTTAACAGTTAAATTTTGCTGTGTCAGTGAGTCAATTCCTTCCCGAAGCTATATTTACTTTATTTCATTCCTGACACCTTGCAGAGGCCAATTCTTATTTAAATGGTACCGAAACTGTTCATTGCCTCAATCTTGAAATTATTAAATATTGCATCCCATGGCCGTGCCACTTATATTGTATCAAAGTGTCGTACAAAGATTTCCAATGTCTGCTGGGAGAGTTTAGCTAAATATTCCTTTGTGGTCCCGGAAGTTTATGGTGATCAGTTAATTATTAAAACACCACTATTTTGCTGTTCACACCATGCAAGTAATAACACCGCATACCAATTATCTGATATGAACGAAGCAATGGCTGACAGATGTTAATTGAAAAAGCATGATTTGGTCAATTGGACAGTTCTGGTACTTTGCTCATGAGCTCTCCAAGAGTGCAGCTGTTCTCCATCCTTGGATTATTTATACGGTCTCACTTGTTTAAACAAGTTTGCGTTTTAGATCCAACAAGTAAATTAACTTTTGATCATTATCAAAACTGTCGATATACCGATAAAACGCGTGTCAGCTGGTAGCACGGTCATGCGAAGACTTCCAGATAACTATAGCGTTGCAAATGATTTCTACATGAAATTTCACAGTCTATACAGTAGACTTTTTGGTCTAATATTCTGAGGTCCAGTGTACTCCCCGTAATTCTCGTTAAATATTAGTAGACTAGTCTAGTATTTTTGATATGAAAATATCTCCGTATTCTTTGTTATGTATGTTGCATTTAGTTTGGGTTTGTTACACGCGGCAGGTCTGTTATCTGTGTGCTTAGATTGAGAACAGGTATACATTGTGATAAAAGTATAGTTAAATCGCATTAAACGGTAGTTTGCTTCAACGTTTTCAATTACATGACACGGAAATTGTTGAAACGTCAACATTGATAAATTTGAACAACGGAAATGGTCGAAGCGTCAACATTGATAAATTTGAACACGGAAATAGTCGAAACGTCAACATTGATAAATTTGAACAACGAGAGATATAGGAGTGATAATTTCAAGTCATACGTACAAGGAATTTAAAACATAGAATAACCATCAAGACTGTGCTATCAAAGTACATCTTGCCAAATTTGCAAAATAAACGCAGAAGACTTAAGTCATGTACATTGTGAAGTCCCCTAACTCTCCGCGGGCGTTTACTGGATACAGGTCAGATATCATCGGACCACTGTCTTTCTTCACAGTCGATATGAAGTCAAAAAATCACGACATAAGGTCAATATTCAACGACATGGCTGAAAAAGAACCTTTGACGTCAGCCTGCGTCGACAGTCAATATAAATCAAGTCTCCTATAATACAGTGACATTTAAAGAGGCCGAAGTTACGATTCCTAAAATGTCCCACCTTGGCTTTCGTATAAAGTCGGGCCGTCATTGATAAATAAATAATAAAGGAGTGAATGAACAAAAGTTATAAATAAATATAGGAGTGCTTTTTGCAAACATTATCAATCAGCAATGATATCTAGAGTTGAGATTTCGGATAAGAACGGTTAGAAGGCAGTTCGAAAGTATTGATCAGTGAAATAAGGTCCTCGTTCCAGTTCTTTTTATTGACTGCATACTTAGAAACTGTCGGGTGAAGGAAGATTTGTTATTACGTAATATTGAATGTGCATGCATTGAAACTGCACTATGAGTCAGAAAGGCTTTATCAGAAGGATAATAAATTTCTACGTTTTGATCAATTGCCTTGCCACACTCTATCAACCAGTGTGCCGATACACCCTTAAGTTAGTAAAAAGCAGTGAAGTTTAGATATAATTCTTATTTTTTACGCGCGAGTCGATTAAAGAAATAGCTCCATTTCCACTGAAACAAATTTTCAAAGTCGGCCATTTTTTAACGATGCTTTTGTTTAAATTAGGTCCATTGCCTATAGAGAGTACTCGAACCAACGACCTTGGGTAAGGAGCCATTTCCGCCATGACAAAAGCGACATCAAAGTGCCGCGATAAGCTAGCCCGAACTGTAATAAATCGGTATTAACTAAATCAAAACCACAAAAAACTCTTTATCTCATAATAATGTACGGGCCATGATTACATTTCGTTTCATTACACTGTTGACAATGTCATTTAGAAGTAATTTGTCCTTATGTTTGACAATACTGTATTCCACGTGCCACATGATACCACTGTTAAAAGCAAATAATACATGTAAAAATCGTGAATTAAGGTGCGCTGTTCGTGTATAATCTTTCCGTGAAAAGATAGTGCTAAAATACAGCAATACCAATATAAGATTAGTACATGTATCACTTAACTTTGAACAGTATTCACATGTATGAACAATCCATAAAATATACTGATATGTAACGCGAGTTCAACCTGACAAAATGAATTGTAATTCTTTCCATTAACAGCCAAAGTGTACTGTTACCATGAAGGTGTTTTTGTTTTATTGATATCGACTCTAACGTAATACAGAAACAGTCAGAAATAAAGTAAGGTTAACACAGATGTTGTTTCATGTTTATTATATCTAATTAAGTCCAATCCCAAGTGGGGTCTGAAAGGGGTTACAGTGGCAGTATGTACAAATGATAAATTAGTACCTATTTCCACACTAATACTCGGGTTTAAACAATAAACAATACCGCTCAATTACATAGAAATACAACTCTTTCTGAAACCCCCTCTGAAGAAATATTATTTACTCGTCTGAAATAGAATTATTTGCTGGCCTGTTCCCTAGAGAAGAATCTAGAGGTAAAGTAGAATTTGGTACGGATAGTGCCAGTTAGTGTCCTCTAACATTCTAACACGCTCTGTGAAAAGACAGAGAGCATGGTCCTCAGTTACACAGAGAGAAACGTGTTAGAAAGCATTAAAATCATGTTCGTCTAATAGGGAAGTGTTTGCTAAAGTTCTTGATAAAATCTTCGTCGATTTTTCAATATCCCTTTTTGACATTAGATATTATAAAAGGATATCTGAAGATGTCGTGAATTGCGGGAATTAATTGCTGTAATTATTAAAGTAAAGCCTCGTTTCCATTCAAGCAGCCGAAAGATGATCTATAGAAAGCTACATATCGATTTCCATTCAGGAAGAAAGCGGCCTCAATTTTTATTTAAATGGAATCAGTTTAGGAGACTGAAAAGAAAGGAATTACAAGCCTTGCTGAAAGAATAGAATAGGGTCACGTGAAATGAAAAGAAAGTAACTTAATGCAATTCAAATGTTTATAGGCAGAGATTTTGTATTTCCCGACAATGTTTCACCAATAAGTGCTTGTGAAATAGGCTCTGTGTGCAACATTATTAAAACTTACTAATTAAGAACCAATTGCCACATGCGCACGGAATAAAATGTTTTCATTAAAAATAAAGAAACTTTTTTTGTGATTCACCATGTAATTGAGATGAAGTTTGTACGGTATCAATGTAAAAGGCTATTGTATGAAAGACGAAATTTAAGAAATATAAATGTGTTCCTGCATTTTATCGTTGATTAATAAATGCAGTCAGCACTTCTGAACTTTAGGTTGCCTATTCAAAGGTCTGGTTCTGAGAAACTTTTTTATAAGCTCATGTTTGGAATTTTTCAAATTTACTTCTGATTATAAGAAAAGGGGCATTTATATTTACATACATATCTTGCTTTGTACGGACTACAAACAGTAAACAAAGAATTTTATCAACATTTTCGATTCAGTTCAAGTTATCATGCTTTCTTTAGCAAGTCTTTTCGTATTTTTTGTGAAATACTCAAAATAATTCGCATTTTTGCTTTATGTGAGTCATTGTCCCAAACGTCTTGTTACAAAAAACGTTTGCATTAATAAGGATAATGTGCGCTATTAAATCTCGTCTGCTGTATTTTGATTGTCACGTGACATGCTTTTGCAAAAGTCCTCTCAAAATGACACTGAAAGTATGAATGAGTATATGCATGCATCTCTCTTGTAGATCGCTATAGATTATGTGGAATGACAAAATACACGAATAGTAAGTAAACCGAACTGACTTAATGTTGAAGTATATTGTCATTAAGTACTCGCGGTATGAAAATCTTAAATGTAAATAGATGGTACTTTGTACACAATAGATTATAGTGACATGTCTGTCGGAGCTTTGCAGCTTAGAAGATGACTCAGGCAATAAATCCTGCATAGCAAAAACAGTTAGAGCAGTTGACATGTCCTAGACACATCAAGGGATGTTGAATTTAAAATTTTCAAACACAACGCAAGCACGCGCACCCCACCACACAAAAAGAAAAGTAGTTCGTCGCATCCAACGTTCTACATCATAATTAATGTCTTTTTAAAACTTTTGGTCATGAGATAAAATGTTAAGGGTTTACGAGAAAAGAAGCAAATATTTGTTTCCTGCGCCAATTTTAGTTAACAAAAATCTCTATGCTCCATAAGCATGTTGGGAATTTTGTTTCCGTTTGCATGAAAGCATGTTTAGACATAGAGGATTCATTGGTCAAGGTCTTCGACACAGTAAAATATATAGTAATATACCACAGAAATACGTTGGCAATATGTTGGGAACTAAACATTGACTTCGCTTTTGTGTCTACATTAGTGAGTGGAATTGAAAATAGACTTACTTATATAACCGGAACAAAGCATGATTAAAAGTCAATCTCATATTCGGGTAGATTGTATGACAAGAGATTAAAGAAATAAAGCATACCCACCATTTAAATCACGACAAGCACCCACGCTAATTCAGTTGTATGAAAGAATTCAATGCCAGAAACTGACCACAACAATTTAATTTCATTGTGTATAGAAATTGACTGGGTACACCACAATGTGGGTGAATGAAGCCTGCGTTAAATTAAGTATACTATGAAAGAAAGAAATTGTATCTCTGATACAGCCCCGTTGTTAAAGTATAATGGCCATTTGGAAAACTGAACTAAAGTTTTACAACAGTAGGCAATAAATTAACTAAAGAATCATGTATAAACTACAATTTTGGGCTTGTTTTATTTCTTTAATATTTCCTTCATTTTAGTCGTACCATGCGTCAGAACAGTAAGGTAGATGTTATTTTCCTTTCTCAATTTTTATTATCATTTGAGGGGTTGAATATTGGAAGATGACCACGTGTACTTGTTAAACTTTATTTCAATATACTGAGTGTTAGTTGATAGCGGCTTCTTTTTTCGAAATTGCCAGTATCTTGCAAGTCCATTCCAAATTCATTCAGACTGGAGTCAGGGGAGATTACTACAGTGATCGCTTAAGACAGTCATGCAAGCGTACCTCATTTCATTTTTTAATTATTTTTTTAAAGAGATGCCGTATCAGTAAAATAGAAAGTATATGCGAAACGATATGTTTGTCTCTTGCTTTATTTTACCAACGAAACAAACTTAAAAACCATGGCAAATATCATTTTTCGAACTGACTTCCATATATAGAGCTATTAGCCACTGCATGGAAAAGATAAAATGACCAACTACATCTACCTTGCTAATTATAGGCCATATACAAAATGTATTGTCAATATGATTGAAATGTGTTGATGGTTTTGACAAGGTGTCAACTCAACTACCAGTTATAGAACAAAAACTGTATTTATTATGTTAATAAAACAATTATGATATATACCGTCGACAATGGTTCATTAATGACAAATATATTTCGCTCATTTAAATTAATTAAACGGATAACAGCTAATTGAAACAGAACTCTACATATTCAAGTCAATGTCAAGTGAAAATAAACGTATTCTGTCACTATTTCATAAATACAAATGAAACACTGAGATAGGAAAGTTACTTTTTTGTCGAAAATTAATAACACAGTCATTCATAAGAACGTGAGCAAATTTCATCCTGCTTTAGTTCAAAGATATATCAATTGATACTAACTGCGTCTGTGCCTAGACGAGCAAATATTCCAAGTGCAACAACCTTTGCATTTTGAAGAAAATTACTGTTTACGGGTATTGTACAGCAAATATTCATGGCAGCATTGGCCGTTCAGATCTAGACCTTTACTTTTTTTCCATACAATATTCTCTAGATGTAAATTTGGCATCTACAAGTTTTCAGTAGAGCAATAACATAAGATCCCAAAAGTATAAGTTGAAGTGTTAGTCCATTTTTTGATTCCGAACATTGATGGACATTGGCCCAGTAACCTCGTATGGTCATTACCATATGTCAGGTATCTATCATTGTATTTTTGTAATATTTCGTCTGACGAATTCAAAGTTATTACCAAGAGCACTCGCCGATTCGTTCGCTATCAAGCTAAATATATACACCAAGAAAGAGTACAATGGTTATCATGCCCTCTTGACCAGTTTGGTCATTGAATGACCGCGGAAGGTCATGCTGGGGATATAATGACTTCTTGTTGACAGCGACTTTGTGATAATGGTGGTGGTTTTACGGCAAAACGGCACACTATTACGACAGTTTTCGAGGATGTCAAAGCCTCCCTGCTAATGTTTTACCTGATCGAGATTTTTATTAGCTATTATTTGTATAATAGTTGTCAAATATGTAGTTTCAAAATAAAAAACGTTCGAGGTCGTTGTTGAACATGCTCAAAAGATTAATAGCCATGTGACTTTGTACTAGAGTATACGAACACACATCGTATCTTTATCCACTTGTCTGTACTTTTATAAATTACAACGGAATTGTAAACAATTTTTGTTCCATATAGGGATTGAAGTAATCCTCTGGACAGCTTTACAAGTATCTCATTAAGTACAATGATGTTACTTTTTCTCGGATATATTTCCAGATAGAATTTCTGCCAGACTAATTTGTCTCTAATGAGGAGGACACAGCTAATAAACGAAACATCCTTAGCTTGTGTATAAAGAAATCTATATCTTACATTTGTATTTTTTCTGTTCAGTTTTATACTAATTTATTTTAGCTCGATTGTGAAGAAAGCTAGTAGCTTATCGAGTCACTCTCTTCCTGAAAAAAAAACCACAACAGTTCTGGTGTCATTATGAGGAGGTACGGTCGTGACCCCAGTGGGGCTCGAACCCGCAACCTCCGGGATGAGCGGCAGACACCTTAACCTCTGTTTGGTGTTGTAAGTAAGGTTATATAACCTATACTTCCCTCTTCGAACAAGCAAGCAATGCATTTCTTTATTCTAGTTTTTTCTGTTCCCTTTGAATTAACAGTAATGGAAGGGTTTTTGACTTGGTTATGGTCAGTTTGTCACTAGAATGGAATATTTTAAAAAGCAACTGTCTGTTCTGCTGTATTTACCGTTACTATAAATAGAACACCTAATTTGCCAGCCGGTAACACACTATTTCTTTTTCTTGTCCTTCCTAAAATTCTACCGAACGGAAATTAATAAAATTACTGCCGTCGTCTGAACTTAATAGAACGGATATGGGTTGGGGTTAATACTCTAATGAAACGGTTTCAAAAGCAACAACAAAGGAAAGAATGAACTGTCTTGAATTTTCTGCACACAATGCTATATTTCAGATTTGCTGTCATCTTTAAACGTAATTGGACCGAAATATCCACGACTTAATACACAAAAGACTCGGTTTGTTTAGCCTGTCTGGCGGTGTATTGACGTAGCAAATGTGACGAATTTGAAATTCATTAGACAGAACACAGACATTGCACTTTTCTTGTGGATGCTCAGGATTTCAGTATTGGATAAATAATTACACCAAATAAGTTGAGGTCTGTGAAGTTGGCTGTTACATCGTGTAGTTGGTTATTCAAATGTTTATCCGCAAATATACAGCTTGTAATTGGAAATTAAAATGTTAATCCATCTTGCAGTTGGTAGTCCAGATGTTTATTCGCGAATATATTTTTGAATTTCCATCTACAAGCTATATATTTGCTAATAAACATCTGAATTACTAACTGCAAGCTGGCTGCACATTTGCAAATAACATTGTAACTTTTGAATTACCAACTTCAAGCTGTTATACTTGAGCATTACAATAGATCGTATCGACTTTTACTAATAAAGGTTACTATTTGTATGTCGCATCTATGCTAATTCAAGCACACGATGAGATCAGTTGCACAGTTTAACAGCTAAGGATGCAAAATTCGTTAAAAAAGATTCATTACTTTTCGCATACCTACTGTAATATTGTTTGGTTTGGTGTCACAAAGTGTATATGTTAACATAATAGCTTGTCTTAGCTCATGTCTAGTTGTATATCATTAGCCCAAATCTTGGTTAGCCGTGTCAAAAAGAGAAATTAATCACAATATATAATTTATTGTTTTACATCAGGAAACGTCAGATTTCAAAGTCGGAGTAAAAGAGATACATTATTTTATTTAAGACTTAGGCATTAGCCAGCCCTAGTATATTATAACATGAATTATCAGCCTTTCTGCATAGCCGAGGCAACACATTATTCAAATCAAGACACCCTAGTCCTTAGTATCTAAAAGAAGTTGTTGCTAAGAAATACTTTCAATGTTACGTATATTGTTTTAACTTTGAACATATTTCGCCACATTTTTCATACTTTTTGAAAATTTAATCTGTAAATTAGAAAATTAATGCGTAAATTATTGAATGTATTCATGTATTTGTTTATCTGTGTGAATTTAGCATTCATGTATTGCTTCATAAAAATTTAAGAAAATTTATACTTCTTGTTAAACACATTAAAATGATGTTTGACATACATGAATTCAGTCTGTCACTTTGTTTACATTTCTGTTATTTTCATTTCACTTAAGTTGATAGAACGTGTAGCCTAATCCATTAGTATGTTTATGTTAATTTAATTACTATTTAAGAAAGTTTTACAATGAAATTTGATTAATCTTTCGTCTCTAGCAGGCGAATTGTATATGTCTGTTTATAAAGACTTCAAAAGGATTACACTGCTTTTTCACACATTATGTCTTCTTAGCAGTTACTATAAAAACTATAAACAATACTAACAGAACAGAGTAACTTAGAGCTTGATAAATGAAACATAAAGTTAGTTAGATCATTTTGAAGGAATGCATGGTCAAACTTAGGATTCTTAAAAAACATTATTTTACTGGCAATAAGTAAAATACTATGTGAAACTATGGAAGCCTTGGAGGGCCACTTTTGAGTTTCGACTTACGGGTGTTTTTGACTTTTAAGTTATGACTTTCAACTTTTGACTTTTGACTTATGACTGCTACTTTCAGACACTTTAAGAGGAATGGTGCTGCATAAAAAGCATAATGATCTGCTGTGACAATATAAACTGGGATTCGAACCTGTATTAAGGTTTTAAAATGATGTTTGTGCGTAGCACTGTAAACTTGTTTGCTGTAAATAAATGAACTAAGTTACTTAAAGTTTTGTCTTTGTCATTTATTTTAGTATCAATGAGCCGTGACGGCGCGTCAGGGGGGCGAGGGGCCTTGGGAGCCTCCGCAGTGAGCGGCGACGCAACTCCGGCTCGGGAGGCCTTGTGGGTGTCCTCTTTCTTTAATAATAATAATAATAAATAATAATCTCTTTATTTAAAAGAAGCTAGCTCATTAAGCATAATGTACATAAAGCAACATATTTCTTATCTACCATGAGACCTTCTTTTAATAATGATAATATACAATTGAGAATTTTCTTTAAGCGGGGGGTTGGGGACTTGCCCCCAGGCGTCAAGCCAACTATGAAGGAACTGTAAAAAAAAAAATGATTTTTTTTTGTTGCTATGGGTAACATTTTTAAAAAATTACTTTTATGTTTTTATGTATCTATATGTTAATATCACAAAGGTATACCGAAGGAAATTAAAAGTGCTGTAATAGTATAAGTATATTGTTATATTGTTGGGTCCTCAGTAGCAGGTTCCTAGTATTACCTGAACCTGCCGCTGGAGGTCCTCAGTGAGGCCGTGTATAGGGTTAGGGTTAGGGTTAGGATTAGGGTTTCTTTTTTCATAAGTGACAAGTAATAAGTCAAAAGTCAAAAAGTGATAAGTAATAAGTCAAAAGTCAAAAGTAATAAGTCAAAAGTCAAAAGTAATAAGTCATAAATCATAAGTAATAAGTCAAAAGTCAAAACAAAAAGCGTGTTAAAACACGTTTTATTTTGTTACTATTGACACAAAGAGTAACTTTTATATATATATAATTGATTTTATTAAAATCTTTTAAATAGAAATTGTATTTATTGAGTGTTGACGTGTTTATATTGTTTTAATAAAAACGCCAAAGAGGCAATACAGTAGTTCTAGTCATAAGTCAAAAGTACGGCGTACAAAAGTCATAAGTCAAAAGTAAAAAAACACCCGCAAGTCGAAACTCAAAAGTGGCCCTCCGAGGCTTCCATATGAAACCGTGAGGTTATCTATTGTTTTCAGCTGTTGAAATTTTAGAGAGTTTTCGCCCTTCACCTTTGCATAACTAAGTTCCGAACAAAGTTATATGATGTTTAAGTAATATATGTATATCTACATGTAGATTGCATATTAAGAGACACGGCCAAGTACGGTTATGTACTACATAAAATTATATGTTACATCCGCTTGGATTTGACAAAGAATGCGGATCTAAACTGTCAGCGTTACAAGTATTTATTCATAACTGAAAAGGACTTGTTGTCACCTCAAGATGACCGGCAACACGTATATAACGTAACCTGGCTTTTGAAGACCCTCTGAACCAGTCAAAGGTAAATCGATGGCAAACTCGTCTTATATCACCGTGCATCCACAGTGTATTAAGACTTGGTTATAAGTGTTCATTTGCTATCAATTTATCGTTGACCGGTTGAGACAATCTTTGAAAGCATGGGTACTCTGGAGTCTGCGTTCTGAAAGGAAAGCAATTACACCGCTCTGTTTTAATGATGAATTATACCCACTGAAGCAGATCGAAGAAAAACGGGACAGCATGGCTAATGCGCAATAACATTTTCAAGTGAAGTTGTCAGAACTGTTATAATGTTACAGAAAATAATCAACAAAACTGGTTTACCAAAAACACAGCTCACAGTTTCGCAAAGAAACTTTTCAATTATTCAGTTACTTCAAAGAAACTTTACCTTTCGACTGACAGAGTCTGTGTCATTTAGTTGACAAGTGTTCGCATGTTGCCGTACATGTTTTAAAGAAACGTTATTTGTTTTCTAAATGTCACGCGTTTACATTGTTAATTAGGTAAAACAATTGTAGTCCTGTTCTTTTAATGGTCGGAAAAATAGTTTTTCGGCTGCTTCTGTGAAGTTTTGCTTGCATTCCATTGGGTATTACATAACATAGAGTAAGAGAGACAAAACTTGATGCTGTTCTGTGAACGCTACCAATCAAATTGTATCTTGTACTAAACTTTTCGTTCAACATCGCATCCTTACGTTTTCACACATCCTTTCAAATGCTCTCTGCAAGTCTGGTTGGAATAGCCCGAGTATAAGTCCCTGATTGATTCATCCACTGCTTTGTATTTATCGG
>JAFMSR010000010.1:28273290-28299273 GCA_022818135.1 Saxidomus purpurata
ACGACTCACACTTTCATTAGACTCTCTTCTACCTGTATACAAAATCTACAATGTTAGAATTGTCATCTACTGACACCCCGATTTCTGCACTCAGAAACAATATAATGTAGGTTGGGGACTTGATAGTATACCTTGCATCCTTCTTCTGAGTGAAAAACAAACTTCCTCTTCCTGCCGCAGCATATGGGAACCTTTTTTTTCTTGAATACTATTTTGATATGTCAGCGTAGAATCTATTTATATACTTCTTCCCTAAGTCGTACCAAAACGAGGAAAAACAATATTTTCCAATCGCTGTTGCCTTGGCAATAGTAGTCTAGAATTTGAAAAAAATAGAGATGTTTTGTGCAGGAAAATATAATGGCTATCAGTTTTTAACATATATTTTACATGTAAGAATCATGACAAAACTGACAATTTTGTGATTTTTTTCAATTAGATAATTTTTATTGAATAATGTAACAAATGTCAGAAGGCCATTTTTCCCGGACGCTGGTCAAATCTTAGTATGGTAAAGTTTTCCTTTTTTAAATTACTGTCGTACATGGGCCCGGTTCTACATATTCTATACAACTTTAATCTTTGGTCGAATATTATAAACATACCCACTTGTCTGATAAATTTTGTTTTCCATGAGCACAAAGTTGCTCGCATGTGCACCAGTAGACTGGTCATTAAAAAGCAGACCATGGAATTATTTTGATGGGTATGGCTATAAAAGTCTAGAAAAATATTGCTACTATAACACTAATGAGACACTATGTCTGCATACTAGTATCGTTTGTTGAGTCTGAACATTTCTGAGTAATGTCGTAGTGTATCGACCGATTCATGGGGTGATTTCATCGCGCGATGGAATGCTATTGGAACTTTGAATGGCTCACAGACATTAGCCATTTCATGTCTCAAAGTATCCTCGTATCGTTTCTTTGTATTGTGACGACTTATATACAAAATATAAACGCTTTAATATCAGACTAATTAACTTTACCTTATTATCAAATTGTTCTTAAAAGGTTGTGCAATGTCACTCACCTGTGTCCAACGAAACATTAACATTTTCAGATATTCCTTTAAAGCTTTTTTCCATAAGAACTTAATTAGCTGACAAAAACAACCAACGGCTCAGACACTAATCCAACAACATTTCGGGATAGTATGGCAAATGTTTGGGGTTCTGGGGTTGTGGTAGCTTATACTAGAACACTGAGCCCTTTGTTTTTATTAAAACAATAAACACGTCAACACCAATAAATACAATATTTAAAAGATTAATAAAATCAATAATATATATAAAAGTACATCATTGTGATAGTAACAAAAAAAAGTATTTTAACACGCTTTTGTTTTACTTTTGACTTATACTTATGATTTATGACTTATTACTTTTACTTTTACTTATTACTTTTGACTTTTGACTTATTACTTTTGACTTTTGACTTTTGACTTGACTTACTTTCACATGAAAAAGACCCTAATCCTAACCCTAACCCTAACCCAACCCTAACACGGTCCCCTGAGGGCCTCCGCGCAGTTCAGAATACTAGGAACCTGCTACTGAGGACCAACAAATAACAAATACTTTACAATTACAGCACTTTATTCCTTCGGACCTGTGATACATTGATACATAAAAACATAAAAAGTAATTTTAAAATGTTCCATAGCAACAAAAAATCATTTTTTTCAGTCCTTCTGTTGGCTTGACCCTGGGGGCAAGTCCCCAACCCCGCTAAGAAAATCAATTGTATATTATCATGTTAAAAAGGTTTCATGGTAGATAAGAAAATGTTGCTTTATGACATTATGTAATGAGCTAGCTTTAAAAAAGAGATTATATATATTATTATATAAAGAAAGAGGACACCCATAAGGCCTCCCGAGCCGAGGTTGCGTCGCCGCTCACTGCGGAGGCTCCCAAGGTCGCCTCCTGACGCGCCGTCACGGCTTATTGATACTAAAATAAATGACAAAGACAAAAAGTAACTTAGTCATTTATTTACAGCAAACAAGTTACAGTGCTACGCACAAACATATTTAAAACCTTATACAGGTTCGAACCCAGTTTATATGCACAGCAGACATTAGCTTTTATGCAGTACCATTCCTCTTAAAGGTCTGAAAGTAGCAGTCATAAGTCAAAAGTCAAAAGTTGAAAGTCATAACTTAAAAGTCAAAAACACCCGTAAGTCGAAACTCAAAAGTGGCCCTCCAAGGCTTCCATACAAATGTTATATAATTTAAGAATGCAGTCTGGTTTTCAAGGTAAAGATTCATCAAGGTGGGATTAGTTTGCTCGAATTAATATAAATGTAAGTTATTATGTCTAAATCACATCATGTCCGCCAACAATACTAAACCAGGATTTAGTATTCTGTGACCTATATTGTACTGTAAAGATGACATTTTGCACTTGCTATAAAATGTAAATAAATTTCTGATTTAAAATGCTTAAACGAGATTTTGACAAGTGTTGAGACATGAAATATGTGAAGATGTACACTTTGTCACCTATAACCTTGTGTTGTTAGTAAAATATGCAAATAAAAACAAAAACGTCTTGCATTTTATTTTGCTAAGTAGCTTTTGTACCCACGAAAAAGTTCACATAGATTCCTTTATCATCAACACCTTTAGGCCTATGTAATTGGCTTTTACATCATAGCTGGTTATTCAAATATTGCAGCTTGCAGTTGGTATCAATTATGATGTTTATTCGCCAATATACAATTTGTATGTAAATTCTTAAATGTATATAGGCAGCTTGCAGTTGGTAATCCAGATGTTTAAACGCCAATATACAGCTGTTATTCCCGATTAAAATTTGAATTTCAAACTACAAGCTGTATATTGGCGAATAAACATCTGATTTACAAACTACAAGTTGGTCATATATTTGCGAAATGACATCTGAATTTCTAACCAAAAGCTGTGTATTCGCGTAGCAATTTCACAGACGTGTACGTACTTTGGGTGTTACAAAAAGTCGTAGCACTTGACATTAGCAAGAAAGAGCAAGAGATAGACGAAACTGACCGTTATGTGTTCTGTTTCAATAGAAAGCAGAGGTTCTAAATATAGCGCAGTAGCAAAGGATGCTATTTTGTAGACAAACGATATGAATACGAAAGAAGCGTATACACAGTAAACAGAGCAAAGTCCAATCATTTCGAGCAGATTCAAAGTAAAGCTAGTTATTTAACAGATCTTTTTTTAAAATTTGACTTCTACAAGTGTGACCTCGCACTATATTGTACTTAGACGTGCCCAGTCATGCATATTTATTCCAAGAACGATACAAAGAAGGCAGCCGTCAAAATATTAACTCACGAGTACATACCGGTACTGGACTCCGTCTCTATACATGTTGTTCACGTCTCCGCCTATAAACAGTGAACTATGTTCCAGTATGATAAAACAAGACACACCTTTCTTTTTTCAGCAGCATGCCTATCAAGTTTCAGTTTGTTTCATTTTTAGGATCAGATAGGGATCAGTCTCTCAGCATTGTAGCTAAATTTATAAAGTTTCGCCCTCATTTACTCGTGCGTACTCCGACATGCACCTAGTTACTCTGGTGTGTCTTTGTTATCTCCTATAGCTCTTGCTGTGAACCAAGTCGCTAATGAGACGTCAAAACACGCGGCATCTGTTTCTGGTAACGTTGACTCGCAAATGGGTGAAATAAGTTCCCATTTTCTTTGGACGATAGACAGTGACGGAACAAATTTGTAACGTGAAAGTAACAATAAATGCAAGACAATGAAATATGCTTCAATGGCGTGCTAGATAATACATTTAATGAATATATCCACTAAAGTGTTTAATACGTATGGTCGGTGCTGACGAAGGAAGCTAAATGCAACTTGTGGTAATGTGATAGAATAGCATCTTGAGTTCAAATATTTTCTAAGAAATGTTACATGTACTCTCGTCTGATGAATGGCGTTCTGTAAGGAGAGAAATTGGAAGTACAAATGGTTCACAGACATTGAACTTTTCATAGAAAACATGTAAAGTGATTTACATGAATTTTCTTTGATTATTAGATTTTACACGAAGCAAGCAGAGCAAATAATTAGATAACACCGTGTAACAGAAATAAAACTAATACAGGTCGATCTTTTATCCCTTCATTTGGCCTGCTAACAAATATTGAATTTGGTATAATTGTATGTAAAGACGGCCTGCTCTGTGAGAAAAAATGCATACAGTATTAAACGAAATACAGGAAAAAGTAAATAACCTTCCCATCTGACGGTTTGTATGTTAGAATTGTCTTCAATGTATGTCTCAAGTGCGCACCAAGTTAGCTTTCTTGCAGTGTTATTGAAGAATTTTGGCTTAATCAAATAATTATGTGCTTGATCAGAATATCGGACAGACTATAACAATGGTATAGACATACAGTAATAATAACCAAATATAGAATACATTTGTAACATCAATTTATTGAATAACGAAACATTGAATACAATAACAAGTATACTTAAATAACGAGTTAAGACATATAATTCAGCAACATTTTACATGCTATATAGACCTATTCCACGTATGTCTCCGTTAAAGATTGCAAATATTCCAACTTGTGCAGCTTTCTCAAAAAAGAGTAAAATATTTTCATCTTGCATTTTGCGTTCAGGTTGCATATGAACAAAAACATCATAAAATTATGTACATCATAAAATTATGTACAGTTATCAAAGTTTTGTGCTGTAAAACCGTAAAATTTGCATAAAACAAGTGAGTCGTTTTTACTTACTGCTAACACACATTGTATCATTGTTGTATGAGGGCACATATCTTGGCATGTAACTTGTTTTAACGACTGTCTTTCTACATTGCATTACATAACCGCTATACTTTTTTTTTTTTTTTGTTGATATTTTTTTTACCGCTATACTTGCATTATCTTTCTTTAAAAAAGTCATCAATTACAAATTACATTGCGTGCTTTGTTATCATTATACACGAGTCAGGAAATGTCAATCTAAGAAGTCCCAGAAGGATGCATGTCCCAGTTTTTGTGTCTGTTATTTGAAACTGATAGTTTGGTCTTGTTAACTTGTGCAAGTCCTTGTATACCTTTGCCATACAAACCGTCCAATGGAGAAATTGTTCCATTAAAGATACTGATACATTCTTTTTTTCAAATACATTCCTGCTTTAGAAGTTATAGAATTTATACCGAATATACTGGTCAGTATTTAAGTTTAATACTTACGAGGGTTATAGTATATGTTTACCTCGCCCAAGGGTGGTGGACCTAATAAGCGCGTATACAAAAAGTTATAGCATAATACATTATAGTGTTGTAGAAGTAGAAACAGCTAGGACAGTTTCGCGGCCATCTCTTGTTCTGTAGCCTATGTCCGTCTGTGTCTGAGACGTTTTAGACAGAGAACATGTGAATCTATCCTGGTATAATTTTTTTTCATTTATGACACAGCCCACCTTTACATGACCTGCTGGATACGTTTGATAGAGAGGACATGGGAATAATAACTTGTGTATACAAAGCTACCCTATGCATACGTGGTGGTTAATGTGTGCGTAGGCGATGCTAACCAGCCATGCAACAATATTACCCATGTTCCCGCTTTGCCACCATAGCCATGTCGTTTTTTAAAAGTTAATTTTATCTGCACTGTTCTAAATCGGGAGCAATCTGAAGCACGTCTAGACCTTTAGTGCATATCACATGTAAAATACAATCTTGACGGCATACAAAAGTCCTCTCAAATCCTCGTGTTTTATATTTACTAAGAAGAAGCCGTTTCCTGGCATTTAAAAAAATAATTTATGATATTTCCTTCGTAAATCACTCGTTTAAAGCGTCAAACCTATAGGTTTTATTATCTTATTCCATGGCGTAACGATGTTATCGAAAGTTTTTGCTAAGTTTTTTACATCATTTTTCAAGCATTTTCTTTACGTACTTGCAGCTCCCGGCAATTTATAGTTGGTGTTATGTTACATTAATATCATATAAATTTTAATATAAGCAGCCCACCTATTTTAGAGAACAAAGTACTTTTGTTTTTTTGAGATATTGTTTTTACAGACTATGAAATTTAAAAAATAGAGCTGTATGAAAACCACGTGACCTCTATTGCTCAATCCCGATTTCTTCAGAAGTAAGTCATTTCTACGGGCCTATATAGCATTTTATCATATTGTGATATTATGCACACGTAATCCGACGATTAAAGAGAGACTATGTCTTTCTTGCGGAACCTTTAAATTCCAAAAAGGCCTCCAAAATTTCAGATAGGGATATTAATTTCCATGAAAGCAAAGAACATAATTTCGGACTTCATATGTATCAGATGTTGCGGTGCAACATCTCCTGCCACACATAACACCACTTAATACTGTGATATTACATCCAATATGGCCATTTGATACGTGTGTAGACTGAGATGAGATGTTTTTACAGAAGTTCCACGGTGCACAAAACATCTGCTCTAGTCTTCAGAAATGAATTTCCCCTGTAATCCAAAAAACACAAACAAAACCCGGTGATGTTGCAAGCTTGGGGTTTCTTTCAGTCTGTCCATGAGAAAGAAAGAGACAAAACATATGTAACGTTGTAAAAGGCTTTCAAAGGAGGCAACGTACATTGTGTACTTAGATTGAATTTGGAGGAAAGGCTTACTGCAAAGGCTATCAATGAAGCTATTTCCACATCCCGGAGTGCCAGATGTTTGTAGCATGTTATAAATAAAAAAACATTAATATAAACAGGAGAGCAATATAGTATTTTTAAAATAGTGCAGAGGTGAGGAATTGTTTAACATGCACACGAGTCAAAGCATATTTCATCGCATATTTTTAAAACATTTGTTGGCAGATTAGAGTAAACATGGTATTTGTTCTATCAAATTCAGTAGACAGTGCTTTAAAAGTATGCATTGCTGCGAGAGCGCTATCAAAACATATCATATGTATATCTTTCTTCACACTTCTTTACTCGTTAGGAAATCGTACGCCATAATATGACGGAAGGTCATTTAGCATCATGCGATACTTCTATACATATTTTTTACGATGTTTTCTAATACATTGTATCGTTCAGAAAAGCTGTATAGACATTGCCTTTCCGAGGATATGTTACATCGTAAACAGTAAAGAGAGGAACATTGACAAGAAATCAAACATTTCGCATTTTTGTCGTAATAAATCAACCAACAAATTATTTGGCATTTAGTCAGCAACTCTTTGGAACAAACTGTGCATTGCCCGTGGGAGGCGCCTTAATTTATTTCAGTGACACCATCATTACACTAATCTATAGTCTAAATTTCCTGCTCTAGATATAAATGAGGAATCTGGGAAGTTTACGGCCACTTAATAAAACAAATACCAATTACTTTGATTCCATTAACCTGAGCTTTGACCCCTTGCACTGGACGCCACCGTAGGCAAGGAACCAGAGCAGCTACTCTATTCAACATAAATAAACGTATATCAAACTGATGACCATCAAGATTTATTTTATGGAACATGTGTTTCTCATTCCATGAGCAAGCAGCAGTATTTATTTACCCATGTTAAAACCCCAGAACAGACATTTGTGTTAACTATCGCATTTTTACGCGCGCCTATGACCGGAAATTATAAACACCAAGGATATTAGTAAACATGAAAGTTCCTCGGTGTTTATAATTCAACATAATTGAAATTTTTGATGAGTTACATTTTGTTTTACTTAACCTTGTAAACATGTTATGCCATATGTTATACAGTAATGGGTGTGATGGTGCCTGGTCATGCCTAGGTGAATTTTAAGATAAATGTTTAATAAGTATGTTTGCATACTTTGATAGCGACTTTAAAACATACATGTAATAGTAAAGGAAAATGTGAATACATGTGAAATGCATCGTTTATTGCATAGAAATATCCTTACTCGCAAATGCCTAGGTGAATTTTAAGATAAATGTTTAAAAAGTATGTTTGCATACTTTGATAGCGACTTTAAAACATACATGTAATAGTAAAGGAAAATGTGAATACATGTGAAATGCATCGTTTATTGCATAGAAATATCCTTACTCGCAAATTTATTCTCGTTTTGGGATCATATAGAATCAACACTTAATATTGCAATAGTTTTTGGTACAGTAAGTCTCTGACTGTCTTAAGCGTTTAATATGCACAAATATTAATAAAAGCATGAAACTTGACATGGAATTAGTTTTTTCGTACAGATGCCGAGAACAGAAGGCAAACAGAAGGTGGAGATGATTAAACCCTTAGCTCGTGTTTATGCCGTTAGCAAGAAAAGTTCTTGTATAATTTCAACAATGTAATTGAAGTGAGAAATTTTTTAAAGATCTGCCGAAACTTCAAAAGTTACGGATTTCACCAAAATTGCAGACTTTGCAATTGATTTTCCCTTATTTATGAGTTGCCTGCATGCACGGTTCATGTGCACAAACTATTCGTGATTTGTCATACAGAGGCGCGCAGCGAGGTTTTTGTTTAATTTTCTCGAATAGTGTTGTCTAATTTGAAGAGAAAAGTGCACTCTGTTTACGGACAGAAGCCAAAAATTTTGATGAAAAATTGCATATTCGACTCTCTTTGTCAAGTACATTAATCTAGTGCGTGCAGCTTGGACTCGCCTTACCAAACGTGGTGCTTCTGATTTTGTTGTTCATATTTCAGAACTCTGTATGACAAGACATATAATATTATACCCGCTGCGAAACTTCAGGGGGATATAGGAATGGTCTTTGTCGATTTGTGTGTAACATATCATGACCCCTACATATTTCCTAAAACCACTCGCAGGATTTTCATAATAAAATGTTTAGTGGATCGAGATAACGAGCAAAACTCAGCCCCAAGGTCAATATTACAACTTCAAGGTCAACAGTTTAAATCTTGCCTTTTGTGCCCACTCCATATCTTCTTAACACCTCGAAGGACTTTCATTTAGCTGCTTGCAGGTGTTCATCTCTTCCATATCTTCTAAACCTCATAAAGAATTTTCATGAAACTTGGGGCAAATGTTCAGATAGTATTATGGATTTAAAACTTATACGTTGTTTGTATTATTTCTTTTTTGCTACGGATACGTATATTACATGGTAACAAACTGTATCCTTACTTTCGCCATGGCCGAAATAAAAAAATACTAGTTGTGTCCTAGTGGTTTTGAAATTTGAACTAAAATAATAAATGATCTATCCACAGAAAGTGTAAAGGTTTCAAGAAAGTGCTATATTTACAAATTAATCACGGTTTCGTGACGAGTACCGGTGACTGTACTTAACTAAACAGTATGACGCAAAGACAATACCAGATATCCTCTTACGAAAGACTTAAAAAGGGTATTTGTAATAAATTAGAGAGAGGACTTATGAAAACACACATGTACTTCATGTGGAGAGCACATGATTTTCTTAAGGTTTAGGCCAAGAAAAATATGTGTCGCCTACTTCGTGGTAGTGGATGTTTACATAGGGTGAAGGTTTTTGGCTCGTTTCAGAGGTCAGTGGTTATATCATTTTCATGCAAATGAATGATATATCACGAATGTTGGTGGCATGTTATGTAAGGCATTGATTGCTGCTGGCAGTGGACATAATTACCATTTATGCCTTATTCATGCTTATTTTCTGACATGAACTGATATATATCTTTCAACATAAACATGCCAGTAGTGATCACTAAAGCTTTACAAAATGACCAGCGAGCTGGATATCAAGTTTGATCCGTGGTTCCCATTGGTCGTGGACAAACTAGAACATACATCATTATAAAACAGCATTTTCTTCTATTATGATACCCTACATAAAACATGTCAACTGAATACTATGATTAAATAATTACTGGTATAAGTGATTAGAAAGACAACTTTACGAGTAATTCGCTTTTTCTTGACGGGCATTACGATCAGATGTCAACATACAAAAATGTAATACAACTTGACTTATGATTAATTAGCGCGAGCACGCTACTGCTATGTAGTGACAGACTTGTTCTGGTACCGTCGGTTCTACACGGTAATGGGATCTCATGAAAGTATAGGAATAATGCAGTCGCAGACAGATACTTTCTGTCCGTATTTAAGCATGGACAATGAAAAAAGAGCAATCATTGAACGGGTAGTAAAACTGTCTAGTAATACATCCTGAATACATCCTGGGTACATTATGCATTGCAACATTATTGCTAACTGAAAGGTCGGATGTCTAGAGTTCGATTTTCTGACATGATTCTGGAATAATAATGTATTTAAATTGATTTACAGTATATTTAGCTGAATGAGTAAGTTAAACTGAGTCAGACATATCACGATATCTCCGTTACCTCACAACGAACAATACCTACAAACATTGATTGATTACTATTTCCTTGGCTGAATCATTTAGCTGTCGTCTCCGGGGATTAGTTCAAGTTTTGTCAAATGACAATTGGCGGAGGTGAAAAAACACAGATAAATAAATAAATAAATAAATAAATAAATTTATAAATGAATTAATAGATATCTCTTATGCTTTATTAACTTAAAAATGCAATGACCATACAATGAACAATTTCCAAGGTACATCTCTTTACTATGTCATTGAACTTTTAATCTGCTTGTTTTGATAAATCATTGTTCAGAATTTTAACATTTAGATATAGATAAATTGGTTCAAAACAATCGGAATCTGGTTGGTACTTATCCGCACCTAAACGCAAAGTTCAACAGGTCTTGTAATGTATACTCTAGGCAAAGTCAGTAATGTCTGTGTAGAAATCTGAGCAAGTCTTTATCAGTGGTCAGACCATTTTTCAACGCGAATCACCCATTTATCTAGGTATCGAAGAGTTCTCGGCTCAGTCACGTCTGGAAACATGTGATTTATTGTCTGCTAATGAAATCATATATGAAAAGTACATCAAATAAACGTGATCTTCCCAGGGATCCGTGATAATGAAGACTTCTAGCATTCTCATGTTGGCATCCGTGAATAAAATCAGCGTGATCAGTAGCACAATTTAATACCGCAGCAAATTGACCAGAGCGGACAAGTGATGGACCTTTGATAAAAGTAGGGTGCGTGACGGGTCACTGACACCGGTTGCTGATTAGCCTATTTATCTTTATTTCTTTAACACGTGTCTTATTTAAGAAAACGAAAGCAATTTATTGTTCTATAATGATTCCAATTATTATTTATTGCAATGGCGTTATGAATCAAAATTACATATTACACGATATCAACGGGGTTTAGTTAATATGACTAGATTCTGTAGTGGTTCCTCGTATCCATTATACGCAATAGAACGACAACACGCCAGAACGACAAACAAGCGCACCGACAACTGCCTGGGATGGGGGGAGGTGGGCGGGCGCCAAATTGATAAGTGTGAATTTGGCTTGTTTGCGTGTCGGCGGAGCGCTATCACGTTAACACGCCAGAATGCCACATTAATGATTTGACATGCTGGCCGCCAAAACGACACATATGTAACACGCCAGAACGATATGGCAAAAATCGGCCACCATAGCTTCAATATATTTCAAGAGATTAATTATAAAAATGACAGTTTTAGAGCACTTACCCAAAATATTTAACAACTGTTGTTTTATGTGTTATTTCAGATATTGACAGTTATATCAGTAGTACAAGCCAAAGACTGTCGCTCGTGTAAACCTGGTTATTATGCTTCAAGACATTGTACAGAGTACCATGACACCGTGTGTAAACCATGCTCAAGAGGGACATTTTCATCTGCATATAATGTGTTCAAAACGTGTTCACAGTGTTCCAAATGTGATGTAGGAGAGTTTGTTTTAAAGTCGTGTTCAAAATACAGTGACACAGTATGCGAGTCGTGTTCAGCGGTAACTGACGTAGCAGCGGTTACGGAACAATTCCTGAACGATTGTTTACACTATCAAAGTGATCAGCCGGGACAAAGTCTCGAAAATACGGAAAATAATGAAGAAAAACTTCAAAATCTCCAAGACCCAAATTCCGATACTGATCAAGTGGACGTTATTGACGAGGGTTCTGGTGAAACAATAAAAGAAGTGTCACCTTCTGATAGAAATGCAACGGAAGAGGAAGGAAGCGGTGTGATTCCTGTGATAGACGATACAGATAAAAATGTAACGTACGTTATACTTCCGGATGAAACGGATGTTACAGGACCGGATGTTACGGAAACTACAACACAGAAAAGAGGAATAGTACAAATTGACGACGGAATTAAATTACAAAATGATACAGATAATCAGAAGACAAACATTGTTCTTGCTTCAGCAGTGCCTATAACAGTAAAATCTTTACTCAACGAAAATAAGCAAGGCATTGTTGTCTCGGAGCCCAAACAAGGTAACATATGTCAAACAACTCATAATTAAGCGTGTTCTTTTAAATCACTGTACAATGAATATACACCTTCCTGTATTATATATTTATATCTTAATCGTTCGGTGTACTACGACTTAAAAGAATTTTAATCAAGAAAAAAACCTATCGCTTTAACTGAAGAAGTAAATGCACAATAAGTACTGTAATTCCTTTTCTGTTTGCTAATATGCTGTAATTTACGGTACTTCAGAAAAGTTTGGCATTAAATTTATATTTAAGAAAAACCCGCGATGATTGTTAAACAATGCATCAACATTAATCAAGCGTTTCTACCGGTGTACTTGCAGCTACTGTAGAGAGCGTGGATGTTTACATCGAGGATGTACAGGAGGACTCTACGGAACAGTACAGCTACGATCAGCACCAACCTCCCCACACAGGAGCAAGCAAGGTATGTCTGGCATCTAGTAACTTGGCATATCAACATTAAATTCCATCCTACTAGGCTCCTCTAAGAGCTTAGGTGTTATAATAATTCAGCAAAAAGCCAATACAACCACACCAAACAGACCATTTTAAACATTTTATTTTTTCACTCAGATTTTTTCTCTTTTTTGTTTGTTTCTTTCTTTCGTACATGTTATCTAAAGGCAGTCCAAGCCCCCGTAATATAACATAGGTGCTATCTATCAACGGGAAAAGCCAAATACATTAATTAATTTGTAATCGGAAAACACCACATTTACTACAGTTTAACCAAAAAAGAAACACGAATCATAAACAACTTTCCGTATATGGTACGATGACGTCCCATTAAACAACGCTACAGATCGTGATCAATAGACGCTTTTCGAATAACACTCCGCGGCAAACTCCTCGCAGCGGTTATTTCCCCTTACATTGGGGGAGTTGCACCAATTCACCAATTCAGCGTTCCTGACAAAATTGAGGAAATACTCTTACTGCTGATAAATTTCTTTTAAAAAGTTTTAAGAAATCATTAAGTCTATCAACTTGTGATTAGCTGCATTTTGAAGAATAAAAAAGAGTTGTTTTCGCAAATTTTTAGTCACTACCGGAAGTCAAAATCCAAGATGGTTTCTATAACGGAGAACCGAAATTCAACTTGGACAGTACATGTACAGTAGAACTTCGATAACTTGAGGTCGCAAGGGGGCGAGTAAAATGCTCGAGTTAACCGGGTTCTCAAGTTATCCGAACCATGTATATTGGAATTATTGTAAATTCATTTGACATTCAATGTAGAATTCATTTTATAGGCGGGAAAAACATGCAACGCAGTTCTAATATAGAATGGCCAAATAGACGACCTTTTCCTTTACTTGTAACACGGAAGTATACACAAGTAGGGGACACACCAAGACGGTAACGCCCGTATTTACTTATTCGTCTTTGTGTTAGTTGCATTCACTTAGGCAATTATTTTTGTTGACTTCCGGTTTTGCAAAACATGGGCGGCGCGATTATTTTTTTTAACTGATCACACCAGCTGTAAATAGGTCAAATTTGGATTATAGGAAACTGAAAAAATTACCATCGGTGCGAAGCACCTCAATATTTTTTTTATAAAGACAACGCAAGTGCTTGGTGCCGCAGATGCTTGTTTACTATTTACGTTCTTTTTTTTTCAATTTGGATCTTTATTTTATTTCCATACTTACAATTTTGAAAATGTTGAGCTAAAATGAGAGTATTAAGATATTTAAATAAAATTTTATTGACAAAATTGAGATTAAAATGCAAGCTCTTTGTCAGATAGATACGTAACTGCCATCGTGTGTGTACTCTGACGTAGATCCTGTAATCTGTTTATTTTTTTTTATTTTTTTTGATACAACAACAACGTAGCTATTTCTTTCATAGCATTGGAAAGATACCTTAGAAACATTACTATATTGACCTTTTTATACTCACATTAATTATAAGATTGGGTGTCAGATTCAAGAATTATACTCAGTGCTTGGCGTCAGTAGGGGAGGTGGGTGTTTAACGAAACTGTAGAAAATGCGTTTCACTGTCAGTGAAATTATGACAGAGCTGATAACGAGTCCATGACCTCTATCAACGTAGATTCTACATTGCATTTCATAACGGATTCTTATAGTGGAGACTTTAGGTAAGAACCACACCCCCGCCCCCCCCCCCTAGCAGTACTTCACATGACAGGATAAATTCCCATTCTAGGCGGTGCCTTATTTAATATTAGTGTATACTTCCGTACATGTAATGATTTACTTTTAGAAAAAAAACTTTCACAAAATTTCCCAGGTCAATGTGACATCATGAAATCACTTTCGTTTCGTGCAGAGATATATCCGTAAATAATGACAAGGGCGTCGTTATATTGATTTTGTTTGTCTGTAAGCTTCTCTTGAAATCTTATAAGTACCTTCTCTCCATAAAGATTAGGGGAGATGTAAGTAATTTTAAAATAAAGTGCCATGTTGATGTATTATCAAAATGTGTGCCTCAGTGTAGTACACATTACAACGTATGCTTGATAGAGGACCCGAGTTTGACTCCTGGGTTTGTCCTGATGTGAAAGGTGCCTCAACCCACCATGCTGAAAATGGGTCTGACTCTGTAGTAAGTGATTGGTTTCACCACGTGTGGTGTCTCGAGGGCAATTAATGTAAGTTTAGGGAACTTGATTCGCAATTAAATTGAAATAAATTACTGTAAACTTTATTATTTCAAAGTTATGCATCTTCAGAAACCTGTTTTGTAATTGATTGTTCACTTTAGAGCAAGTTTTATAATGTAAACTGTAGAATAGTTCGCAGTTTGTACGGACAGACTTCCCGCACTGTGTCCATTAACAGAAAAGCCTGATTAACAGTACAGTCGAGAAAGCAAGTATTTTTGTCTCTTAAAACAGCTTAATACTTGATTTGTGATTAACAGTACAGTCGAGAAAGCAAGTATTTTTGTCTCTTAAAACAGCTTAATACTTGATTTGTTTTCTGCAAAACCTGTGGCTTAGCTATTCGAACAACAGTTTACAAAAACTAAGACAAATCGGTTGCCATCACAACAGACGGTGAGCTCCAACGCTGTTTTTATCAGCACTCCGTCAGGGCCACCGCTTTCTGGGCACCATATAATTATATCCTTTATAGACTTCACTGAAAGTGAATGCTGAGTGTACTAGGTAAATCTATCAACGGCAAAAAATAGGGATTATGAAAAGAATAATAGGGTAAAGTAAGTACGCCGTCTTTGGCCGTGTAATGGTCATAAACGGGGTAACTCTTGAGGCGGCTATATTGAAATCCTTTACTATTTCATTTTGATATGCATTTAAAATATACACCATGAGGTGCAAAGGTTTAGTAATATCCGCCGTTAGGTTTAAGTAGAAGGAATAGGTATCAGATTCCGTATCCTAGTACCTACTGTCGTTATTACAGTGTGACTTGAATTTTTCTTGAACTGCAAGCAAAAATCTCAGAAAAGTTCGTATGTGTGACAAACGCAGACACGCTGGTTTAAGAAGTTACATTTACAAAAAATGATAAAATATCCCAATGAACTATTAAAATCCTAAATAATAAGTAAAATTTTGAAACAGATATGGGAGTAACCTGTAATATACTTTTATATGTTGTTTGGCGTCCGTTCCAACCTTGGTTTTTTTAACAGGCGGGCAGTTGACCTAACAATCGTTCCTAGGTAGAACCAGTACTGGACTACGATCCACTGAAAGAAACTGCCAACTTTCTGACATAAAGATACATGGTCGGTAGCAGTGTGCGAACCAATGACCCTCAATATATCAGAGACTACAGTGGTCTCGAGTCAACGATTCTAAGCACTCGACCACGGAGGTGGTTGATACTTTTAAATAAAAATAATACCTACAACATGGTGCGTTCTTTTCGCGATTTTTAAATGTGTTCTTGTCACCGTATTCAGTAAGCTAAGACGTAGATTGCAGAATATTAACGATTAAATAAAAAAATAATGATAATAAAATATGAATTCACACCCGCCCGTATTCTATTTTGTATAATCATAATGACTTGTCAAGCATCGATCAAGAATGTAGCTGCGTGCTGGTGAGAGAACTACTCAAGATCTGAAGTGTTTCTTAAAATCTTGATAAGAGTTTAACTGTTCTATAATTTATTGTGTTAAAAAAGTCATGAGTACTAGGGAGGTTCTTATACTTGTCATGATTAAGGTGGGAGAAAATATTTTATTCTTATCTTAATTTGGACAGCCTTACTAATCATTTTCAAATGCGTTTTTCATGAATCGGGTTCTATAACTTTGAAATATGAATTTTAGAGACTCTGATTTCTATCTAGCTGTATGTTTCCTTAATTGCTTTTGTGCAGGGGAAAAGGTGCGTGATATTACCCTTCCGTGAAAGTGGATAGATTGTATTACTGCGTCTTTATTAGAACATTGAGTTTTCTCTCCGTAGAGATGCTTAAATAAGAAACTAAATTAAGAGCAGACACGATTTGATAACAGGCATTCAAAACAAGTATTCTCATAAACACAGTGTTTTATACTGCATTTGTCTGCACATGACGGCAACGGAAACAATTAACATGACCTTTTCTAAGTAATTATTTCACAGCAATTAGATAGTAACCCTGTGCAACTGTGTCAGTAAATCTTACAATAGGGGAACAATAATATAGTGTTTTACCCCGGCAAGGTAACTGAAATTTATTACTTCGTTGTGTAAAGGGTGTTATCTAATTCCTGTTTATGATCCTGTTTTCTGTCTGATATTGTTGGAATATCGATCTCAGGAAACATAGAGACTTTTAAAAGTCCTCCAGGACCAGTTTGGTGTCTTAGAAATAAGAATTTTGCCACTGCGTAATTGAAATCGGTACAATTTACATGTGTCTGTTCTATATGCAATGTTTGTTGTATGCGATGCAATTTTGTCTATCTGTTTGCCAAATAAAAAGGCCACTTCATATTTTAATGAGGCACTTGCATCACTATTATTCTCTCAACACTTAAATGCACATGTTTTTGGGCATATAAAAGTATCGAAATATTTCTTATAAAATTCACATCGAAAGGTATGGCTGAAAGTTTTTACGTAAATAAATTGTCTTTGTTGTATAAAAACCGTGTTCCACTGAAAAGGACAGAACCAGTTCCATGACTTCGGACTGTGACCAAACACATGGCAAAAAGTAAGGATTTTTCTCACAAACACAATAGTATCGGCATGGTATATAGTAATTCGTAGTTGAAAATTTTTGAAGAAAAAAAAACGAAGAGAAAAAGTTGCAGTGGTGACCGCAGCTACTAAAATGTCCCAGTTTTCTTTCCAGAGTATCACGTCCACAAACCAGCATCATAAAACACGTTTTAAACTTTGATTGGAAAATGGTATACAATGTATATAGACACATTTCGGATGATAAGTGATTTGATGTTCTGCATCCGAAAAATATTGCAAATAAATCATGCGTTCCACTGTGTAACAGCTGTATCTGGACTGGTGTATCTGGACTGGTGTATCTGAACTGGTGTATCTGGACTGGTGTATCTGGACTGGTGACTCTGGACTGCTGTATCTAGACTGCTGTATCTGGACTTGACTTTGCCTATTTTTACTGAAAGTCCGAGGAGCACACTTTAATTTTACACTTAAATAATGCATTTAATGGTAGAATTGTGTACAACTATACGACGCTGACATATGCCTTCCGTCTGTATTTATGTCCGGCACATTTTCACGAAAAGGTGCTGACGCCTTTTTTTATTTTTGCAATATCATTGAAAACATATAGCGCTATTCTGAATTATGTACTTCCGTTCTGGAAAGCTTTGCGAGGACATAATGGCCAATATCAGCGGTAAGAAGGCTTTCTTGAAATATGAGGGCTATACAATTTATAAGAAGATGTATTTTTACAGTCATAGTGATTTTGATGCATGTATCTAATTTTGATATAATTATACCCTTCAACTAGTTATTTTTTAATTTCAAGAGGGTCAATATGTAGATATTTTTTAAGGGTCAAAACCTCTAGTCTTGAATGGAACTTAACCCCTCGTAACACCAGCAGCAAGGGAGAACAGGGCCGCAAAATATTAGCAAACGTACAAAGAGCTTTGAGAAATGCAACATCACTCAAATAATAATTAATTGATTTGTTCAAAAAGAAAAAAAATACCTTTCATATTAAAAAAGAAACAGAAAGTAAAGAAACTTGTTAGTTAGTCATATACATACTCCATGGTAATACGTAGTTGAATAGCGGAAAGAACTTTATTATGTTTATTTTCTAATCTAGCGTCTGATATTAGTGGCTGGGATATTGATCTGTGAATGGAGCTGCATTTAAAAGTCTTCTTAATTGGATTTTGGTGCCATAGAAAACAGAACCGCCGCGGCGGCTTACACATTGGTAATGATGTATCTCAAAATTATATATTATGATTCCCATACAATGCAGATTTATCACTTGAGAACAGACATTCAATCTTTTATATAGTTTAACTGTACTTTTAACCCTAGACTTATTGCGGGCCGCAGAAGCTTTAATACTGTGGTGAGTAAAAAAAGCACTAGATCGAAAATATATACGTCTCTCTTCATTGAAATTGAGGAACTTCTGAAATGAAAACTGTAGACACAGTCTGTTTTTCTAGAAATGCAAGAATTGTCGTTCTTTATTGCGGGCCACAGCAGCGGCCCCCTATATTTATAATACGTGGTGAGTAAAAGATGGATGGGACTAGATCGATTATATGCGTCTCTCTTCATTGAAGAATTGAGGTACTTCTGAGATGAAAACTGTAGACTCATTCTATTTTTTTGGAAATGCAAGAGTTGTCGTTTTGTATCACAGTTTTTCTTGTATATATTTATATAAGTATATTTTTCCAACGTATATGTAGTCGATATAATCCGAAAGTGTTAACGGGTACCACACTTGATAACAGGAAATGATCAAAAGATTTATATGGCTTTAATTTTCATAAATTTAAGCATTCTTAATATAGACGTTTTAATTGTTTACTATCAAAGTGGTTCCAAAAGATGGAGCCTACCTTCATCTGACAGCTCTTGTTTTCAGATATAATCGGAGTTTGTATACTGGGGTTCTTACCAGTATTCGCTCGTGCAGAAGGGATTGGCTGTGTCGATTGACGGTATTCGGGTTAGGGGTGTATCGCGAAATCACTACACCGCGACGCCTCAGCAGTTTTAATCTGACCAAAAAAATCAAAACAAAACGAGATTTAAAATTAACTTTATAAAAGCATCATGTGCGCAATAAGTGTTTCGGTGCTACAGAGATCGGGGATGGTGGTCAGGATATCAGGATTATTTCAAAGATCAGTGCTTTATGTGCTACAAGCAAATCATAGATAATTGAACATAACATAACCATTGCCAAGGAATAAATCACTAAGACGAAAGAAAATCAATTTTCTTGTCTGTTAAGCAATGGAAATAATATCACATATCCGCATTTTATAGCCGACATGAGGATGCATACATTTACAGCAAAGAAAATTTAAAATTGCAGGAGATCTGTTTCATTTCGACATAATTCAGCCTAAATTGTAAAAGCAGTTTAAAAACAAAGAAGTCACGAATAATGAATTATATGTCAATCGTACAAGTGCACTGTTGTTTTGTTGTTAAAATAGTCGAGTGAAAGTTACAACAGGGTTATCATTGGTGTACTTTCAGTGATGGTTTATAACTAGATATGGGGCATGATCTAAAGAAAAAAAAGATGAACAGAATGACTCTCTAAAATTCATAAAAACATATGTTACAGTATTGTTGCAGTATTGTTAATTTGTTTACTACATGCAAGTGTTTTCTTACCGTAAGAAAATATATATCGAGGATGCTACTTGTTTATTCAGCTTATAAAACATTAAACTCTTATATTGAACATTGATTGATAATGTAATTGATTAAAGGCTGTTAAAAAAGAAGGAAGAAAGATCGAACGAACGAAATAAGGAAGGAAGGGAAAATGAACGAACGAACGAACAAATGAATGAACGAACGAACGACGAAAGAACGAACAAATGAAACTAGTTCCTAAATCTTATTGAAAAATAATGCTATGTAGTGGAAGGGAGACTACTTATTTAGGTTTAAAACTTCGCCATATCAAGGAAGACAACTTTTCTAAATATTGCGGATGATATTGTATGCACTATTGTAACGTTTAGTAACTGGCCTTACATTTGATAGCAGAAATATAAATCTGACTACATGTATGCCTTGATTATACATGTATCCATAAACTCGCTTTTATTAAAGTTCCAGGATCTTTTGAAATTACGTATGTTGTAAAATAAGTATAGTTCATGTAGCATCGAAGCCAGATATGGAATCCATATATGGTATAGTGATATAGGATTATGATAGAACAATGTTCTATTCACTCTAAAACAATGTTCATATATGCATTTCGTTTGTATTGAAGTGCTTTCTCACGAAAAAGAGTTGCTAGGAAGCCTTTTTTATTTTTTGCAAATTTATCATTGAAAAAAATACTGCTCTACAGTATATTTCTAGCATGTACATCGATTTATAAAAAGTAAAGTTGTTAATGTTTTTGGTACAAATAAAGGACATTTCCGCCGGTAAGACAAATTTCTTGGTAATATAAGACCTACTTGTCAATGTGGTCCTGGGGCTTTAAAATGGATTTCATGTTGTGCTGTTGTATTTAGGGTCGTGAAGAAAACTCTGGAGGCCCTAGTATTGGTGTCGTTGTGACGGTGGGGCTGGTTGCTGCTCTCGTCTTCTTCATCTTGGGGTTCCTGGCAAGCAAATTCTGGAATGGACGGCGGGAGAGAACTTTCAATGTACTTGAGGTAAGATTTATTCGAGTCATAAATGAAATTGAAGTTAATTTACGTTTTATCCTCAGGATTCTTTCAACGTTCCTGGCTCATATGTTGGCGAGACTTTTAGCAAGTATGAGCAGATTCCTTTTAAATTACATTGTTGTCCGTGTGATTGTCATTTACATGTAGGACAAGCATGTTTCAAATGTTGACAGGTCAAGGCAGTTCTGTTTTTGTTGAAACAAGTGTATATGTCGTTATCTTAAATAAGCAACTGTCAGATTACCTTGAACATGTTGGAGGTTTTAACATACATTCCTTTCATATGATCAAGGTATAATACATGTAGCTTACCAACAGGTATTTGAAATATTTTGCCAAAAAAATATACATGTATCTTTTAAACAGGCGGAGAGGCTGAATGGTAAAGCAGGGGTTGATTGCAGTGGTATTGAATACAAAGATCCGGAAAACCGCTCCCGGAACAAAGCTGGCATTTATGATGAAATACCAGCAAATACAAAACTTAACGGCAGTACGACAGACCCTGAGAAAGGAAATGATGTAGTTTATTCCAAGCCTATAAAGCGGGAAACAGCACAGCCCACTTCAGCAGCAGCACCTCCGGCAGCAGGTGCTCCAGGTAAGCTCGATAAGACATGGAACTGAACATTTTGTTTGATTCACCTTGGCTATCATAGCTTTACCACAAAGTTAATTTTGAGTGTACATGTATATACACTTTGTTTAAAGGTTTAAAGTTATGATATGGACAGCCTGACCCTTTGAAACTGCTTTATATTTGCCTCAACAGCAAGTGCAATGGATTAAAGCCTAAATTATTTATCATCTTCTGAAAAGTTTGGAAACTTTTATTTTCCAAAGTTTTACCACATGTTATACTCAAACTAGATCTAGGGGTATTTTGAAAAGTTAAAATGTTGCAATTCGTTTGGCATAGGCATTAATGAAACTTTTAAAGGTGAATCAAACTCTACTTACCTCCTCTCCTACAAATGAACCTGTTCTAGATACCTAATAAAATGCGTTTAGAGAGCAAACTTATGGAACGCCATAGCTGTCTTATGTAAAGAAATTACAAGTTGTCTTCTTAACTGAGTGCTTTGTCTTGTTAAAATTGTTTTCTATCTTCTCAAATAGTAGTGATTCTTGTTAATGAACTGTTGTATCTTCTTAAATGTTATATATGTACTACCATGTGAACATGTTGTTAAAAATTGCACTATTATGTCCGGTGAACGTTTTGCCATATTGAACTCACATACTATCTTGTCAAAGAATCGTGTGATCTTGTTAATATTGTTTGTTGTTATGTCAAACAGCCCGAATGTCAGTTAGAAAAGATAACCTATTATGTAGAGACTATGTATAGGTAACTATGTATTAAGACACGATAGCATATATGTTTCACATAATATAACAACAAAATAAGGAGATATTAGGTCAGTTAGGCACACTAGTAATAAGAGGACACGTTGACAAGACAGTGTAACACTTAGGAAGATTTAACAGTTCACTAACAAGACACTACAACTATTTGAGAAGATAAAAAATAATTTTGCCACAGCTATGTACTAGTACGGCGTTCCATACAAACCGATTCAACTAACTTAACGTCCTCTTACCAGTACCAGCTTTAACCTTTAAACTACTGTAGTGTAAATAGTATTCGATCTAAACTGTAACCCTCGTTTGTCCGGAAAAAAACTTTTCTGAAGAATCTTTTGTTGCTTTGGTGATCAAATGTGAAAGCTTCTGCGTCTTGTAATTTCCCTTTTTTGTAACCAAAGTTGAGTTATTTTTAACTTCACGATACTATACAGCGACAATTTCCATGACAACTTGCAGAAATATAAAAAGCCCCTTAATTTAAAATAAAAACAGTAGCACTGCTTAACATCTATATAATTTACAGTAAAAAAAGATGGAGAGTGGGCGGGTTTCAGTTTATCCCGTAGTTCTTCATCTGGATCTTTAATATTACGTAAGTAGTGACGTAGTTTTGCATCATTCGAGTGTTGTGATATCGTCTGCACATCTCATCAAAGTCGTGACCACTCGGAAATCTCCGGAACTGATTCATTGTGAATAACGGAAATGACCGAAGTGGTCCGATTTCTCATCTTTTAGACACAGAGAGGACCGTACTAAAATATTCCTCAGAACAAACTATATCAGGACCATTAGTATAGGTAGAATGTAGAATTATGATAATCATCACAGAAAGAATTATATTCGGGAAAAAACAAAATCATTGTTTCATCATTTTTCAGATATTGCAACATGGTTGAACATGCATGGCCAACTATTAACAAACACGGACAAATAAGCATTTGTTTTTCGCAACTTGATATCTCCATATTGGTTGTGCTTTCTGTGTCCTTTTTGGTGTTGGTTCCCGGCTTCTGAAAGCTGTCCTTGCAATGTTGTAAAAATGCAGAATTTCTGTGCAAAATATGTTATTGCAATTTTGAATTCTTTTCTACTTCTAAGTTGCGCTGAAAACGTATTACAAGTACTAATCTTATCTGCTAACCTTTTCGTTGTCTACTAATGGGGTGTTCTCATCTGCGTTTTTATATCGCCTATTTTATTCAAAACATTTACGAGAAGTTTCTCTTTCATTTGACTTTTGACTTTTCCTTGTACTGAGTATATTCTTCATTAAACTATCGTTCTTTAAACAGATGGCTCGTTATAATTTAGGGCATCCGTGTACATATGGAGTTCAAAGACGTGTATTTTATATATATCTCAAGTTAATTCACATATGTTACGCTCTTTTACGTGGTACGCAAGCGCTTGTGTAAAGATGTGTAAACCTAGATAATATGCTACCAATAACAACTTAGATTTCTATATTATATATACAAAATAAACGAAAACTGTAACGAATAACAATTTGTAGACAATTTTGATTATGAACATAGATCTTCTGTTTACGAACCCATCTCGAAATCTATTCTATCTCCTTGATTTTTCTGCACTATTTCTGTCTTAATCTAGAACTATCTAAAGCGCTACCACAATATATTCTGTTGAGAAGTTAGACGATTAAAGCCACGTTTCAGTTATAATACAGATCATTGTTGCTTCATTCAAAAAATATTTTTTATAGAGCCACAGCAGCCAAAGAGACCGGTGAGTGAAATACAATACATTGATGAAGGGGACGATACAGAAACCGGCAAACTTTTGCAACCGCCTGCATCCGGAAGTGACGCCAGAAATATGTCGTCATCATCGTCAGAAAGCGACAAATCTGAAATAAAAACTGAGCAGGATAATGAGAAAACACCAATGCTTTCAAAAGGACACGGCGAGGCTAAAAGTTGAAATTGAAAACATAGGCATCATGTCATACCAGGTCACATGTGCACACTTTTCTTTTCCGGTAATCATGGTGCTTTTTTACAGTATTACACCATACAGTTGACCCATATTCACATGGTGCTTTATTTGTAAACGACGCAAAGCAAATGTAGATTATTTTGGATAGTTTGGTAAAATTAACTAAAAGACAGGAATACAGTTAACCATTCTAAACAGTTTGATCAAATATGTTCAGTCATTTGAATAAGTATAATTTTAAAGTCATTTTAGATGTACATTCTGTCATACTGTAATCCGTAAGGAGTGTGTAAGCTAGTGGATAATGAGGCATGAAACATTGTAAGCATGTATCATGTATATGTGGCGTGTTTACGACAAAATTGTATTCATCAACATGTGTGGTAAAGTTTCATATAGAATGGTTTAAAGTGTATGGTTAAAACGCCTGGCTTGCTTCTCAAAGTGGGTGTAACGCGCGCAGTATCATATTTAGTTTTGAAGACACTGTTGTATTCATAGTAGGTCCAGATCATTAACTTAATTTGATGTTTTCAATCTGTTAGTGAGTATTCCCATCTACATTTACAGTTGTATTCCAATATACAACAACAGACCACCGCTCACTTTTTTGAATCAAAATACATGTATCTATATATAAGGACAATACGATTATATTTTTGTTAGGGTTTTAACTATGTTGTAAATTAATCTCCACAGCACAGGAGACTGTGTCCTGACTGCCAGTGGCTCTTTACATGATACTTGAGGAAGTTATTTACGTTGTTGATACAGAACGCACACCTTACCTTTGTAATATGTACCTAGGTTTTCCCAGTGACCAGTTGGTCTTGAATTTTGTAATACATCAGATGGTTCATTATGATGCTTGAGTCACATGGACCTAACGACTGGCAGTCCAGTCATATTAAGACCCATCTCAATAGCACTAAAAACTGCTCCTATACGATGCACAGCCCTAAAACAAATGTGTTTGAGTAATTGACCTAAAAAATAGCCAGTATCAGCCAGCTATAAAACATGCATTAGTTCAGTTGTGTTGTCGACAAGTCTGTTGCCGATAATTTAGTCACGTTTTGGAAGATGGGTTTTAGACGCAGAAATAGTACTCAGGGTATTTCTACATGGTAACTTAGCATCTCGAAGACCATATAACTTACAGTTATCCGTTTAGCTCACAGTAACGGAAAAAATAACTGAAATGTTATCAAAGTATCTAGTATCGCAATAGAAGCGTTGATTACTAGTAGTTAGATAGTCATACATACCTACTTGTCAGTGCCAGACTTTATTCAACTTCTTGTTAGCTCACCTGAACATGTTTCGCTCTGACCAGTTTTTGTCCGATATCGTCTATATATAGACAAAGTCACACTTTCTTTAAAAGACTTCATCGGTGCCATATATTTGGTTGAATTGGTAAACTCACCATTGAAGGCCTTGCTCATATGTACAGTGTGATCTC
>JAFMSR010000010.1:28299773-28355476 GCA_022818135.1 Saxidomus purpurata
AACAAAAAAAGACTCCCTGTCACCGGACTCGTGTATAGTTCGGGAGCAGATAGGACAACTCGAATATTTCATATGCAGCCGCCATGGCGCAGTGGTAGCGCGTTCGCCTCATGATCGAAGGGCCCCGAATTCGATCCCAACCATCGCCATGGCGGCAGTGTCCTTAGGCAAGACACAATTAGTTCCACATTGCCTCTCTCTCTTCGAGGTTGATTCCAGCTGGAATGAGTCTCGAGAGCGATTAATATAACTTGTTTCGCAATCGAGAAATAAATTAGTATAAACTAATACTTCATACATTTTATTCAATACATAGGTTAGCTTTATGTATTCAAAATTTTTAAACAAATCAAGCAAGCCAAACCAAACAGAAAAATACCACAGGTATCAATTTCCAGCATAGCCTTGGATATTTTTCGGTATAGTATTTTATTGAACCATGGAATAATTGTCAGTCTGTCCAAAAATATTTATGTGGAAGTATTGAAACTTCCAAGGCTTTTCTCGGCTGGCCCAGAACCTATTCCGTCTGAAACATCTTTCTTCAAAGCGCAAAATATTTTCCAGGACACACTGGAATTCTTGTATTGTGTTATAACAAACAGAAGGACCGATAGTTACAATGAATCCGACCCTTTAAGTAAATTGAAGATAACGTTAGTAGAACATTTACTTTATACCATGAAAAACGGTCATAATGTTTCTTTTGATCTTCGGGCCTCTACTGTAATATAATGACTCAGTCTGGGACAAAAGTCTTCCATAAGAGAAGCAAAATATTAAGTAAATTCAAACCGAAGCATCAAGACTTGTAATAGGTTGTACCAAATTGGGTAACATAGTTACTTACACTGAAAATAACATCTTTTTTGAAAATTATTAAATTAGATAAACAAATATAGAAATCGTATTGACTTCCAGACTGATCCTTCTGGGCAGACTATTTAGCCGAAGACACCCATAGAGAACCTAAAGATTCCCGAAAACGCCAAAAAAATGCTATAACTGTATAGTTTTTCATATTAAGATGTCAACTCAGAGACGCTTTATTGAAAATATGTCTACAATGTTTCAAAGCACTGGAAAACATGTATGTATCTTTACCCAAGGAAGTTTATAATGTACGACAGATAAGTAATTTAACCGTTGCATCTTGCATTTTCATAAAAATTAAAGTTCGGCGTAGGTATAAGAATCTTAAAGGTGATCTAAATGCCTTATTCAAATACATTACCTGATACCAAACCAATTAACAAATAAATGAATTCTTTCTGGTGCATTAATGCCTCGCGTCAATTCTTTTCTTGTCGGCTTTTTGTTTACAGTCTAGGAATCACCTCAATTCGTTTCCTTTTTTTGCCGCATACAATGTCACCAGAAAACAAAACCCTCCTTTTATATCCATTAACTTGTACAATTATGCACCGATTTGATTTTCAGTCTTAGTAAGTAATTAACATCATACTTTGTGATACTAAAAAGTTATAATAAGCTTTCAGTAATATCTAGCTTAGAGTCTTAACAATATCAAATTATCTACACGAGAAGAGTTTAAAAAAAACTTCCCATACAGACGACATTTTTTTCACATTGTTTTTCATGACATTTTGTCTAAATGAAAGGTTTCACATCTTACGCCAATCTTACGTCATTTTATGTTCGCACTTTATCAATTCCATAGTAACAAAAGGAATGACTTGAAAGCGCAACCCAACGGTTTTGTATATTGTTGCTTCTTTGTGTTGTTACATTAAACAAAATATCGCCAAAAATAACCCGACCAGTAGCTAAGGTTGAAACACCTTATAATTGTAATAACATTGATAACATAATTTATGTCATCATTAAACGTTATGACGTCATATATCACACACTATACCAGCAACTATTATTCTTACTTTAATTATTCTTCTCAAGTCTGACATAATCAGATGTTGCATTTCAAATTTTCATCTGAATTTTCATTCTAACAATAACCAGTTATCTATATTGATCAAGTACATAACTAACTAGTATTTTGAGATCAAGTTTCCACACAAGCTGTCAGTTGATCGTACGCTCGACTCTTCGAACTACTTTGATAGTACAATTAAAATATTTCTTACAAAAATGTTTAGAATTGTTAAAATTAAATTAATATATTTTAGGTGATCATTTCTTGTTATCAAGTTTGATATCCGTCTACATTTTCTTGTAGTTAAAATGAATCAAATAGTAAATAATTACTGAGATATGAGAATAACATTACTTCAACAAAAAAATCTATTTAAAACAATTCGCAAGTAACTTGAATGTCTAATCGCTGTGAAGGCTTTCAGTAGAACTCCCTAAATCTAGCAGATAATATTTTCCAAACCATAATTACATGTATGTGTTCAATGAACGTAAAATGATCAATAAATAAAACTGTGAAGAACAACATATATCGAAACAAGACTCATTTTAGCACAAATAATTAACATAGAGGCCTTATGTAGTAAATCGCTGTCCACCTATTTATTATACAACAACTTTACAGAGTGCAACGAGGCTGATTTTACCGATAACTTTTATACTTGCAAATGTCCATTATTTATAATTGTTTAGTTATTTAATTTGACACCAGTTTTAAGGAGTGTCTCTAAATTTAACTTAAATTTCAAATCAATCCAATCATGGATAATTGAAGAAATGAGACAAGAAAAAAATTAACCAATCAAATTGTTTTTATTTGAACAAGGCTTTTAATTTGAATCAAATTTGGTAAAGAACTGTCTGATACCCCTGAACAGTTTTACGGAGCTTCAAATTAATCTCATCACTGGTTAATGAGCTATGTGCATGAAAGTAGCGTGCATGTAAATCTTAAACCAAAATGGGGTCGTAATTTGATCAAAATCAGTCACGAGTTATCTAACTGGAGACTTTCTCCAAGTTTCAAAGTGCGAAAGTCATTATCGACGTGCCATAACATTCATTGATACAATGTAACATTTCATTTATTCTTTTAAAAAATTAATGGATTACCTAAAATCAAACAGCAAAATAATAAAGAACGGTTTTGAAAAAGCGGACATCTCTACTAAAGAATATAGTATCAATATACATGTACTTTAGTGCTATGTCTTGCCAGTAGAATACAGTAATTGGGTGAATGCCTGTAGGCTACCAACTGAATAAACATGTATTAATAAATGTTCAGCAAAACAAAAACCAACAAAACACCGGACAGTTCGGGACACCGGTATACGGATATATAGCACTGTCACACAGTGATCTTCCTTTGTGTATAAAACGGTATCAATTAGTTAAAATCGCGAAAATAAAATCCACTTAATATGCAAAATCGCGAATATTAGATTAGCTACAATTAAATCGGGACCCAAATCCCGAAATTTGAGATACGCGAAAAAATTTCGATAGATACGCGAAAAAATTTCGATATGATGACACATATACTGTAAGTTCTGTCAAAAGTTATCTAACTCACTCGGCTTTTCTTGCATACCGGGTCGGGGTATTCGCAGTTTCACTAGTGCTGGAAAATCTTATATTGCTTACAGTTTGCCCTACGTACTTTCCAATCCAATCAAATGCCCCTATTTCATTCAAAAAAGCTAATTGTATTCTCCATATTGACTCAATATCTCCAATATGAAAATAATTATTTCACTTATTTTTCCAATAAGTAAGACTGTGACATCACAGAGCTAAGCTCCGCACTAAATCCTTATATATTTCAATACAAATATTGTCTGAAGATGGGAAAACTGTAAGCCGGTTATATATCCATATTACAGTAATAAAAAAACTTATTGCATCGGTTCGCTAACGCTCCCTCGCAATAAATTTGTTTATTTCTGTAATATAGACCTATAACCTATTTAATATCACTAGCGTGAGTTACTTGTGACGTAACGTTAACTTTAACTTCCCCAAACAAAGCATCTGAATACCGCTTGTTTTTATACCATAATGTATTATTTCGATAAGTTTACATTTAGAAATCTGTTTAAAGTGCAAGACGGTATGCAAGAAAAAGTTTTGATCATGAGACACTTGGTTTAGATTGAAATATCCTTGAATATTTCGATCTGAACCGCGTGCTCATGAAAGAAACTAGTAATACCCCTGAACACATAGTATAATTTCAAATCAATCCCTTAGGTAGTTATTGGTAAATGTCAACGATAGTAGCTTGCATGTAAAACTTTTAATCAAATATGCTACGCCAATGCAAGGGTGGCCGCAATAACCATCCTTATTCCCCGTATAGTCGAGCTAAAAATGTGACGTCTTTCATGTTAACAAAGATTTTATGTCTCCCCCATTTAATATGGGGGAGACATATTGTTTTTGCTCGAGTTGTCTGTCTGTCTGTCCGTCCGTCCGTCTGTAACAAATCGTGTCCGTGACTAAAATAGATTTTTTAAAATTTCTTTTTAGCTCACCTGGCACAGAGTGCAAGGCTGAGCCATAAGGATCACTCATCGTCCGGGGTTCGTCTTACGTCGTCCGTCCGTCCGTCCGTCCATCATTTCCTTCAAACGACATCTCCTCTGAAACCACCGGGCCAATTTTGATGAAACTTTGCAAGGATGTTTCTTGCATGAAGCTCTATCAAAGAATTCCATTCCATGCAGAACTCTGGTTGCTATGGCAACAAATAGGAAAAACTTTAAAAATCTTCTTCTCTAAAACCACAAGGCCTAGAGCTTAGATATTTAGCATGTGGCATTTTCTAGTGGAAATTCAAATTATGACCCCAGGTCAAAATTGACATCTCCAGGGAGTCACTTAAATTTGCATAGGCTTATATAGCAAAAACTTTAAAAAATCTTTTTCTCTGAAACCGCATGGTCTAGATATAAGATATTTGGCATGTAGAAATGCCTAGTGGACCTCTACCAAGATTGTTCAAATTATGACTTCCAGATCAAAATTGACATCTCCAGGGGGTCACTCAATTTTATTTACATAGGCTTACATGTATACAGGAAAAAACTCTAAAAACTTTCTTTTCTGAAACCACAAGGCCTACACAGCTGAGATATTTAGCATGTAGCATTGCCTTGTGAACCTTTACCAAGATTGTTCAAATCATGACCCCCGGGTCAAAGTTAACCGTTCCCGGGAGGGGGGATCTCTTGATTTCACATAAGCTTATATAGGAACCACAAGGTCCACAGGCAGAGCTTAGATATTTGGAATATTACTAAGCATTGCGTAGTGGACCTCTACGAATTATGTTTAAATCATGACCCCTTGTATTATAGCCAGTGGTAGTCAGATGAGCGATATAGGGCCATCTTTGCCCCTCTTGTTTTAGTTTTTAAGCAGAAATGTTTGTTCCGGAGCGAGATAGGGGCGGGGGGAGGCGGTTGGGGGGTCAATGTCACTGTAACTGAAAAAGATTTTAAACATTTGTTTCTAGTTTTTAAAAATTGTTTTTAGCAAAAACATTATTTTTCTCGGGGGGGGGGTCAATGTCACTGCTACTATAAATGAATTTTTAAAACATTTTTGTTTTACTTTTTTCGGGTGTTCCCTGTTTTAGTATTACAATTATTGACAAACTGCCGTGGGAGAGACATATGCTTTTGTGACAAAAACAACAATTTAATTCTATTGTTTTGTAAAAAGATACAAAAAAGAAAGAGATTTTCCTAGAAAAATCTTTGAAACTGTAAGAGTAAGAAGTATTGATGCCACATTCTTCTTATGGCAGCTATAGAACATTGGTTATTTATTTTTGTGAGTACGCCTGTACATGTACATCATTATATGGTTACACAAATAACCTTGCTATTATGTCTCCCCTATAGAATATGGGGAAGATATGTTGTTTTTGCCATGTGTGCCTGTCCGTCCGTCCGTCCGTGTGTCCGTCCGTCTGTCTGTCTGGCAAAATCGTGTCCGCTCCATATCTCCTAAACCCCTCGAGGATTTTCATGAAACTGGGGTAAGATGTTCACCGCAAATACGCGATGTACAGAACCCGTAAACCAACCGCGCCGGCACAAGGCCAAGAATACTGCGGAAGGTAAAAGGTTCGAACCTTGAATTCCGTGTCCGCTCCGTATCTCCTAAACCCTTGAAGGAATTTCATAAAACTTGGGTCAGATGTTCACCTTAACTACGCGATGTGCAGAATCCGTGAACCAACCGCGCCGGCTCAAGGTCAAGGTCACAATTAAAGATCAAATGTCATATGACTATATTTCGTGTCCGCTCCATATCTCTTGAACCCCTTGAAGGATTTTAGAATAGCTCACCACAAATGTTCACCATATCGACACGATGCGCAGAGCGCATGTTACAACCACCTTGTTGCAAGGTGTTGGTCACTATAACTAAAAGAAGAAAAATGGTTTCCGCTCATTAGCTCGAGTTAGGAGTGACCAATCGCATTGAAACTTGATGTGTCGGTAGCTGGCATGGAGAGAAAGCTTCGAATGGCATTGCGGGTCAATAAGGTCAAGGTCGAGGTCACTGTTACTAAATAGATTTTTAAAAAGTACATATTTTTGTGGTTATTAAATTGTTTTAAGCAAAAATTCCGAGGGGTGGTCAAGGTCACTGTTACTATAGTTTTTTAGCTCGACTATTCGAAGAATAAGGAGACTATTGCACTCGCCCCAGCGTCGGCGTCGGCGTCGGCGTCGGCGTCCGTGCGTTGTTTTAAGTTTTTCATAAAGTCAAATATCTTGAATACTATCAAAGGTATTGACTTGAAACTCAAACTATATGTTTACCATCAACATCTTCACCTGAGGAAACAATCCCCATAACTCTGTTTTGATTTTTGACATCGATTTATTCCCCTTTTAAACCTTAGAAATTTTGGTTAAAGTTTTTAATAAATTCAAATATCTTGAATACTATCAAAGGTATTGACTTGAAACTCAAAGTATGTGTCTACCATCAACATCTTCACCTGAGGAAACAATCCCCATAACTCTGTTTTGATTTTTGACAGATTTATGCCCCTTTTTAACTTAGAATTTTTGGTTAAAGTTTTTTAAAATTCAAATATCTTGAATACTATCAAAGGTATTGACTTGAAACTCAAAGTATGTGTCTACCATCAACATCTACACCTGAGGAAACAATCCCCATAACTCTGTTTTGATTTTTGACAGATTGATGCCCCTTTTTAACTTAGAATTTTTGGTTAAAGTTTTTTTTTAAATTCAAATATCTTGAATACTATCAAAGGTATTACTTGAAACTCAAAGTATGTGTCTACCATCAACATATACACCTGAGGAAACAATTCCCATAACTCTGTTTTTATTTTTGACAGATTTATGCCCCCTTTTTAACTTGGAAGTTTTGGTAGTTTTTTTTTTTTTTTTTTAAATTCAAATATCTTGAATACTATATAAGGTATTGACTTGAAACTCAAAGTATGTGTCTACCATCAACATTATACACTTGAGGAAACAATTCCCATAACTCTGTTTTGATTTTTGACAGATTTATGCCCCTTTTAACTTAGAAGTTTTGAAGTTTTGTTGTATTTTTTTGTAAATTCAAATATCTTGAATACTATATAAGGTTTTGACTATGAAACTTAAAATATATGTTTACCATCAACATCTACACCTGAGGAAACAATCCCCATAACTCTGTTTTGATTTTTGATAGTTTTGTGTCCTTTTATAGATTTGTGTCCCTTTACTTAATGTTTTGTTAAAGATAGAATACTATCGAACGTATTTACTGTCAACATCTTCACCAATGTTTTTGATTTTTGACATATTTATGCCCTTTTTAACTTAGAATTTTGTCACAGTTTTTCCAGACTAAAATGGAAATACTCAAAATGGTTTTCTTTTGAAATGTCATAGAATAATTATGCAGCATGAAGCGGTCATGCTTTTTTAATTTTACATATCAATTTTGAAAAGTTACAAAATTATTCATGATCAAATATACAAGGTCATGTATTTCTTTGAAATTATCCCCCCCCCCATCCTCCCTCCAGTTGGCTTGCAGGATCCAGAGTAAGGCCTTGAATGCAATGTACATTTACAAAGGTCTTTGAACAAGTTTAATATCTTTGACCTTAATTCTTATAGACAATTACACAATACTCCTGTTCTTAGACAAAAACCCCATTTTACCAACAAGCTTTCGAATAGTCGAGCGTGCTGTCATGTGACAGCTCTTGTTGTTTTAGTTTCTAAATTGTTTGAAGCAAAAAAGTATTTTTTTCGGGGATCCAAGGTTACTTTTACCATAAATAGTTTTCTTTCTGTAGTTTTTAAATTGTTATAAGCCAAAACATCCGAGGTTGGGGGTCTTGTCAAGGTCACTGTTTCTGAAAATAGATTTAAAAAAAATATTTTTTAGTTTTTTAATTGTGTGAAGCAAAAAAAAAGATTTTTTCGGGGAAGGGGGGCAGGGTCAAGGCCACTGTTACTATACGCGTAGAAATATATGATCTTAAAGCTATTACATATATCTTTAAAACCTACTTCCCAAACCAGTTCTGACCTTGGTCCCCACAACAGAGATTGGTAATGTGCGTGTAGGTGGGACATATGATTTAAAAACAACCATATAGTTTAATCAGTTTTTGTTGTTTGTTGTCAAATTAACTAGAAATACACATTACCTGCAACATCTATGGTGTGCATTTCCCCTGTGACTGCATTGATGCCAAGATGGTCATTGGAAATAACAAGTCTCACAAGTTTCCGGTGCATTGTCTCATATACTGTAAATAATGACAATGTCCTTACTCACTGCTGTCTGATACCCCTGAACACATTAGTAAAGTTTTAAATCCACCCCAAATGTAGTTACTGAGATACGTCCATGACAGTAGCTTGCGTTTAAAACTTATAAACCAAATGTGCAACGACAATGCAAGGCTGACCGCAATAGCCCTCCTTATTCTTCGAAAAGTCCAGCAAAAATGCGACGTGTAGTGTTAACAAATAGAAATTAACAAATAGAAATTCTGTGTAATGTAGTAGTTTGTTTTTGAAAAAAGATAGAAGCATGAGAGAGTTTTCAAGCATACTCTTTGAAATGAAGTCAAGGATAAGAAGTCTTGAATACCCCTATCTAAAGGTTATCCCCGACTTGAAACGTTTAACTAAAATGGTGTTTTATATGTGTTTTCTGACCATTTTTTTCTGACAAAAATCCATTTCACGTATATATACATAAGAAAAGGGGTCTAACTCCGCAAGCCGAAATCGCGATCTTATTTTGACACATCTCAAACAGATGCAGATTTTTTAGCCGACGTATGGGCTAAGAAGTCAAAGTTTAAACTAATCAATAGTAGATATATTTTGCTTTCCGAAAATGTACAGGTTCCTTTAGCAAATAGTTCTACTTGTGATGCAAATTCTTTCGAAATCGAAAGTTTCACTCCAAACACGCGTCTTGAACGAGATCTTGCTACCGCTGCTTACATTATAATATCACTACGAAATTCTGAATAAACGCGTTTTGCAAGCCAGTTATCCGCACCAATCTACTATCACGTAAACTCATGTAAACATATACAAAATATCAAGTAAACAATGTTTAATCAAGGTCTGAAATAAATAAACTCATTTTTAGCTCGACTGTTCGAAGAATAAGGAGGCTATTGCACTCGCCCCAGCGTCGGTGTCGGCGTCTGCGTTGGTTATAGTTTTTTAAAAAGTCAAATTTCTTGAATACTATCAAAGGTAATGACTTGAAACTCAAACTATATGTTTACCATCAACATCTACATCTGAGGAAACAATCCCCATAACTCTGTTTTGATTTTTGACAGATTTAAGCCCCTTTTTTACTTACAATTTTTTGTAAAAGATTTTTATAAATTCAAATATCTTGAATACTATCAAAGGTTTTGACTTGAAACTCAAAATATATGTTTACCATCAATATTTACACTAGAGGAAACAATTACAATAACTCTGTTTTGATTTTTGACAGATTTATGCCCCCTTTTTTGGTAGATCTTATAAAGTCAAATATTTTGAATTCTTTCAAAGGTATTGAATTGAAACTCAAATTATGTGTCCACCATTAACATCTTCACTTGAGGAAACAATCCCCATAACTCTGTTTTGATTTTTGTTAAATTTAACTTAGAATTTTTAGTTAAAGATTTTTATAAATTCAAATATCTTGAATACTATCAAAGGTTTTGACTTGAAACTCAAAATATATGTTTACCATCAATATTTACACTAGAGGAAACAATTCCCATAACTCTGTTTTGATTTTTGACAGATTTAATCCCCTTTTTAACTTAGAATTTTTGGTAGATCTTATAAAGTCAAATATTTTGAATTCTTTCAAAGGTATTGAATTGAAACTCAAATTATGTGCCCACCATTAACATCTTCACTTGAGGAAACAACCCCATAACTCTGTTTTGATTTTTGTTAAATTTAACTTAGAATTTTTAGTTAAAGATTTTTATAAATTCAAATATCTTGAATACTATCAAAGGTTTTGACTTGAAACTCAAAATATATGTTTACCATCAATATTTATACTAGAGGAAACAATTCCCATAACTCTGTTTTGATTTTTGACAGATTTATGCCCCTTTTTAACTTAGAATTTTTGGTGGATTTTATAAAGTCAAATATTTTGAATTCTTTCAAAGGTATTGAATTGAAACTCAAATTATGTGTCCACCATTTACATCTTCACTTGAAGAAACAATCCCAATAACTCTGTTTTGATTTTTGTTAGATTTAACTTAGAATTTTTAGTTAAAGATTTTTATAGAGTCAAATATCTTGAATACTATCAAAGGTATTGACTTGAAACTTAAAAGGTATGTTTACTATCAACATCTTCACCAATGTGTTTGATTTTTGACAGATTTATGCCCCTATTTAACTTAGAATTTTGTCACAGTTTTTACCAGACTATTATATAGAAATACTCAAAATGGCTTACATCTGAAATGTCATAGAATAGTTTTGCAGCATGCAGTGGTCATGCTTTTTCAATTTCATACACATCAATTTTGAAACGTTACAAAGTTATTCATGATCAAATATACAAGGTTATGTATTTCTTTGAAATTACCCCCCCCCCCCCCTCCTCCCCCCAGTTGGCTTAATTTAGAAATGTCTTTGAACAAGTTTTATATCTTTTACCTTAATTCTTATAGACAGTTACACAATACACCTGATCTTAGACAAAAAAAACCTATTTTACCGACAAGCTTTCGAATAGTCGAGCGTGCTGTCGTGAGACAGCTCTTGTTAAAAAAACACCCGGACCATAGGACTAATACACACATAGTCATTGAAGAATTGTAAGCCCAGGTCAATACTATACATATAAAAAAGAATTATCAAGATAAGAATACCCCAGTTTATACATTAATTTTTACAAAAAGCCCTTCTAGTATCTCCATCCGGTTTTAAAAATAAGAACTGTTGGACACTTTGTTACTCTTTCTATTTATTAATTAAAAACTTTGTAAATACTACTAACATGTAACGCAGAGATGACCACCTTTCGGCTCTATCACCACAAATTCTTTTTAACTTTCATTAAGCAGTCTTCACATTTATTAAGTAATTCTGTTTTCAAATTTCAAGAATAAGTAAGGCTAGGCTTCTTTCGACTACGCGAGAACTTTTTTAAAAACAATGCATTTGCTTCCTTCTATTTTTTCGCTCCGGAGTCTCTCTTGCACCACCTCTCTCAACCATCAAAGGCCAAGTTGATGGGGGCGCCGGCTACACGACGAGTCCAAGCCTTGCAGACGTCGAGGGGCGGACTGAAGACTAGTTGAAGAAGAGGATCCGGTCGCCTTTAAATGTCATGCCAATGACCAACGACAAGTGCACGAGCGGGCAGACGGCGGTTATATTTCCTGATGGCGTTGGTATGAAACCCAACAGTCTGATGGCTCCCGGTGATACCTTGGTGTCCTTTTTCGGAGTCTGCTGGTCAAAATTTCAAGTTAGAAGATACATATTTTTCATTTAAATAGCATGTTGTATGATCCAGTGCCCCATATGGTGACCCACAGTCCAGCTTCTTATATCCCTTTTTGTGTTTTAAATTTTTGCTAACTAGATTGTACAACATGTAGAAAGAATAATGAAACATAATGAAACATAATGATTTGTACATATAAAGGGGTCAATCATTGTGTGGATTCATTCAGTTTGGTAAATTAGGGCTAGGTACAACCACAAGCAGGATCTCATTGGTCAATGTGGTGACCTACATTATAAGAACCAATCAAAAACAAGAGCATGTAACTTGACTGCAATCTGTCAGTCTTTTAATAAGTCCTTCTATTTCAATTAAGGTATTTAATAGGCAAATGCGGGTTGTACCGATTATAGCCTCTTTAGAGGATGGTGGACCTAATAAGCACAATCACAAACAAACAAACAATCTCTCTTCGAGGTTGATTCCATCTGATGAGAGAGCGATTAATATAAGTTGTAAGAACTTGTTTCGCAATCAAGAATGAATAAATTAGTATAAATAAAAAAAAACTTACAGAACAGAACCTTTTAGGATTTCTGTGAAAGTCACATGGCGGCAACTCGTCGAAGTGTCTATTTTGCCGCTAGTTTTAAATTTTGGCATAATACTAACGTTGACAAAGGCACGGACCTATATACACATGTGTATATAGATTCCGCAAAATTGATGAATGCAGCCAATCGTGTCAGTCCTACTGTAACATTAAAATAAAAAATCCTCGTGAGGGGACACTCTCTGCTGATTACTCAAACTGTGAAACCCATCTAGTCCTGTGATTGTTATTCTTACCGCTTTATTGCGGGCAGCAGCGGCCCGCCATATTTAATACGTGGTTGGAAAATATAACATGTAGGTGAAGTAGTGTATAGTTCTTTGAACAAAAATTTATGAAAATCGCCTAGGAAGTTACGATAAAGAATGGGTTAAACCACTGTTCATTGCGTAGCTTTAAAATTGTCAAAAATTGATATTTCTATCTTTTATCCATGTAAAACGTCAAATTATTTTATAAGCTTATGTAACGTCTAATAAGTAGTGAAAAGTGTATATTGTTCTGCAAGTATAAAACCCGATATCGGTCAAACATGCCGGTATCTTCCGGTATCGGGTAAAGTGGGCCCATTACGTTACTATGACAAAGCGTAGAACATATTATAATATTGCTGCGTTAACTTTGTTTTAATTAACGCTGAATAAAAATAGGGCTCGTGCATTGTATATACAATCTAATGAAAACAAACAACGGAAAGAGCATAAAGATTATTTAAAGCTTTTTTCATGAACATGATTTTGTTTCTTTTTAAATCATAATTAAATGATACACGGAAATGGGAAAGAGTTACTAAATTGTAAATGCACAAATCAGATAGTCAAGTATTTGCTTTACACGAACCTAGAATATAAATGTATTCTGTCTCTGTAATAAAGTCTGTAAAGTTTATTTGCATCTCCCATTTCAAAATATTTACATGAAAGCTTTGTTTCTAGGCCCGCTGTGATACGTAGTATCACAGTTTTTCTTGCCTATGTTTTAACATGTGCTATCACATACTTATATGAAACAAAATATGACTATTCATAAAGAAGGTCTTAACAACCCTATAGCTCGAGCCATTTAATTTTGTTTCGTTGCAAACTGTACAAAACTTAACAAAGAGATTGAAAGCTAAGGTAGTCCATTTTCAATTTTTAGCACAATAATCTGTTAAATTAGTTCATACCCTGGATAAGAGCCAGAAAGTACAGTATGAACGTTAATTTCAACATAATTGAATACATAGGATACAGACTCACTTAGTTTATACTAACTTATTTTAGCTCGATTGTGAAGTGACATGTAGCTTATCGAGTCACTCTCGATTCCGCTTCCTGGAAAAACCAGTACTGGTGTCTTATGATGATGTACGGCCGTGACCCCAGTGGGGCTCGAACCCGCAACCTCCGGGTTGTGGCGGCAGGTACCTTAACCTCTTTTTGAGTTAGAAGAGATGGAGGGGATTATGAGGTACGATCAGGGTCAAAACTAACATTTAGTAGGTTTCACCTAAATGTTTAGTATGTTCCTGCATATATCCATGAAATTTAGACCTGTAACGTAAGGTTGAATTAATCTACATACTAAGAGTCATGGCAACCCTCCTTTGGATGCGCGAAACAAATGTAGATCTAGACCAGGGCCATATCTAGAGGTTAAAAATAGGGAGACATTTTCTAGGGGGGTTCCGGGGGAATACCCCCCGGAAATGTTTTTTCGAGGGTGCCATTTCGTGCTGTTTCCTGCATTTCAAACATGTTTTTGATACTTTTAAGATACCGATTTCGGAAACAATAAATGATACTAAAAAGATTCGCGTACATTTTAGTTACATATAGATCTGCACGAAAACTGTGCTGTACAAAATGTAGTGTCATTATTCGTGACATTAAAAACGAAGGAAGATAGTCTAAATAAATTAAAATACTTTAACAGTACCTCAGCTCGGCTATGCTGAAAAGATGGTGCCTCAAAATATATCCTTTTTTTTCAAAATATTGGCAGAAAAACAGGGAGGCACCGGCCTCCCTCTGCCACAGTGTAGCTACAAGAATGTAGTGGGATGTCTGTCTGACAGGATTAAGAAGCTGTTTTAGTTTGTTTTTCATTTTTTTCTACTCAACATTATAGTTTGCAGACTTGGTTGGCTATCATTTATAAGACTTTGTAATATTTCATAATGCACCATGATAGAACTCATTTGTAATCCTTGAAGTTTAAGTAGCAAACACCATTGTTGACCTTGTATTATAACAAGTGGTAGCCAGGTGCGCGATAAAGGGCCATCTTGGCCCACTTGCTTTATATATGCTTGTGTAGAAAAACTAAATAAATCTTCTTTTCTGAAATCACAAGGCATAGAGCTTAGATATTCAGCATCTGACATTGCCAAGTGGACCTCTACTAAGATTGTTCAAATTATGACCCCAGGCTCAAGATTGACCCCGCCCGGGGGTCTCATGATTTTACATAGGCTTATATAGGAAAAACTTGAAAAAAAATCTTTATTTCTGAAACCACAATGCCTTAAGCTTAGATATTTGGCATGTATCATTGCCTTGTTGACATCTTCCAAGATTGTACTAATGATGTCCCCCAGTAAAAATGGACTCTTCCTGCTATTGGTGACCTTTTATTATAGCCAATGATAGCCAGGTGAGCGATATAAGGCTATCTTGGCCCTCTTGTTTTCTTTCAAGAATTTGTGGGTTTTTTTAATTCTACAGGATTTCACAGTGACTTACTTTAAAAACTGTCGCATAGTTAGACGGGGCATACGTGTTTAACAAACAGCTTGTTGAATTAGGATTTTGTCAAGAAATTATTGGTTATTCAGGGCGACACAAGTGTTCTACTGAATACACATCTAGTGTTGATAAACCAACCTATATTCGCCACATACAGGTACTGGTACCAAACTCTTTTTGGCGAGGAAAAAGTGTAATCAAAAGTGTGAGGACGAAAATGTCACAAACATACCATTTCGTTTCCATTACCAACCTCTCGAACAACTCTTGCTAGTAGGCCTACTTTCCTATTTTTGCATGACAAAACACCTACATATATAACTTCGTCAGTCGGCACATAATTTCGACACCAAAAGTTTCGATGTATTTTATAGTGTTATCTTTGGTACCGAATAATCCATATGACCAAATCCCCCAGAAGAGTTTAGTTATTTTAGGTTTCGGGAAAAAAGATACAGAACGTGTCCCGTTCTTTGACATGTCCGGTGTACAGCACCGATACATGGGACCTCCGTTTTTTAAATCTCACCCTAAAGACTATAAGTTATGTTAGTGGAGGAGTGGGGGATTGAACGTGCGATCCCTGGATTACAAGTCCTGTGCTCTTACGACTCGAACACTGATTCGCATCTAAAGCTATTTGTCGGCGCACTGAAGGCCTTCCTCATTTCATGCAATAAACTTGATGCCATATTATCATCCCTATAGACATATAACCCTTCGGAGATACATATATGAGCCGTATTGCTATGTACGCTAGTTATATATTTTGTCTACAAAAAAATTAGTTATTCATTTAAACTGAAGCAGTGATGCTTTTTGGAAGGTTATTATTTATTATGCACGATCAACCTTCCCTAACGTTTGCACCTTAATATGAATATGTCCTACAACAACCATTGGAACTTTCATACGCTAAGCAATACTAGTATACTGCGATAAAATTCATGTACTGTCAGCTTGATGTAATATTTTAACTGATTGCGCTAGAACTTAAATTACAAATTGTGCTGCATTTCAGCCAATCAAAGGCTTTATCTAGAGAACACGCCAAAAGGTGCCTTACATAAACAACTACATGCATTGAAAGTGCAAGACGCAGAACCCATCGCGTTCTAGAGACACCTCCTTGTTCTCACTGATAGATAGGACCTCGGTTTTAGGTCTCATGTGACTCATGTGCAGATCAGTGGTCTAGTGGTAAAAGCGCTGGACTTGTAATCCAAGGATCGCAGGTTCAATCCCTCGTTTCTTTACTATCATAACAAATGGTTTTTCGGATGAGACCTAAAACCGAGGTCCTTTGTATCAGTAAGAACCAGGAAGTGTCTCTGGAACGCGATGCGTTCTGCGTCTTGCACTTAAACAACTAAACTCTACCGAGGTCGTTAGTCATATGGATTATCCGGTACCAACTCTAAAATACAAAATGTAATACATCCTTTGTGCGCACTTGCGTATTAATCAGTTGGGAAAGCCTGATCTAAGTGATTATTGGTATTATGGATCTTGTATTAAAATCTGCTAGGTAATGTTCAAAAACTAAAAGTCGGTCTATAGTTTCGAAGACAACGTCATACGAAATAAAATGTAAAAAGATTGCTTTAGTACTGGAGTTTATTTCATTTAATCACTTTAAGGCTTCCTCAATTGTATCATATATGAACGACAAGTACACTCAGCATTTACAGTATATAAATGAAAACGTGAAAGTAAATGTATATACATGTAAAATGGCGGAACAGTTTTGAAACTTCTGTATAAAATCAATTTTACCTAAATATTTAATGAATTTAACGTGATGATTTTTATCAAAGCATGGGCTACTAAACGAGCGCCTTATCCTATACTTTTGAACATTTTCAATTTTTTAGCAGTTATGATCACTCTGTGAACTTTGCCAAATTCAACCATGTTTCTCGCATGGTCGTCTGTTAAAGCTGTTCAAATAATTCCATTCCATGCAGAACTGCTATGGCAACAAATAGGAAAAACTTAAGACTTCTCCATAACCACAAGGTACATAGCTTAGAGAGTTGGTGCGTCTAGGGGACCATTGTGCCCCTGGGTTAAAAATTGGTCCAACTCGGAGAGGGTCATGTGTTTTTAGATGGAAATATAATAGTAAAACTTATAAAATCTTCCCGTCAGGAACTGCAAGGCCTACAGCTTAGATATTTGGTGTGTAGCATTGTGTGGTGGCCATGTAGCAAGTTTGTTCAGAGTGCCCATTGGGTCAAATTTGGTCCTCTCCATGGATCACTTGTTTAATATTGACTTTCATAAGGATCATTTTTTTAAAGATCTTCGTTCAAACCATTAATTGAGGACCTAGATAGTTGTGTAGCATTGCCTAGACAAGTGGTTGTCTACAAAGAGTGTTCAAATTATATTCATAGGGTCAAAATCGGCTCTGTCTGTGTGTATGTGGGGGGTATATTTTTCAGAAATATAAAGGGAAACTTATATAAAAAAAAACGTTTTCTTCAGGAACCAAAATTTAGGCCTAGAGCTTAGATATTCGGTGTGTAGCATTTTGTGGTAGCCCTCCACAAGTTTTTTTCAAAGCATGACCTTGTTGGCCCAGCTCCAGGATTCATTTGTTTGGGGGTACATTTTATAGACTAAGGGCTTATATCAAGGCTATCCTTAAAGTGGAATGCCCCCAAAAGTGGTGACCTCATTTTGTCTTTGTCCTCTCCATGTGCTCAATACATTGAGTAACGACCAATCCTACCTATGCATGACCGATATAGGCCATCGTGTTCCATTGCTTTTTTTATAAGATGTGACCTTCCCTTCAGTTAACTCATGACACACACATGGCTGCTTGAAAATGGAATGCTAGACATGTTCAAAGTGCCAAGCACTTATTTAAACATCAATAAAGCATGATAAACTTATTGACAAAAATTTTTGTTATACAGGAAGCTGCCAATACCTATAAACACTAACTGTGAATTTGCTTTTGGTAGCATGTTGGGTTTGTGCTCTACGCAATTGATGCCCTAGACAGTTTGGGTCTTATTTTTCCTTCAATGCATGACATAGCTAACAAGTCCGACACACAAAGTTGCAGGAATATGTAACCATATGAAAGTAATCTTCATTACCTTTTCATTTAGTCCTGATAATGTATGTTATGTGGCAAACTTGCCCATTGAGCAGGGATTATGATAATTGGCGACGAGAAAAGACGTCGTCTTGTTATCTGCTAGACAGTTTTATGCCTTGTTATATTTGACAATTTAAATGCATACAAAGTGTAAATAGTAACTAATGTGACAATATGTATACTAGAGCTATCCATTAAATGTCCTTAATACCCCAAAAGTGACCTTGACCTTTATAAACGGAAGTGGGTCGTTGTACACGACACGTCGTCTTGAAAATATAAAAGTAGATATGTGTTCTTAGTTATTTTATCCTTCATTGCATTGTACAAAGTTATAGTCCGAATTCCAACTTGTAGTTTTGCGAAAAATGCCCAGACAGGGAAAAGTCAACAAAGCGTCAATAACCCAAGTGTAATAAGCCAAGATGGAGGTTATGGTTCCTGTGCACGCACACTCCTCTCGCTGTGCTTGACCATTGTATGCCAAGTTGTATTTTAAATTCCAACCAAAGCTTACAAGTTACAGTCCGGACAAGGAAATGTAACTAGGGGTTAACCTGGAACGAGTCAAGATGGACAGTTACGTGCCGGACGGACTGCACTTCCTCTAAACGGACTTGACGGACATACTGTGCGGTTTATTGAATTCCAACCAGTAGTTTTCGGGGCATAAAAAAACAAAAAAGTAAAAAAGGCATTTTCTTCAGAAATACTCAAGATAGATTATAGGCCTAGAGCTTAGACTATTTGCGTGTTTGGTCATTTGTGTAGCCCTATAAGATTTTTTTCAAAGCTAGTAGACTTGGGTCAAGTTTGGCCCATGCTCCTGGACATATATAGACTAACAGTTTTAAGGGCAATACCTGTGTAATTTAGTCAAGATTCATTTATGGTCTTGGGCATTGTTCACTTGGCCGTCCAATGGTCCTGTGACCATTATATGAGGCCATCTTGAATTCCATCTGTTAGTTTTTCAAGTGATTCCCTTCATTTCATGACAACACTTGGGTGTGAAAATGGAATGTCAATGGGCAATAGGGGGCACTCTGTAACATATAGTCAAGATAGACTTTTATATTCTTTTTGTCTGAAGCTGCCAATTCCTCCTTAATGTTTTGTTCCATTGTATGTTGTATTTGTACTCTACAATTCCAACCAGTAGGTTTGGGTCAATTATTCTCCAGCCAAGCAGATAGCTAACAAGGGGCACACAAGCTCAGGATAATTAGCCAAGATGAAAGTATAGTTCTTGTGCATTAATTCTCTCCTTTTCAATTAGTCCTGATGTATATGTATGTATGTTGTATTAAATCTACCAACTAAGCAGGGGTTTATGTTAAATGCTCGGACAAGGAAAATGCAAAAGACTGACCTACTTGTTAACTGCTCTACAGCTTATTCGTATTTGACAATATAACTACAAGGTAACTATAATATCCAAGACAAAGTAAATTAAGAATAAATATGACAATTATGGAACTAAAAATATAAATGCAACTAAGAAGGATGTTTCTGAACAAAACGATATGGCTCCCCTTTTCATATATGTTAAGTTAATCTTAACCTACTGCACCTCAATATCAATAGGCGATATCATATGGTCCTAACTGACAAGCCTGCAAAGTTTGAGGATCCTTGGCGCTTATGTTCCATCGATGGGAAATCATTTGAACTAAAGATCCCCTAAAGAACCTTGACTTTTGTCCTACTAAAATCAAAATCAACAGGATTCAAATACTAGTCATAATCATTCTGCCAAGTGGGTTTGAGGATCCTTAGCTCAACCTTTGGTCTGTTGTTTTTAATTAAATGACACTGTGACCTTGACCTCAAAATTAACAAGGGTCATTCAATAGTCAACATTAATAAGCCTAACAAGTTTGGTGATCCCAGGACCAATTGTTCTCAACAGTTATTGATCAGAAGGTGTTGCTAAGTAAAGGTCACAGTAACTGAACTATTGACCTCAAAATCAACAGGGGTCATGCTTAAAAAGCCTAACAAGTTTGATGATCCTAGGACCAACACAGTGACTAACCTAATGACTACAAAATCAAAAGCGGTTGTCCACTGGTCATGACCAAAAAGCACCTACAAACTTTGGAGATCCTAGGACCAACTGTTCTTCAATTATGGATTGGAAACTATTTGCCCGACAAACAGGCATCCATGGATAAATCAGTCTCCTCCCCATTCTGTGGGAAGACATAATTACTAGTACAAATACTATGCAATATGTGTAGTTCTGTGTGAGAGTAGTTTGAATAATTTGACAATAACAGTTTTGTCTCTTTTTGCCTGCAACCAATAATAAATCCTTCAAAGATAACTAGAAATTATTATTAAAAGGACAACAATATTTACTGGTGTATTCAGACTTCATACACCTATATTTGTTAAGGAAAGCTTAAGAATCAAGTCCTGATCCTTCCCATTAATGATGGCGAGATAATCTGCTCACATGCACATAACTGATACTCTTTTGGAAGGGCCACTAAACACCAAGAAACCCAAAACAAGAAGACCGATGTAGACAGCCTAAATGCTGATATCTCACAACACAAACACAAAGAATACATTATTGAACCTCATACTGGAAGACAAATACAAAATAATGCAAAAAATGACAATACAGTCAAACTTGTATTAAGAGACCCCCAAAGGGAAAGGCCAAACCCGGTCACTTAATAAAATGGTCTCTTAATACAAAGCTCAGAGCGGAACCATTCCACAAAATCGTACTTATGTCATGTGGTTTTTTCCAATATAGCAAAATAGTTTTTCTTGAAAGTCCAAAGTCGATAAATCCCACATTAACACATCCAACACATTGATCCTTACGAGATTTGACACCTCCGTGCCCCCTAATTGGGACGTTAAACATTTAAAGCGGTCCTTTTAAAAACGATTTCTTTCAATAAATCAATACAAAAAATTTATGTTTTTTTTGTGGTAAGTTGTATTCTCAAAAGTATTTCTACTTGTAGATTGTGTCTATCTTTCAAGATAGCCTGAACTTTATGTTTATCAGGAAGTCACTATTATCTCCCAAGATAACTATCTAGAACTGATCAGTGGGAACAAATACAAAGCGTGTGGTGCATAAAAACTACACCTTAGTGTTATGGGTAACTGCGTGAAGATATTTGAAAAACTGGTCCATGCATGTAGAGTTACAGTTGATCGCTTTCAGCCTCAAACAGGAAATTGACACACACATAGACACTTACATGTACACACAGACACCTGTACAACTACAATTTGCCCACCTGTTGGGGCGGGGCATACAAAAGATCTATATGAGGTTCAAGGATTTCAGATCTCATTACAAGTAACTCGCGAGATTTTCTATTTTCATTATTTAGACAAAATGTTCAACAAAATACAGACCTAGTTCTCTAAATATACACATCCACATCAGCTAAATTTTTAAAACTATTTTTACATAAAAATCATTACACTTAAGTCTGCAAATGTTTTACAAACTGAAAGATAAATAAAGACAGCTTGTTCATCTAGTTTATATTATACAAATAAGGTGTAAAGATTTGTAAAGTACTTGAAATAGTTATAATACTGATAATCTCATACCTATTTTGTCTATTGCTGAATATGACAATGGTTAGATGTAAGAAATTATAGGATTAGATTGGTCCCTGAAAGAATGTTGCAGAATATCCTTTGAAGATCCGACTTATGATCAACTTCACGCAATTTACTGGCCTTGAAATTCTTTTAATCAGAAACTACAGAACAAACAATAAAGGGACTTAATTATTCCCCAGCTGACTGCAAATGATTCTGTGTTTTTGACCCATGCACAGTCTAATCATGACCTAGCCTATACATCCTTGACGTCTGATCTCAATCTCAATATTCAGTCAGTACATATTTAGTCATCACCCCTTTGAACAACTAATGGCACTGTCCAAACTGAACACCGGACAAGTCCATTCTAAAAATATGGCAGAGCAAGTGTTAAGGCTCCAACCTAACAACTCCAAGATAAACACAGGTCATCTTACAAGAATTAGCAATCTAACTTTTGAGCAAGTAATTCTCTAGACAAAAACTTGCCAAAGTGAGACCAGTAACAACAGTTAAATACAGGTATCCTTAATTTTGCATAAGTAACCTTTGTCACTGTTTGAGCCGGGAATCACTGATCTCTAACATGCTTGGAAGACAGGACTGTAACATGATATGCAACAGGACTGACAGCATATAACAGGATTGTTGGTATAGCCCTTACTTTACTCTGTTAGACAATGTACACGGCCTAACATACAAATTTTACATTTTGTAAGGTAAACTGGTCGAACTGTATGATGAAAAATTATCTTTTGTTTTTAATCGACTGACAAATATTTCAATGCTTTAATACCATATTTCTGTGAAAGATCTCTTTGAAATTCTGCTTTTAATGTCTTTAAGCACCTGAAAAAAAAACAAAAACACATGCAATCAGTAAATTATACATGTGGAAATAAAGCTGGCTGTAACATGTACAAGACAATATTAGGTTTGTTATTTCAACCTTATACTCATATAAATTACTTGTGACAAAAACAGTATTCTACTAGACAAAGGTATAGGTCCTCAAACTTCAATACAAAATCATGAATTTTACAAAGATCTGTTTAAAATCATAAACAGCATTCTACTCTTTGAAAATGAATGAGATTTAGTATTGTCCTACATACTGTGAGGTCATAAATATTCATGGTTTACTCATTCTCACAAATTTCCATGGTGAAGACATATTTCAGATCCAAATGAATTGTATTTTTGCCTTTTGAATTGACTCACAGATATGATAAAAACAAATTGATATGCCAACGAAACTCTAACTTTCTAATGCAACAAACAATTACATGTATATAAATGCCACATATCTTTGAGTGGGGTGACAGTTCGTCTCGTGTAACAGTTTTTTGCCAATGGCTGACAATATTACCATGGCATAAAAAGATATGCGATATTTATTCTATTATACCGAAAAACAAATCTATAATGCTATTTTCTGCATTCCCTGGATGTCTGCAAATAACTGGTAATGTTTTTATGTAGCTGTTCTATAGGAAATGCTACTAAATATATTATATTATAGGTGTGAACAGTAAAAACTGCCGTGTGGCTGACAGAACATTTCTTGTAGTCACGTGGTATCTCAGTAGAAGCAGTAAAAAAAATACTGCTTTGTCCATAGGAAATTTACAATGACAATAAAATCGAGGGATAATAATTAATTATATGATTAATATAGTTTCTTTCTGCTTAGCCTGTACTGCAGAAAGGGAAGGTATTCACTGGTTACTGCACTTACCTTCTATATAATGAGCTAGATCTGAACTTTGCTATATCAAAGCTTGGAGCATGTGGCATATGTATCATGAAAGCATTCGGTAAAACTACATATTCATACCTGCAAATATATATTAAAATCATTCATAGAATAAAAGGAAACTATAGAATTATTTGAACAACAAACTTATAACAATAGCTAGACTGTATAAGACACAAAAGATCCCGGAGGTTGCGGGTCCGAGCCCCACTAGGGTCATGATTGTACCTTCTCATATGACATCAGTACTGGTTTTTCCAGGAAGCAGACTCGAGAGTGACTTGATAAGCTGAAAGCTTTCTTCGCAATCCAGCTTAAATAAATTAGTATAAACTAAAAGATATCTAGGGCAAAGCTTCTAAGCTTAAGCTCTATATTCAGATCCTGAATTTTGCAGGACATTCTTGATGATACAATGAATTAGAGATATAAATATTGGTGAAAACAAAACCTGTTCAACATTTATAAACTGCAAACTGTTTAAAACGACAAATTAAAGTACAAACCCTTCAGCATCAAGCTGCATGATATGCGAGACTTTGTTCCAGCCAAAGCCGACAAATCGTTGATCAAACTGAGGTACGTTCTTATTCACAGCTAAATAGGGTTCAAAATCTTGTTCCCATTTCACAGTGTAAGGATCTGTAGCATTACGCCACTTATCATAATCTGTGGCTGCATGACCTTTAGGCCAAACATGATACCTGAAACATATTCCAAGAAGTACTGAGATATTTATTCAATTGTAGATATAGAAATATTTTAGGAGAGAATCTAACTTCATCTAGTTCGATATTTACCATAAATTTGAAAATGAAAGAAGTACAATGTATGATTAAAACATGAGCTGTTTGTTCCGATGCAATCAGTATTGAGGTAAAGCCAACTGTGAGCATCCATGTATATAAAGTGGCCTTCAGCTTTGACCGAGTGATCTTAAAATCAATGACAATCATCCACTTCCACAAAGAGATACATTTGTAAAGTTTGAAAAGTTTTCACTGAATGGGTCTAGAGTTATCATCAATTCAAGAAACCATATTTGATATTAAGATCACTGTGATCTTTATCTATAATTAAATAACCTCAAAACTGTAAGGGAAGTACAACCATCATGTAAATTTTGTAGGATATAAGATGGATGGTTCTGGAGTTATTGTCAGAAATTTACTCCAAAAACTGATAGACAAACTGACATCAGCAAAATTAGACAACCTGTGTTTAAAAATTGGCATCAAAATAAATGTAAGAAGTTTCGAACTATATATGATCTGTGTCATTCTGATTATCACTTGGACTACAGAATTCCAAAAAGTTATTTATTACATGATAATTAACACTTGAACAGTTATCATTTCTTAAATAATTTATCACTTTGCCAAGCAGTATACAGAAAACAGTCATACTGTCAGTATTTACCTGAATGTAAACAATTCTCCAGAATCTAACAGTGACAGAAGCTCTGCTTTGGTTGTAGGGAAAGAAAATCTGTATCGTTGGGTCTCGAACGCTGGCACAACAAGAGCCTATAAAAAAGTCAAATGCTGTGTAAGATTCTTAGAAAGGCATTGTGTATCCATTTGTCTATGCATGAATAAGTACAATTACTCCATTTCATTGTAAAAAAGTCAAAATCTGAAGAACACACAAGCTAACAAGACTAATAAAAAAGTAAATTTTCATTAAAAATAACATATATACATTTATTAAATATTACTGCCACAACTGTAACTAATATAACATAGATCTCACGGGTAAACAAGTGACTGGAATGTTGCAAGCAATACAGGAGTTTTTTACTGGTTAAAAACCTTATAATGTCACTATTAAGTTTATTTTTTTCCATAGTTTTTCATCATTTCAAAAATTAGACAAAGTTTACATTGTATAATGAAACCAATATTGTAATATCTGTATCATTTCGATGACAACCAGATTTATTGCTAATGGCCACCTCCGAATAAAGGTCACCCTGTGAACAAAGGCCAGATTTTGAAAAACCTGTATTGTTTATTAGAGCAAATACACCTCCAAACAAAGGTCAACTTTGGACAAAGGCCACTTGTTGTCTTTCCCTTGGATGGCCTTTGTTCACAGGTTTGACTGTATATGAACAAACTGAACTGATAAGTATAACCAAATAATTGAATTCTACTTTCAACTTTTCAAGTATTGAACCTGTCTTAAATACCAAATGATACATTGCAAGGTTTACATTTCTGATATGAAAATGTCAACGCACTTTCACCACTTAAGTGACAACAGTTATAACATTTTTGTCCTACTAGTAATGTCTTTGAAATGTTGGTAACCATTGGAATCACATTTTATATCGTACACAAAAAAACAACGTGCATAATCTAAATAGACTGCCATCTATCCATACATCATGTTTTATCAATCTAGCTCCAATATGTTTGTAGGTACCACAGAATCCAGTCATTCCAGGGTAAACTAAGAGTCACCGTTAGTGAAATGTAAAAACTTACTTCTTTCAAAATACTTGCATACCTTTTTCTCATTCCTCATATCCGCCATTTTCACTGCTGCTTTTAGATATTCATATAGACCATACATCGGTAGAAAATCTATGTCGGACAAGAACATGAACTCTGTCTGTGTATAATCCAGTGCAACATTACGTAGGTAGTTAACTGGGTAATATTGCTGAAACATAGATAAATGGTAAATGTACTGAAAATCATGAAATTTTCTGAAGAACTTTTTTGGCACTTTCGCCAAAGAGCACTCATTTGCGAATCCATCATTCTGCTAATTCAAAGTCCCTAATAATGAAACATTCAGGATCATTTGTTTGTGAATTCATCAACCCATGAATTGATCTGGGTATCAGAAATCGCAAAATTTTTGTCTCGTGAATTCAACAATAACATACTTTGAGACTAATGAATTTGTGCTTTATAATTAGAACTGTGTGTACCTGTCTGTTTAGAAAATGCAAAGATCTTGACACAATTCTGACCAACTGAAATGCCTTTAAATATCTGCCGAGGAAGGTCTCTCTTACTGCTACAGATCTTCTCTTGCGGTTTAACACCATTTTAACAGTAGTTTACAGACGGGCAGTTTACATAGCCATCATTCCTTCTAATATAAGCTGGATAAAAATATTGTCAATAAGAATTTGAGCTCACCCCATCTTTAAATACAACATGATATCCTATATTTTTTCTATTCATCAATGTTTCGGACCCCTGAGCATAACGCAAGAACTGCTGGGCTTCTGCATCTGACATATACAGAGCTAGACTGATCGGCCCTTCCCAGTGCTTACATATTGTCTCTAACATCTGAAAAACACATATATATATATAAAACACAATTATAACCTATCACAAACAAAACAAGAACTAATTCAATCAAATTTCTGCAGCAAGCAGTCAAAAGTATCCTGCAACTTTATTGTTAGACCATGAGATACTAAGCAAAATTAGAAAGTTCACATTGTAAAGGAATTCAGATGTTGTGTATATAAGAATTAAATCATTCTTTCATCTTTTATGACACGTATTAGCTATGTTATTGAAGATCTGAATATGGGTGAGGCAAACTGTAACTCCTCACAAAAGCATGAGATGTGATGCTAAACAAACTTAACCGGACTCACCAAGGGGTTCCAATAGCTGCCGAAACTTTTGGGTCATATGATATATAACTGACTTAATTTTGTCTATCTTAACCTTAAATGTACATAATTGTTTATAAAAAATGATGCATTAGCTGAACTCCTGATGGTCATGTTGCAAATCTTTGCAAATTTCGAGGGCCAACACCCCTCTACCAAAATCAAATGGAATCCCTGCTCACCTGTAACCTGTCCATACTAAGCTGAGCAACTAATGTCACATCCCAATCCACTGGTTTGTATCTGTAGTCAAGGTAATACAGGTGTGTTCTATGTTCAATGACTCTTTCCCGCCGAAAATCATAACACTCGTCATCTTCATGGATTTTGTTTATCTGAAACACAACAGGTTTTTAATTTTATGTAAATTAATGCTAGTCATGTAATCATGCCCTCTGTTTAAGATAAGAAGAACATTTCTAAAAGACTTTCAGTTTTGCAAGTTTTATATTCAAAAACATTGACTTCAAGTTAACCAATATGAAAAGTAATAGTCAACTTCTTCATGTTCTTAGGAAATGAAACATCACGTAAAACATTTTTTACTATTTTACTATGTACATTTGTATTCATATCCTTGCAAATAAAATTCCTGAATTTTTTCTATTTATATTTTTAATGTTACCAGCTAAATATTGACATTATGAAAGCCTGTCTAAAATATACTGAAGTCTTCTCCTTCTTAGTTGGCATATTTCCAAACAAATCCATGATCTCTATCATACAGATCTTCTTACTGGTGTTATGTCAGAATGCTACTCTGTACAATGATCCTACCTGTTCTTGTACTGGGTCCATGGTATTTGTTGTTCCACAACCAAACAACTCTCGCCTCAGTAAGTTTCCATCATATTCCAGAAATGTCAGGTACAAATTTCTAAAATATTCTATATGCTTGTTTTTAACTTTCAGTTTCATTGGTGAATTCCAGTGAATTATCTGAAAACACAGTACTGGTTTCAATATCTTCTTACTACTCTAATATGTATTAAAATATAAAGCAAAGTTGACATTTTTACCTACTACATTTTGCGTAATATTTTGATGCAAATGTTCCAATACTACATAAAATTTTACATGCATTAGAACCTTTTTAAAATCTTTTAACAGACACATTTTGTACTAGCAGGTAAATGTTTCAATGGTTTACTGAGAATTTACAGTCAAAAGCCAGTACTACATAGCAGGGAAGAAAACACAATGAAAGCTTTAAAAACACATATGAATTCATCATTTCACAGTTATTTCTATATTTAGCAAATAAAAGTGAAAATTAACCTTTCAAAACAGATGGATTATAATTTTCAGACCCAGATAATCAAAAAAAGGTTTTCAGTAAAATTACACAAAAAACAAAATGTAATTATTATACAGACACATATCACAGGGGTTTGAAACAGAAGAGCACTAAATTATGTCAACCCGTGTGATTCACATATCTTAGTTATAACTTTGGTAGTATTCATTTATCTAACAGTAACAGTGGTTAAGATTTTGTTAACAATTTTGATGGTCACTTTGAAGGGAAAGTATATAAATGATAAGATATAGCGCAACATAGCATACCCTTAAATCTGTAACCTCCGAATAACAATGCTCACTTCTTGTGTTGTCACTCAACTGGACATTCCACTGACAAGGTAACGTCTTTACTAGGTCAGGATTCCTCTTTAAAACGGTGTTGATTATATCCTTAAAACAAACATATATACTGATTGGTGTCTGACATGGGAAAAGGGGCCTTTGGATATTTATCCTGAATACAAGCATATTCATGCTAACTTGTGCTTTAACATTTGATTAAAATGTTTTAACATTTGATTAAAATGTGTGCTGAACTTTTTCACTATCAGTATTTATGTTTTCCCCATTACAGACTTACAACTCCCCTAGTAAAAGGACGAAGAGTTTTAAGAAAACCCCTAGTTTTGAATTTTACATTGCTTCATTATTTTTGACAACTTAGTCCTCAGAAATTTAAGGAAGTCAAGCATACACCGGGGATCTTGTGTATTGGCGTACTGGTCCAATTTAATTGCGTATTTTACGGCCGCACGCCACTTAACAGAAGCCCTGTCATCAAATTCCTGACAAAGATCATACAAAATACTACTGCAATAGTAAAATCAGTATACCTGATCAGCAAGTGAAGTAGCTAACATGGTCATTAGTTCCTGCTCTGCCACCTGCCTCCACAGTTTCATCCACTCAAGTTCACGTAACATATTTAGGTTCATTAACATAACACCAGTGTTAAATCCTCGTCCCTGAAATGTCAATAATTCTCCATGGTTACATGCATTTATGTATTATTTACTTCGCGGAACAGACAAGAAAAGTATGCGGTTTCTTTCTTTTTTCATTTAAAAAAACTCGATGAGTCAAAGTCAAAATGTTGTCTTGATGTGCTGAACATTTGTGCAAAGTTATTTTAAAAGCTTTCAATGTATGACAAAGTTACAGACCTAACACAAATAAAATGTTAGGATGGACGCAACAGACGGATAGCACTATTTTACATGTAATATTCCCACCTTTGGGGGCATAAAAAGCATGAGTACTGATTTTCCAGGGAAATGTACTTTATTGAAACTTTCCATTTTCTTTCCAATCTTATAGGATATTCATAACAGATACAGCAATGCTGTATGTACTGCTAGTCTTCTTGCACAGTAACTGTAGTAACATGGGTTAAAAGTTTAATCTTTATTCATAATGAACGAAAATGTAAAACTGTTAGATTTCACACAGCACATTGCAAATTATAAAACAGAAGAACTTACGAGAGCTGGCCATGGTTGATGATTTTTCCAGATCTTACCCAGGTACCAGTCACTCTGGTTCTCTACAAGACCTAGAGCCTGAAATATGACAGCTAAACATTCAACAGTGTCTCAGGTAAACTCAATGTTTCAAGAGAATAGTGTGATGGTGAAATCCATATGACACAAAACTTCTACCTTCAGGCTCGAGTTCAGACCGTGGTATACACAATCAGAAGTCTAAATAGCTGTTATCAAGTAAGGTCAATTTAATGTGATAAACTGCTTTGCAACTTCCAGGAAGGGTAAACAAAATAATATTAAACATCAGTCGCTAGATGTAGAAAGTATTCAATAAAGATTATTTAAACCAACCACCCGGAATCCACTTGTTTGTTTTTCTTCCACTATTCTTTTAAGTTCATGAAAACTGTTCTGTTTGTTTGTCAAACATCTATACATTGTAAAATATTTTAAAGAAAATTAAAATGAACACTTCAAATCAGGATAGTTGTTTAATCTTCTCCTTTACTTTTTAATAAACTAAATTTTAATTATTGAAACTGAAGAATGAAAACTATCCTACCTCTTTTGTCAGAATTGCAAACAGTTTCCACAACTCGGCAATATCTGAGGCAAATGTTATATCTGTGTCCAGCACAATCACCTGAAAATGTATAATTATGCGATGTCCATTTCTATCATCTGGAAACGTATCAAGCGCTGTCTCAGGCATGCGCAAGAACAATAACTGACAGCATTACGAGGGTTGACCGCAAAACTGCAGTAACTTAAATGAAATAAAGAAGGACTTACAACAGTTTTGCTGTCAACCTTTACCTTGTACCAGTTCTGAACAGTCTATACTGTATCTGTTAGGGTTATCTTATTTCATTTATAAATCAAAGTCTTTAAAGCTGGACATACAGGTCTGATCTGCCCAAAATCTAAACTTGACCAAGATTATGCGGCTATACACATCTCCTGATGTTTGGTTGTGAATGCAGAAGATATGAGGCTACCAGAGTGTAAACAATGTCAAGTATAGCAGTGTTTGTCAAATTAGTTTGACTGAGCACATCTAAGATATTGTCCACATATACAATGTGTTTCAGTACAATTTCTCCCACAATTTTCATATTAAATGTACACAACCAAACGCAAATGGACAGACAGAAGAACAACAGATGCTAACAGATGCTAATAGATGCTAACAGATGGACCAAAAACAGATGACAGATGCCAACTTTCATTGATAGAAACAGTTCACCTTGAGGCTTTGGCTATACTGTACCATTAAAACCATTGAAAAAAATGCAAGTTAAACAGTTTAAAAAGAATTTGCTTTCCTTCATGAACAAGATTTTTTACCTTCTGTAAATATTCTGGCAGTGTCTTTGGAAGCACAAGTTTCATTAGACCATATATGCCAGAGTAATGTTTGTTTGGTATCCATTCTATATCTTGTTTTACACTATCTGTAGGATAGAAACTCCACTCCACTGAAAGTCACAATATTAACACATCTCAGTCTTTGTCCATATTCCTCTCAATACATTCTTTTTTAACATCTAGATGTATGACAACAATTTATACTTTAACTGCATACAAAATGTAAGACTGTTTTCAAATAAGTAAGCAAATCTATACCTACTTAAATTTCAAATAAATTATCAAATCTCATAAATTTCAAATAAATTATGAAATCTCATTAATAAAATAAAGTAACAAAGTTAAACCATCTATATAAATTCACACAGCTAAAAAATAAAATTGTTGGTGTATGTTCAAGATATCTTGAGTTCACAATAACCTTGACCTTTAGCACACTAAACATATGCCTCATAACTTTATAAATGATACTGGAATGCAGTTCCAAACAACATGGCATATACAAATGTACAAACAGTTGGCTGTGGCAGTTTTTGCATATATTTCTTATAGATGTTTAAGGGAGTGATACCCTAAAAAACTATAGAAGAGGCTTGAATAGAGGTACAGCATTACCTGTCTGAATCCACTACTTACTTTCATTTAGATGCCATGTTTTGAACAGTTTATCCAAGATGACCTCAGCAATAGTATCAGAGATGAAATGAAAATGCAGTGGGTTTTTACGGTAGAACAGTACACTCTTCAATAGCGTTACCACATCTCGTGTTGCGTTGTGACCTGCACAAACAATTGCAACATGAATCACCTGAAATTTGACGAAGTTTTACATGTAATGGTTTACAGTCGAATTGTTTTCAACAAAATAAATTTCTTTGGATTTAAAATTAATAGGATTAATACATTTACAGTCATTCATGTACAGAATCTGGTATTAGACTGATAAACACCCAGCACATGTATACATGTACTAAATAAATGATTTCTTACCTCACACTTGGGTATATCTGGTTGTTGGTTTAAACAATCAAGTCTACCCATATTTGAAACTCTAGAACTTGATTCATTCTGTAATGCCAAATTCATCTGCATGTTTAAATACTGGTTTCTTGATTTGCTGAAATACAGAAAGTCTACATGAAATATGAAAGGTACTTCAGGATAAATATAACACATCCCTTTTATATGGTCTTAAAATCAAAATGTTTTCTTTCTTTCTTGGATGTTTTTCTTCCCTGCTTTGGGCCAAAGAAACTGACCACTCACATGTAACACAGCTGGAGCAAGAATTCTTCAGATGTTATATCTCTTATCTAATTATCACTAAGAACACGATAAAATCCCCCAGCAATCAGACAGAGCTTTTCCTATCCAGCAAGCAATCACAGAAAAAAAAGCAGGATAAATTTGTCTGCAGAAATGGGACATAAAATATGTTCAGTTGATACAAATGGGGTCAAATTAAAATCTATGACAATACATCGACAGACAACTCATCGGCACGACAAATCACCGACAAGACAATAGTTTGACACGACGACTCATTGAAAATTACACCGGCAATCTTCGATAAACTTCGACAACATTCATTGTGCAATATAAACAAACAGTCAGGGTACACAGATACTACTTTCATCATATTTTAAGATTTTCTGATGTTCTCATAAATAATGATTCATCCTATACTGAATATTAAATGCCACACCTTTAATAATATCATGCGCAGATCTCTGAGGAAACTGATTGACAACTGAATTAAATCTTTCATTTTTCAACTTTTTCTTTTTACTTGAGGATCTAGGATGTCTCCACGAAGGTGAGAGATGTTATAGCTGTTCTTTTCAACAAAGAGATTTGGCTTACAACTGGATTTTTGTGAGAACATATCACTATATTACCTTATTTTTTGCCAGCTTTTATTTAAGTATATCTTACATAACTATAATGCAACAAAAGATCAACACGACATTTCTGTGACTTGTCTTACGATGAGTTGTCGTGTCAATCTATTGCCATGTCGGTGATTTGTTGTGTCGGTGAGTTCTCTGCCGATGTATTGACATACATCCATTGGTCCCTGAGCACAGAACATATCAGATAGGACAGAAATAACTGTTATGTTCTGACAGCTGAAAAGATCTACATGTAACTGCTGGTTGAGGTTCCTATGCATTTTAATCTCATTTTGAGTCATTGACTGCAAGAAGCCTTTGTGCTCCAAATTTGTTGTTTGATATCATTAGTGATACAGACTCTCTTTGTTAATCAGTTTTGCAATTTTCAGATCATATACATGTACCGCTAATACTGGTATACAAGAAAATCTTCAACAGATTTTAATGCCTGCAAGCTACTGCCTAATGTCACACACACAATACACATTCTAGGGACAGCTGAAAGTTTACCTCAATTTTCTCTGTAGATACTGGTTTTGTTTTTCTAGCTCTCTGATCTTGCTGGCAAGTTTTGCTTCCAGTCGACCTAAACCTTCTTCTGTGCTAAACTCACTCACCGCACCTACAAGTATAGCAGAAATACATGATTTCACAGATACAATACTCCTTATCAATCAAACATGTCAAAAGAAAAGAAACTACATGAACCTAAGGCATTTTGCTGTATAACTAAATTTGGCATATTTCCATTAAGATTTTTACAATTTCGTAGAGAAAAACCACTTAAAAACTGTCATTTTAAGCAAAATAATGGTTCATCAAAAAGTAACTCACTGCATTTCCTATAAAGCAACTTAATCAACTTGAATGTGAATGTAAACAAACTATGAGAAACTGATACAAACACAGAAATGAGAAATTATATTGAGATATTTAGACATAAAACAAATTAAAGACTCAAAGAGAAGCAACTGTTTACCATCAGTGTTGATAGCCAGATATACTAATGCTAGTACTGGAAAAGCTCCAAACACAACCAAGAACATGAGAATATTCCGCTTCAAACGAATCATTTTCTTCCAGCTTGGCAGAGTTTGTTGTGTACCAGGAGAGTGATTATGATATGGTGTGTGGAAACAAAGTACATGTATACATGTAGATGTTCAATTCCTTTTGACTGCTCTTTGCATATACTTTTCATACTGAAAAATAAGTTACTTGAAATAAATAATACAGAACAATAAAGTTTATGTTCAGTCAACAAGAGAAATGACTAGATGGGTGTTCAGTTGAACACTTATGTCGCCCTCTTACTCGTTGTCAGAAAAAAAGAATAATTTTGTGACATAATTTAAGTACAACAAGAGCTGTCAGTGGGACAGCGTGCTCGACTTTTTAGTGCTTGCCAATAAACAAAACTTTGACAGTTAAGGGCACACAAGACTTTAACTAGGAATTTCTAAGTACAAATCAATAAACATTTTCACAGAATTATCTTCTCTTGCTTACAGATAGGTCTCATGATGGTACATAAGTACTCCAACTTTTTAAAGTAATATCTCAAATAGTTAAGTCAACAAGTGGACAAGAATGAAAATTTTACTGAGTTTCTAAGTCAAAAAGGGCCATAATTCAAATAAAATCCTTGACAGAATTACCTTCTCCTGCCCATGTTTGGGGATCATGATGGTAAACAAGTATTCCAACTTTCAAATTAACTCTCAAACAGTTTAGTCAAAAAGTGGACTGGTACGAAAAACTTAACCAAGATTCTAAGTCGATAAAGGGCCTTAATTTTTAAAACAAATCCCTGACAGAGTTACCTTCTCTTGCCTACAGATGGGGGTGATGATTTAGCAAGCATTCAAAGTTTCAAAGAAATATTCAAAGGGTTAAGACAGTAAGTGGATTTTACCCATATTCAATGTATTTTCTAATAAAAAGGGGCATAATTCTGTCAAAAACCTTGACGGTTATGTACTCTTGTCTGTAGATGGAGGTTATGATGGTAAAGAAGTATGGTAGTTTCAAGCCATACCTCTTAATAGTTTTGAAATAAAGTGGGGTGGTACAAAACTTACCAAGGTGTGACACCACGCCACGCCGGGCGAGTGGGCACCCTTTTAACGAGCAAAAAGGGGCAAATACGACCTTGACCTACAAAATTTGGTGTCGTAACAACCCTTTTGGCATAAGCAATGCAATTTGAAAATTAGATGAAGAAATCTTAAGAAATGGCGAAGTTATAGCCAACGTTTAGTTTTCATGACAAAATCTAAGTACAAAATTTGAAAAACATGACATGTCACTAATTTTAATATTTGAAAAAGCAATGCTTTTATTGTCATTCGTTACTCTTCAACATAAGTGCTGGTCGAGTTTTATCAAGTTTTAAAACGTGAAAGCATGTGCAAATGTCAGTAATGACATAATTATGATTATCGGAAAAACAGAAAAACATTTAATTGTCTTTTGATTTAATGTTTCCGGCCATTACAATACACGCAGTCATGTCAGAATCTGCTGCTCATTAGTCCGTGTTTCAGTTATAGAAATTCGTCAAGGTCTATCATTGTTTATCGATTAATGCCTTTGATAACGAGCGAGACGGCCACCTGCTGGTTGATAGGTAGTGACTAATTAGCTCCACCTTCTTTCGCATATTAACCAACATACAACAATCAATTTTTGACTGACATTGTTATCCTGAAGACTTGTAACAACGCCCACATAATGTTATCCAATAGAGGACGTCAGATTTTGATTGACACAGAGAAATTGAACTTACTCGTGACGTATGATGAAAATTCTCGCGGGTCAGTTGACGCACAAGACATTTTTATTGCAGGTCATATACGAGTATTTCTCGAATTTCACGGGTCAAGGCCCGAGGTTTTGGGTCAATCAAATATCCTGACACCAAAATGGCTCGAAATGAGGACATGCATGCAATGAATCTAACATTTTAAATTGGTCTGTATGACTTCACGGCAAAGTAGAAACCGCATTGATCTCTTATCAGAAGAAAATATTGCGTGATTCAGGGTTGTTTTAGCAAACACGACCTCTCCTACAAATGTATATTGGAGCTTCAATCATCTGATCATACTAGATCTAGTCTTTGTTCGAGAATTTGAAGCTGTATGGATCTTTTAAACTTACAAAATTTTCCACAGATAACACTAAGATTGCCACTCGAAAGTTACCCGAGTAAACTGAGCAGTTGTATTTAAAATTTCTTGTATTTTTTACATTTTATTTTTTTAAAAACACACATTTTGTTGTTGTTGTTGCAAGATACTCTTCAATGCTGAAAACATTTGGATTCGATTTTTGTTTGTTACAGATTATTTGATTGGCTATCATAAAATCTTCGTCCAATGAGTAACCATGTCGCGGCAATCACTTCGGTTAACTGGAGAAGATGGCAGCCGCCACTACACAGGGGAAAATCGACTTATTTCTTCAAGGAATAAAAGAGCACTACTCAAAGATAATTAGAAATAACCCGGATACAGTGGCACAAATAGAATCGTCTGTCAGAATTTTGTCATTTCTTGTTGCAGGTATATCAAGTTTTTCTTACAATCAGATAATTCCTACCTACTTTCGTTTTCAATCAAGTTCAAATTCTAGGTTGTGGTCTTTGGAGGCAGACTACGGTTTTCTTGGCTTTTCACACAACACTCGACTCCGCAACTTTCAAAACCACAACCCAAACACTGTAATCACATACCTGAAACAAATGTATCCCTGTTTCTCGTATTCTCGGGGTTTCTCATATTCTCGTTTTTTACTTTGGCAGTGATCATGTGTGACATAACCATGCCTCCGGTTTAGGAGTTCCGGAGTTCATTAGCAAAACCCTAAGAGGAAGGCGAGTACGGAAAAGGGTTGTGTATATTGCTTTAATATATGCATGATAATGTATTGTAAACTTAAATATTTTACCACGATTCGTGAATAAACGATCTGTTGTAGTACACAATTTCATAGGCGCCATTTTGGCTATAATTTAAAATGTTGCTAATATCAGAACTATCTTGTCATGTTGTATATTCTTGCACATATTCGTGTTCTGTTTACAAAGAACGTTAATTAAACAATGTAAGATAAATATAAAGAAGAATATTGAATTCTAATTAAATACAATTTTACTTAACTTTTATCGATATTTTACACAACATGTCAATTTGAATGCCAACAAAGAGATTCCATATTACAATATATTACCAATATTTCCGAAAGACCGGTTTATTCACTATTAAAGGTGATATTTAGTTTATCATGCTATTTAATGCACATACATATACCTTAAAACTTCCGTAACTCAAGCCTTTCTCTTAGGTTTTGCTACGATAGGAACTTCTAACCCTAGACTGGGGGGCAATGACCATGTTACCACTGACATTTAACTTTAAAGGTGTCAAATTGGCAACTATTCGTCACCATTTACAGAGATATGATACAAAACTGGCACAAAAAAGTTTCAAGCGATTTGACGAAACTTAATAAACCATTTTTTTTCGAAATTGCTGAAATTTCCTTATTTTGGTGGGGTTTAAAAGGGCAAATTGTTTTATTCTGCTACTATCATTATTACTTGGACTTATTTGTAACGTATTATCATATACTTGGCATTTATAGGTTTTTCTTTTCAATTTGGCAACGAACATAAATCCCTGAGAATACGAGAAACTTTCTTTCATTTCTGAGTATGAGGGTGCCTCAGATGCTGTAGCAAAATTTACATAGGAGAAATATCTTGCAATTTATGATGACACTAACTGAAAGATGAGTATTTTTTCTATCAAATATCATGTTTACAATGTTGCTAAAATGTGAACTTTTTTATAGGTAACAAATTTACATGCTTAGCCCCCTGAGAATACGAGAAAACAGGATAGTACATTTTTAGCATGATCATGTGTGACTCAATAAAAAATGCCAGTAATTTCAGTCCGAAACCAAAACCGTCATCCACCAGCTCAGCATTCTGTGTTTTCAAATATCGCGAAATCTGACGACAAAATAACACATTTTGCCAATGTTTACACTACCACTGAAAATTCTTCTAACTGATGGAACCAACTGCTACACTGTTTCCGACTCTTGAAACACTGTAAATCAAGAAAACAAGCTCCATGCTACAAAGATTCCATACCGTTTTATCAAAATTTCAAATCTCGAAGGGTCCCTGTCAAAATGAAACTTGCATTCCCAGCTAATTCTAGACAGACATGCTTTCGTAATTGGCAGCCATTACGACGTTATGTCACTACTGCGAGGTCAATGTCACTGGTTTCACTTTCATCAAATCACTAAATCTCAATACTTGACAATGAAAATGCATATATAGCATGTATTAATATTATCAACCAAGACCATGCACTTGGATCTGCATTTTACCTCTAATTTGTAATTTTAACCCTGGCCAATTCGTCACAGCATGAAACCGTATACTGCCTCCTTATAAATCAGAAAAAGTTTACCGGTTTAATGACTTGCATGTTTTATATGAACTTTAGTATAAATGCAATAAAACTATCAAAAATAACTTGTGTTTTGCTGTTCTTTGTGTCCAAGACTGGACTTCAAAATATGTGACAAACAGTGCAATTTCAGTCCCACGACAGTCATTCAGCATTTGCAAGCAGACACAATTCGTCACTAACAGCCTGAAACCGTATACTGCCTCCTTTTTATGCTTTTTCCTCCTTAAAATAACATTTTACTCATTTGTGAATAAGTCACTTGAACAAAGAATCTGCATTAGAGTTTGAAATTGGATGTTAAGAGCTTTAAACATTCATATCAGTTATTTACATCACAGACCAATTTGCATGCAACTTCCAAAATACAAAGTTAAAATAACAAACAATAATTTACCAATAATGCTCAATGATTTCCAGACATAAGGCAGACAGGGTGGCAGGTACGTGTTTAAAACATTTTTATCATAAGGGTGTTTTCTTCAGATGCAGAAAATCTGCACAAACTCAGTGGTTTCTTTTGCAAGCTACTGGTATGAGAGCTGCGAATTTATGCATGTCTATTCTCGGCTTCGCCGTGATGTCATACTGACCAGTTAACCAATCGGATTATTAGGTCGCGTTCATTTCTTCATTCGGTAAAAGGTGAAAACTCGGTCTTTACTGTTGACTCATATGCAAGTTTAAATTTATTTTAAACGAAACAAATAGCTTTTGACAACATAGAATTATTATAAAAGCAATCTGATCATTTCAAGGTAATGAAAGATCATCGTCTTCTTTCATTTCTAATCTTGGTTATTTATTAATCAAAGTTAAAGATGCATAGAGACCAGCGATGACAGCCGAGGAATCACCTTTGCCGAATGTAAATAATTTATCAGTACCCGGATCTGCGAAGCTGAGAATAGGTTATTATTTTCATATTCTCATTTTATATACATGTAAAACATGGATCTGCATGCAGTAAAGCTTCGATAATTCAAAGTTGCAAGGCCCAAGCATTTACCTATAATAATTTCATAGTATATGTCTTGTTCATAAAGTGCATTAATTTTCAACTGGTTACGGCCAGAAGTGTCATTGTTAACTTTAGTTTAGATATGCACCAGTTTTATTACCGACTAGGGCTGTGTATTGTCAGACTGCTGGCTAGACGACACTTATCACAATACGGAAAGGCAATACACGAATCAGTTTGCGAAACACCTTCACTTTCTTAAATTTTAATCACAGCTATCCATTGATATCAGTCACATCATTAATAACATTACCAGTGAGCAACCAGACATAATGCAAGTGCGCCACATACAAGAGAACCATTCCTCTACTGTAGTTTTGACAAAATACAGCAGAGCTGAGAATTACTGTAGCAGTAATTGTGTCTCCCCCATAAAATATAGGGCAGATATATATATTGTTTTTGCCATGTATGTCTGTCTGTCGCTCTGTCACTTACCTTAAGTGGTAGGAGGTGTGGTCTAAAACAATAGAAATGTATTGTCTTCATTCCGTCTTTTGTCCCTTATGTGGTCATTCTTTTGTTACTTAAGTGTTCACTCTATTGTTCAAGAACAATGGAAATACATGTACCACCTTACACCACCTACACAGGGGTGTCTGTCTGCCTTGTCTGGCAAAATCGTGTCTGCACCATATCTCCTAAACCCCTCGAAGGATTTTCATGAAACTTGGTCAGATATTCACCTTTACTAGACAATTTGCAGAATCCATGAACTAACCGTGCCAGCTCAAGGTCAGGGTCACAGCTCAAGGTCAAAGGTTTGAGCCTTGCATTTCAGTCCACTCCGTATCTCCTAAACCCCATGAAGGATTTTCAATAAACTTGGGTCAGATGTTCACCTGAACTATGCGATTTGCAGAACCTGTGAACCAACCGCACTGGCTCAAGGTCAAGGTCACAGAGGTCAAAGGTCATATGACTATATTTCGTGTCTGCTCCATATCTTTTGAACCCCTTGTAGGATTTAAGAATAACTCAACACGAATGTTCACCATAGTGACCTGATGTGCAGAGCGCATGTAACAACCACTTTTGTTCAAGATCAAGGTCACTGTTACTAAAAATAGACAAATGGTTTAAGCTCAATAACTCCAGTTAGGAGTGGCCAATTGCAATGAAACTTGGTGTGTATGTAGCTTGCATGGAGATGAAGCTTGGGGTTGCCTCGGGGGTAACAAGGGTCAAGGTTACTGTTACTAAAAATAGATTGGGGGGGTTAAAATGTTTTAAGCAAAAAAAAAAATTTTTTTTAAGGTCAAGGTCACTGTTACTAATTATAAAGATTTTGTTTTAAAAGTGTTTTAAGCAAAAAAATATTTTAAGTTCAAGGTCACTGTTACTAAAAATAGATAAAAAATAATATTTTTTTGGTTTTTAAAGTCTTTTAAGCAAAAATATAAAAAATTAAGGTCAAGGCCACTGTTACTAAAAATAGAATTTTGTTATTTTAATATCCTGTTTCAGTATGATTATTGACAAACTGCCTTGGGGGAGACATGTGTTTTTGTGACAAAAACAACCATCTAGTTTATTATGTTTAACTGGCAATATTTACTTGACCACAGCTACATACAAATGTATAGGCATGTTACTGTATATATTCAGCATACATGTATATGAAAATTATGTTACATAAAATTGTTGTAGTTTCATTCTTATTTTGACAAGGATATTTAAACATTTCAGGTCGCTTTGAAAATGGTGAACTTATTTCAGAGTTAATATATTCAGCTTCAAACCTTCTGATTTTCCTAAATGATAGTGTCTTCAAAGCTGCTTCGAAGTATATACCCAAAGTTTTGGTAAGCTCTAGTTATTTTTCTTTGTTCTATGTGACAGAAGGATTTGATCTATTAATTTGACTTGTTACAATAAGTTTCATATACAGTATAGTATTAGATGACTCAGAAAACACCTAGTTTAGAACATTTAAATCAAAAGTAGTATCTAGCATTCACATAATTTATAGTGTTGCATACAGTCCAGTTTGATAACTCCTAGCTGAATTCTATAATTAATTAAATCAAAATATAGCTCTTGTTTAACTTGCACTTATTGGATTGAATTTAGACTTCAAAACATGGTTCAGACTTCAGAGGTGCGTATATCTGAATTCAAGTTAGATAGCTCTGAAGTGAAAATGATGCAAATCATGGCTCTTAATTGACCTAGAAAACACTGGTTGTACCTCGTATATACCTCGCCCGAGGGTGGTGGACCTAATAAGCACATATATATATTTATACAAAAGACGGTTAAAATATTATATCCAAGATACTTTTTTTTCCACCTTTAATTACATGGATTTCATAAAATTTTGCCTGCAATTACTACTATGCTCATAGTGTTATCATTGCATTGGTCTGGTTTTAAACTTTAACACAGTCTTCAGTAGTCTCTGAAGTCAAGTTAGGTAACTCTCAAAATTATGCTTTTTCGATAGGAATGATTCTAATTCTGCTGTTGAAAAGTCATCAGACAGCTCTTGTTTCTGTATAGTGATAAGCGGATACAGATTGAAGAACATGTACGATCAATAAATTGACTTTCATTATCAGCATAACCGATTAATTACCATGACATCAGTTTTACCAGTACATTCTGAACATGTTTGCACAGATAACATATATAATTAATGTATTCTCACAGATTTAAGGGGTCTATTTTTCTCACGAGCTTTTTACATTTATGTGCAGGAAGTAGCTAGAGAAAGAATCAAGACATGGCTGACAGTTTTAGAATACTCGGAGGTTTTTCTGGAGATGGCAGCAAGGAAGAAGTGGGGGGCCAAAGGAGCATGGATTGTCATCACCGTCATACAAATTACCAAGTATTTAACCTTACTGTATACTATTTCTGTAATACCGGTACCTTGTGCTGAGGTAAACCTGAACTTGCAATGTAATTGTTATCATATAATTTACAATTATAGACTAATTTTGAAGTGCTTTGTGGACCTATTAAAAGTGATATTGACCAAGGACGAAGTCCAAGGTCAATATCATTTTTGACAGGTCCGGAAAACTATATATTGACCGAAACATTATTCTAAAATTATTATATCGTATACCTCATAAAAAGAAGTGTAAATTACTCGAAAATATTACAGAAAATGGCGTCTTGAAATCCGTGCAGGTCTACACATCATTTTCCAGGTCTACACATACTTTAGCAGACCCGGCACGTGAGCGCTATCGGCCAATCAAAATTAAGTATTTGTGACAGGTATATGTTATAATGATTGTCTGAAGTACAATTACAGTTGAGAAATTCAAATTAAGGTATAATTAAATATGTTTGTTTGAAGCCAGTAGTTTTTAATTCAATGTCTAGTTAAAATGCATTACTCTTTCCAGAACTGTGCTACGGTTGTATGTATTGCTGAAGCTAGATGGGGGTATTGGATCCACACCGCCCATACAGCCTGTAGACAGAGAAGTACTGAAATCATCTTTAGAAGAGGAACATGATGTAAATTATTTTTGTTTTGTTTTTTATATAGAAGCATTTTGCGGTTTTGTTTTCTGTCCCGAAACTTCCCTTAACAGTACATAATGTTATTGTAGAAACAAACAATACAAATATATTCACTAAACTTGTTACATTGGATTGATTACATGTTTACATGTGCACACATTACATGTATACAACACATTACATGTATACATGTGCACACATTGAACATGTATATGTGCACACATTTTGCATGCAGCTTTCAAATTTTATGTTATTTGAAGAATAAGTAGAGGTAAATATATTTTCTTATACCACAAAGAATAGACAGAGAAATCATTTCCTTAAAGGAAAAACAAATTTTACCTGAACTAATTTTCTGTTATGGTACTCTTGTTCATTCCCACATGTACTTACAGTCGCTTGAAGATGCGATGGACGAGGAAACAGCTTACAGTGCTCCGGAGAAAACCTTCACACTGAAGAGTTCTGGACGAGAGATGCGTACACTGCAAGCATGTAAGTAATATATGCATACAATAAAAGCTGTCTTTTCAGGCTCACTTTGGGACCACATGATCATGCTTGTTAAAAGCAGGTTGACAGTTAAACCAGGTTTTAAATTTTATGTTATTGGGACCAAGGAAGTGTTACATTTAGATAGTTTTCCATTAAAACAAGGAGGCAGGGGAGACTGGTCTTACTGTATATGTATTGAATTCTTTGTACTACTGAATAACTAAATATATCATATATTATTTCTACGGTAGATCACATAGTGCTTTGTAAATAACTGATACAACATTATTAAAATAATTCAGTCTTGTAATGTACTGGAGCTGTATTTGATATCTCATAAATTTGGTATCCTACAGATGGATCTATAATGTGATATATTTCAGCTGAACGCAATGGAATAAGAACATGGGGTGTTCCAGTGTCTGGTACCCAGTCACCACAGAACAATTTACTTTCCAATAAAAGAAAACTACTTAACCAGTCACCAACAAAGCTTAGCAAACAGAAAAAATGGGCAGAGGGCCTACATGTAGCCAGACCAGTTGCACATTGTATCCTTATATCCCTATAAATAGATTGTGTCATCATTATGACCTGGAATATTGTAAGCAAGTTAGTTTTTAGACTTCAAGCACAAATGAGTATTCCCTGAAGATACAGTGATCACCAACAACCCCTTTTAATTATATTCATCAGTACAGCTGATATTTTTTTAATAATTATCCATATTTCAAATACAATGTATGTGCAAAATTTTGTTAAAGACTTTATATCAAAAATGCCTAGAAGGTTTTCATTTAAATGTACATCTCATCGAGACATCAATAGCCTGTACCGCCTCGATAGCCTAGTGGTTAGAGCGTCCGCTTCGTGTGCGGGAGGTTGTGTGTTCGATCCCCGGCCGCGTCATACCAAAGACGAGAAAAACATGGTACTGACAGCTCCCTTGCTTGGCACTCAGCATTAAAAAGGGTAGTGTCAGGAAGATAAAGTGAAGCTTCCTGCTTCTGGGAAAGGGTAAGTACTTGTTACTGGGTACCCTGTTTGTCGCATAATAGCTTTGTGGCTAATGTTGTGTGTGATGCAATGTTAAATAAGGCTTCTTTATCTTTACAACTTGCATTACCCATATTCCTATGACTCTTTATGTGAGGAAGTTGGCAGTTTCTTGAGGTTAGGAGGCTTATACTGGTTCTTCCCAGAAACAATAGCTAGGTAAACTGCCCACCTGTGAAAATAACTGAAATATGGTTGGAACAGACATTAAACCCTGAGAAATGAAAGAAGGGTATATTCATACTTAGGCGTCAAAGGTCATCCATTCAATGTTCCTTTTAGATGTTGAGTTTTGAAACACATAAATCTATGTTTGATCTTAACTAGTCCACAGTGATCAGTATGTACATGTCAGGTCAGGAGTCTTGGAAGCCATGGCTGCTTGCATGTGGAATGGATTTATGCAGGTTTGTGCATATTAGCTTTGTCAGGAGTGGGTTGAGAGTGGTCAATAATTATAATAATCATGACTTATTTATGGTGAATAGCTTACATGTATTTGGTGCTAAGACCAATTTTCAATATGGTCCACATGAACAATATAATATACATAATATATAAATAATATGAACAAATTATTAAACATTATAAACACAAATTAAGAAAGAAAAGGATAAGTAACATTTACAAACACAAATTGAAAATAGTTAAAATTATACAAAGACAGTCGTGGTCAAGCTATAATAATCAGTAATGTTAACTATTTACAAGGGGAATGGAGATGAACAGTTATTTCTTGACAGTTGATACTATTAGTGGTGAGAGTATTGCCACGCAAGATAACACTTTTTAAATGTTTAAAGTGTATCTGATGAACGCACATTTGGGTCAGTTCAAGAAAATAAAGTTTTAGGTGTCTGATAGCATTAATAAGCTGCAGTAGAAAAACCAATCAGTAAAATGGCAGATGGATAATTTGATAAATGGCAGATGGATGATCTGATAATTGGCAGATGGATGATTTGATGATAATTCATACTGGGGGAAGCATTTGTTTTTGGGGACTATGTATCTGTCTGTTAACATATTGAATCATTTTGAAATAACAGGCAAACTGTTAAATATATTGTTATGATATGCAGAGAATATCGTTCTGCTTAAACTTGGTTCAGTGTCAAGGTCACAATTTGTGTCCACTTGGTATCTTTTCAATGGCTTGCATGATTTTCAAATGTACACCCTATCAAGATGTGAAAGAGTGCATGTTTCATCCATCTTGGTTCAAAGACAAAATCACACGTAGAAATTGAAGGTCATAGGGCTGTCTTTTGTCTTCACTCTGTATCATTTAGACTCCTTTGAGGATTTTAAAAGAACTTTGCTTAAATGTTTATGGTTGTGACATGATAGAGTGGCTGTTTTGGTAAGCTATGTCCAAGGTCAAGGTCACACCTAGGGATGAAAGGTCAAGTGGCTGTATTTCATGCAAACTCTATATATCTTTTAACATGGTAAAAAGGTCCACACTATTTAAAGGATGTGCAAAAGGTATGTTTCAACCAGCTGAGGTCAGGGTCATTCTTAGAGGTCACTGGCACGGGTGAGACACATATGCTTTTGTCTTAAAAGCAGTCTTCTGGTTCACTCAATATTTAAATGATATTTCTCAGTTTGAATTAAAATTACAGGGTTTTAAAGTTTGCACTTTTACCTCATTTTGGTAGATCCATTTTATTGTTTGAAAATTGTGCATGCCAAAATATTGATGACAATTTTTTTTTTCCAGTATGTATCTGATGGGAGAAAGCAAAGATTTGAATCCAAAGGAGAAAGCAGAATTGAAGAGACGGAATTTGATGTTAATGTACTATCTGATGAGATCACCTTTCTATGATCAATACACAAAGTTAGTATACTGTTCTTCAATGTACCATAAACTTATCATTGTATGAGTTTAATTGTGTCAAGATTTATGCTTTTATTAGCTCACCTGACTATTAGGTCCACTGTCCGTCCAGCATCCGGCCATTGTCGGTCCAGCTCTTCCTTCAAACGACATATTCTCTAAATTGCTCGACCCATGTTGATGAAACTTGGCAGTAGTGTTCCTTGCATGAAGCTCTACCAGACTTGTTCAAATATTCCAATCCAAACAGAACTCTGGTTGCCATGACAGCAAATATGAAAACTTTAAAAGTCTTCTTATCCAAAATTTAAAGGCCCGGTCTGGCAGAGCTTAGATATATTTGGTGTGTGGCACAGTCCAGTGGACTTCTATCTAAACTGTTCAAATTATGTCCATAGAGTCAAGATTCATCCTGCACAAGGGGCACAAGTTTTACATAAAAGTATATAGTAAAGTTCGAAAAATCTTGTCAGGAACTGTAAGACATACAGCTAAGCTAAGATATTTGGTATAGAGCATTATGTGGTGAACCTATATCAAGTTTGTTCAAAGCACGTCCCTGGGGTTATAATTGGTCCTGCCCCAGAGGTCACTTGTTTTATATAGTCTATAAGGAAGAATTTAAAAACCTTCTTGTTTAATACTATCAGGCCTAGAGTTGAGATGTTTGTACATAACATCATGTAATGGTTCTCTACAAAGGGTATTCAGTTATACTCCTTTGGTCAAAATCGGCCCCAACCCAGGGTTCATTGTTTGTGTGTAAACATGTATAAGGAAATACTTTTAAACATTCTTGTCCAAAACCAATAGGCCTAGGCTTAGTTAGTTGTCGTGTAGCATAGCCTGGTTGTCTTTTACCAAACTGTTCCAAGTTATGCCCCTGGGGAAAAATATGGTCACAACCCGGGGATGATTATTTTACATACACTTCTATAGAATACTTGGAAATCTTTTTCTCTATATTTGCAAGGTATTGAGCTTAGATATTTGGTATGTAGCATTGCTAGGGTCTCATGACTGTTCTAATTATGACCGCAGCTGAGCAATATAGGGCCAGCTTGGCCCTCTTGTTAACAAACAGTTTTAGTGAAAAGTGTATAATGTATATTAAATCAGTAAGTACAATGTATTTTTAGATACTCTAATTTTACATGTTCCACAAAAAATATTTATCTTTATTCACAATGCCTTTATTAGTGCAGGGTATAAATACAGGTGATAGAGACTACTTGTTTCTTGTCTTGATAGTATATTTCTATCACTATACACTAAAAGTATATTATGTGTCGGGCCACAGTCCTGTATACAAGAATTTACCATGACAAACTTCAAAATACTTTTTTCGCCTGATTAACAGACTAAATCAAACTTAATATGTAAGCATTCTTGTATTAACGTGTACAGTAAAGCCTGCCTTATCCACCATCTTGTTGTAACAGAAAACGGCCTTATCCACCACCTTGTTGTAACAGAAAACTGCCTTATCCACCACCTTGTTGTAACAGAAAACTGCCTTATCCACCATCTTGTTGTAACAGAAACGGCCTTATCCACCATCTTGTTGTAACAGAAACGGCCTTATCCCCATCTTGTTGTAACAGAAAACGGCCTTATCCACCATCTTGTTGTAACAGAAAACGGCCTTATCCACCATCTTGTTGTAACAGAAAACGGCCTTATCCACCATCTTGTTGTAACAGAAAACCGCCTTATCCACCACCTTGTTGTAACAGAAAACGGCCTTATCCACCACCTTGTTGTAACAGAAAACGGCCTTATCCACCACCTTGTTGTAACAGAAAACTGCCTTATCCAGCAGGCAACATCCCTTGGTCTCACTGACATAAAATGTGTAATGGAAAGCCTGGTGTATCCTACAATCTGCTTTAACTGGCATGATCATTTGATCCCATAGACAGGTTTTGCTATAATTTCTTTATGCTTCGCTGTTTCAGGATGAGGTTAATGGCAGTGTTGAGGTTTATAGCCCAATATGTACCATTGTCTGGTTTCATAATCAGTAAGTATATTCTCAAAGCTATGTGCAATTATTTCTTCAATTCATAAAAGCATTTGCTGTGATAAAAATATGGATAACATAGCATTACGAGGGTTAACAGCAAAACCATCGTAACTTATATGAAACAAAGAATGACTCACTACAGTTTTACAGTCAACTTCGATTAGTTGCCTTACATTATAATGGTGAAACAATCCGCTTTATTTCATGATAGAATGTTGGCGAGACTAGTTCAAGACCACATGACTGTTTTGTGATGTCCTTGGCCTTGATTGTTTTAGATTATTTTTATACTTCTATTGTCTAACACAGAATGTGAAAAATAGATTGCTTCTCAACATTCTGACTTTAGAAAAAAATGCCTTAATAACTTGACTCATTCTTGATTTTTCAGGACCTATCCTGGAATATTTACCAACCTGGCAGAGAATGTATTTTTATGTGTGGGCATCGTAAAATACTCGCACAGTTGTTTTGCAAGCAGCAGTTTGACTGACAAGGAGTAATGCTAAATAACAAAATGTAGCGGTTGACCCTTGTAATGTGAAACATTCTGTGATATATGTGTCCTAACTGGACTAACAGCTGACTGTATCATCTGTATCCAAAATGTACATGTACATACACATGTTATTGAATGTCCAGACAAGGCGGGAGCTTGTTTTTTTAATATTATGTAAATTTCTTTATCTTATGGATTTATAAAAATGGTTATCTAATGTATATGATAGTATTGTCATTTGATACAGCACAGCACAGCACAGCAATATGAAAACAGTATAACAGAAGCTATATAAAGCTTTTGACTGACTGAAATAACTTTCTCCGAGTCTTTGCTGAAGTTAACAAGACTGGAGAGGTCAGTCAAGTTATTTCAACACCAATCGACATTGAACTCCATCTCTATCTATCATAAATTAATACATGTGGACAAAGTTTGAATGGAATCTTCCGATGCTGCTTGAAGGAGCAAATGAATGGCAGAATCCTTCATGTATTGTTAGCTTGTATGATGAGGACATGTACAAGTGACTTTGTAAATGTGATAAACATACTGATGTAACTAGAGTTGAAGTTTTGCCTTATGAAAAAGGGAAAAAAGGTGCCATTTGATTTACAGTAGATATTTGATGATATCGTTTGAAATATGATGTACCGGTACATGTTATCAGTTACATTTTCATCACTCTCGTGTATATAGTAATGATAGGCGAGGGGCCTATCCTGCTATTGTTCCTGCTTTATGTGAAAAAGTTTTACAGCGCATAACTCAAAAAGCATTTGTAGTCTGTTATCAACAAATCTATGACATGTTTCTTTAGGGTAAGGAATCATGTTTAAATTCAATACAATGACCATATTTTGAAATGGCAATTTTTTTAATGTAGAATCATGAATGAGGCTCTATTGCTATCTTATAATGGTATTGTTAATTCTTCTTGTTAAGACACTGTTAGGGGAAAGTGTTTGATAATGTTATGTGAATGTATTAAATACTGTGTGATATAATTTGTTACAATTTAGATATTGCTGTCCTGTTTAATCATGTTTACCTAATTTGGATATTGCCAACCTGTTTAATCATGTCTACCTAATTTGGATATTGCTATCCTGTTTAAAAATCATGTTAACCTAATTTGGATATTGCCAACCTGTTTAATCATGTTTACCTAATTTGGTATTGCTATCCTGTTTATCATGTTTACCTAATGTGGATTGCTATCCTGTTTAATCATGTTTACCTAATGTGGATATTGCTATCCTGTTTATCATTTTCCTAATTTTTGCTATCCTGTTAATCATGTACCTAATGCCCGTGTTTACCTAATTTGGATATTGTTATCCTGTTTAATCATGTTTACCAAATCATATTCCACAATAATACACGTTTACACTGTTGCGCATCAAATGTGCATACCGTTGTACCGTAAACTGACACTTCTTGCATGTGGACCAATACCCTACATGACCAATACACCACGATACAACGTCGAATGGAAGGCGCTTTACGTTTTAGTGTTATTACATTAAACCCTATTTATAATCCTTCCAGTAACATGATAAAATGTAGCTATTTATGACAGAGATGGGTAGTTGGTTTTATGGATTGATGGTTTGTGGCGGAGGGATGTGAAAATTATAGGGAAGGTTAGTGGGGGATGTGGAGGAAGGACATGAAGGGACTATTTTTGTGTCGCCCTTTCAGAGAAAAGGCGATACATAGGGATCGCTTTGTCCGTCCGTCGGTCCATCCATCACACAAACTTAACGTTGGCATAATTTGCCATTTCTTAAGATTTCTTCATCTAATTTAAATTTTGCTTATACATAAGGGTATATGCCGCCAAATTTTGTTTGTCAAGGTCATATTTGACAGAGTTATGCCCCTGTTTATACTTAGATTTTTGCTATAACTTTTTCATTTTTAAGATTTATCAAATCTAAAATTTGTATTGTTTATGTCAATTATGATGAAATTTAGTATGTCAAGGTCATATTTGACAGAGTTATACCCCTTTTTGTACTTGATTTTGTCCCGTCAAAACTTAATCTTGGCTATAACTTTGCCATTTCTTAAGTTTCTTCATCAAACTTTCAAATTGTATTGCTTATGACATAAGCGTCATGATGCCGCAAATTTTGTTGGTCAAGGTCATATTTGACAGAGTTATGCCCCTTTTTTGTACAATTTTGTAAGATTATTGGTTTTCTGACTTAAGGCATAACTGTTCTACTGAACACCCATCTAGTTTATTGTTCAGATCAGCATACACAAAAATCTTTTTGAATTTGCCATCATATTTTCATTTTACTACTTTTAAGCTTGTTCTACATGTATATCTGAGTTTGTAATTTGATGCATGTTGTAAATGTAAAATTTAAGTGTGTACATTCTTATGTGTAATTTGTGAGTGTTTAAATCCAAATGTAATACATAAATATTAATTTGTTGTTAATCGTGTGTTTTAATTTGGGAGTTAACAAATGATAACATACATGCAATTTCTAGCAAAGAATCAACAAAATTATGAAAGAACAGTATATTGCAGAGGTCCTTTTTGTCACTTTTTAGATTTTTAACCCCCCCTTTGTGTAATATAAAACCCCTCAAAGACATGATAGTTATTTGTAAGAAAAACATTCTTAACAGTGATTTTAAACCCAAAAGTATATATTGCATGAATTTTTTTCAATTATATAAAAGAGTGACTTTAGTGAAGAAATGACAAAAAATTTGGAAGAAAGGTATATGTCAACTTGTTTTAGAACATATAGAACACAGTTATATCATTATTCTATCAATAAATTCCTTACTATTTAAAGTGGTACTGGGACTTTCAGGGCCTGAAAACTTCTCTTTATATCAGCATCAGTCATCACAACCATATTCATTATTTCACAGTACATATACTATTGTTTCAAACATGCAACAATGCTCAAGAAATCCTGCATCTTTCATTCTAGATGTAAAATTGTGAATTTTATTTTATCATTACACTTCTGATAAATTGATAATTATGAGTTAAATAGAAACTATATATGAAAAAAATTTATTTCTTTTGTGACATTGACATTTACATGTTCATAGTTGTCATTAATTTACCACACAAACCATTGCTGTCAGTGATGTGGGTTAAATGAGATGTAGTAAATAAATGAGGTAATATTGTTTGAGAGTTTGTAGTGTTTTCCTGATGCAACTGTTTCTGAAGTCACAAGACTGTTAACCTAAATTTGAAATATTTCATAGAAATTCTTTCACATGTTCCTTGCTTAAGCAGCTTACGTTTTAAACTGTCAAGTTATTTGTCCATGGTACAAAGATCATTTTCTATAAAAGTATTGCGGATACAGAAGGCTCTGGATGAAATATTATTACATGTACAACATCTGTTTTCAACAGTTCACTATTCTGAGACAAGAATTATCTTTTAATGTGATTAAAGTACCCCCTTAAATCCATATTATCACAAAAATGGCTTCTTCCTGAACATTGTAATGTTTATGTTTAAACTTGCTTTATCAAAGTTTGGAATATTGGTTCTGTGCGTCGTCTTGATGTTGTGAACATTTGAACCAAGTTCCATGGAGAAACGGAAAAGATAACTGACGAACTGGCTACTACAATGCATATATGTAAGGCATCCAAATATCGGTTACATGTATGATTTTTTACCAAATGTTCTGTAGCATCCATGCACTGACCCCGTTTAAGAAAGAAAATTGTTCTGAAATGAAAGAAAGAAAAATCTTAAAACGGCTTCTCGTGAACGAATAGCAAGTGTCTGCAAACTTTCTCTGTATCATTCTTGCATTGACCCTTTTAAAAAATAGAGATGCTCCAGATCAACGGCAAGTTATATAGTTGTGTATGTAATCGTGAAAAATCCGCTCCTAGTAGAATTCGAACTCGGACTTCTAGTACGTGAAGCGGACAGTCTACCACGTCGCCAATGACAACGTTATACACGTGTAGTATTATACCTTTACTACATACACCCCCTCTGTACTCGAACATCGAATTTTAGAGTTTGTCAGTGGGACGTTCTAAGGAACCTATCATTAATAAACACGTGGGTTATTCACGTTGACTGAATTTTTTTTCGCCCAGAGCAGGATTCGAACTCGGGACTTGTAGCGCGGACACTACCACGTCGCCATAAAAACAAGCTCAACGATAAGGAAGTACAGGTGCCGTAATACAGCTCTAATATAGATACAATGTACACTGTTACTAAGCGTAGAATGTTATTTAAAAGGCCTGCTTCTCATATCAGAATCAACTGTCGCAATCTTGACATTCTTGCATCGACCCCTTAAAACAGGAACTGGTTCCGGTTCACCACATAAATGGGGCACTGTTACTAGAAGAGATCCTTTTCTCAGGAACCAACGGCAGGAATGTCACAAAACGCACTCTGCAGCATCTTTGCATTGGTCCCTTAAAAGCGGTACTGGTTCTGATCTGGCATTTGTGAATGGTCTGATGCTCAGACTTGACCAAACCGTTTCCAGTCACTATTTTTGGATCTTTACATGGTTGACAAGATTGATCAAGGAGGCAAATAAAAGCAAAAGCCTTATGGTTGAATAACTGTACCAGTCCACTAATATTATTAATCTGCATCATCGGCTTTATCTCGGCACCTTTCACTAACATACACTTGGGGATATGTCATAGGTGAGCGTATCAGTTAAGTCTAAAAACTTCTTGTCCACAAAATGTAGCCCAGTGCCAATAGGGGCCCGTGTAAAACATTGTTTGAAAACAGTCTGCGTGTTATATGGCCATTCATTTGTTCATTTGATGATGTTAGACATCTGCAATGCAAAACTTGGACTTTGGGAAATTATTTTTATGAACAAGTGATTTTAGACTTAGCTGATACGCTTATCTTCGACAGATCCCCACGTGTCTGTTTGTTTACTTGCCATATTAGCTCACGTAATCACATCGAAGGAAAGCAGTGGACAATTGGGACCTTATTCATAATTTTCATCTCACATTATAAAAGTAACTAAAACTCATGCATATATCCATCTAGAAGTTTGAGAAACTTGTCTATTAAGATTGGGTTACATTTCGACCAAACTGCTTCGGGAAACAGCATTGTTCATAGATGCCTCATTAATGACAACATACGGTTAACCTGTCTACGTTATGATTTCAAATAAGATTGTTGTAGATAAAAAAAGTTCAGAGTAGTCAAGATTTTGTAAGATACTAGTCCATTTTTAGTATGGTACATCTGTTTGCAGTTCGATTCTTTGACGAGTACTGCTAATTCCTCTTAGCCAACCTGTCTACGTTATGATTTCAAATAAGATATGTTGTAGATAAAAAAAGTTCAGAGTAGTCAAGATTTTGTAAGATACTAGTCCATTTTTAGTATGGTACATCTGTTTGCAGTTCGATTCTTTGACGAGTACTGCTAATTCCTCTTAGCCAACCGCTGTATACATATCCTTTTCCAACAAAAAACAACAGAAACTTGACACGAACTTGTAACTCAACAGTTTCGCTAATGATTTAAGAACGCTCCACAGTTCTCTCATTTCCAATAAATATCATAAAAACTTGACACGAAATTGTTTGACATGAAGGCTTAATGGATGCAGAGCTAGATAAATTATTGACATTTTATACAAAATATTAATATTTAATGTCATGGTTTTCTTTGTTTTAAAACGACTTGTCCTTCAGAAACGTTTAAATATTTCTTTGTGTGAAAGTTCAGAGTTACACGTTACAGCTGCCAAGAGTTGTTTTATGCAGCCGACTTGCATACCGTATATGATATACTTTGGGCTGAACATAATAAATTTACTCCTTTGTCCGCGCAAATTATATTTCACGTTGCCTTTCCGCTTTACTTTTTTCTCCTTGCTGAACGTTAGTTTACGTTTTGACGGAATGTTCACACTTGGCTGTCTGCTGAACCAGCCATTAGATTAACATCGTGTGTAATAAGACACAAGATTATATGACCTGACCAGGAAACGCTGCATATTATTAGTTTGTCGTCAGCTAACTGGATTGGAACACTGTACACCGGAAAACTGGTGTTTTCAAATCAGTGTGGCGAAGGTTTAGCGTCATTTTTTTAGTCATAACATATATTACAGGAAACTTTAGAGCTTTGAACGGCAAATAAACTGCTTCTAGTCGTTTTTTATTCGAACGACAGTGTATTCCTGTAACGTCTAGCCGAACATCATGTTTTGAGAAAGTTGAAAAGTGAAGCAAGGGACCTAAAGAAAACCGGGAATTTTGCAAAAATGCTTGTCCAAGTGTATGAAAAATTCCATCCTATCATAACTGTCCCGCACTTTCTCTGTAATTCTCGTGAAATCGATAATTTAAAAGCTTTAATCAAAGTTGGCAC